>OX579661.1:2337749-2766803 GCA_951230895.1 Carpatolechia fugitivella
GTGTGTGTGTGTGTGTGTGTGTGTGTGTGTGTGTGTGTGTGTGTGTGTGTGTGTGTGTGTGTTTGAGAGAGTATGTATTTAGTGTCAAATTTTTCCTTCCACAAAACACCTTCTAGATTGTGAAACGACGTTGAATTAATATCTTTGTCTGCACTACATTTATTCTGTTTATTTCATTTATTATTCTTATTGTATTTATTTTTATATCCTGTATTATGAATTGATTAGGTTTAGGTAAGTAAATTTGGTAGGTAATAAATAATAGCAATAGACTGATGCCACTAGCCGATATATTACTTATCACCACCCCTCGCGTTAACACTGTGTTCAACTTATAAATAGAAAAATACACACTTATTTATTTGACTTAGCGAGCGAGTTATATAGAGAACATGTTGATCACAATGAAACATAAATAGTAACTGCTGTGCAGTAATAAGTTTGTAAAGTGTAGAGCGTCGGTGGTCTAGTGGCTAAGGCCGCTGCCTCTCTTCCGGGAGACGCGGGTTTGATCCCCACCACGTACCAATGTGTTTTCGAATTTCGAATTCATATGTACGTTTATTCAACGCTCTTACGGTGAAGGAAAACATTGTGAAGAAACCTGCACACTCCTGCGAAGTAATTCAAAGGTTGTGTGTAAAGTCGACCAACCCGCACTGGGCCAATGTGGTTGACTAAGGCCTAATCGCCCTAATTCTGGGTAGGCTCGAGCCCCTCGGTGGGGACGTATATGAGCTGTTGATGATGATGAAGCTTGTTTCTTTCATCAGTTTGTTGCGTTTTGTATGCTTAGCAAACTATTTAGCTACAAATAAGCTTGGTTGGTTGGCTCAGATTAAAGTTAGGTTGACCAGCACCAAGACCGAATACAAAATAATTATCGCTCAGAACAGAAGCCATACAATACAATATTCTGTCAAGAACACAGAGTTGCTCAACAAAATGCTTGGAATTTAAAAGCTTCAGGTTGTTTGGTACCTTTAAAGTTTAAGAGAAATTTGCTTTGCATACATTCTCAAAATAAATGTATGCCTGACGAAGTTAATTAATTTCGCCCTCGAGGTTAAACGTGTTTTTTATAAACAAGGGTTTTAATCAACTCTGTTTTTGTTGGAGTATTCCAAGAACACCCACGTGCTTAACCTCGGATTACATATCCTATGAAGCTCGTTCCCGGAATTTCATTTTCCGGATGCATGGCGTTCAAAAGGCATCTTTAAAAGGCTAAAAGGACGGACGATAATTAATTATGATGATATTCTATGACAATATACCTTTCCAAGTTGTAGCGTGTTTTGCAATACTTCGAACTTTTTGAACGTATCGTTTCTGTAAAGTGCGTACATGGGTAGAAATGGGTTCATGTGGAAGAAATTCCTACCTTAGCAATAAGGCCACCTATCTGTACACCCCTTCATCAATCTTTTGTAATTTCAAGCTATATCCTTGTGTGCAAAAAAATATATTCTATTCTATTCTATTTGACGGATCCGTAGCCCAAGTGGTAGTGTATCTGCCTCCGACGCAAAGGGTCGCGGGTTCGAATCAAACATACGTGTGATGAGCGCTTGTGTTTGCCTTTTGTCTGGTTGTTGTTTATCTATATAAGTATGTATTTATATATTAATGTCATGTATATCAGCTGTCTGGTACCCATAGTACAAGCTCTGCTTAGTTTGAGATCAGATGGCCGTGTGTGAAGATGTCCCCCCACATATTTATTTATTTATTTATTCTAAAGTTTTTGTTGCACATTTTTACACAGACTATAAAGAAGTAAATAGAAGTTGTACTTACATGTGACCTCTTGACTATCCTTCCAGGTAGCTCATTTGGCACGTTGCCAATCTGCCTCTCTTTTCATATGCCTTTCCATTCTGCAAATGAAAAAAATAAAAATATCAGTTTGAAATAAGAATCGTAATTACAGAATATTCAGTCAACGAAAGAAAACAACTTTTCTTACTGGGCTAACGGACGATAAAACAATTTATTTATTATTATTATTTAACAATTTATTGTACACAATAATAACAAAAATAAAAATACATAAAACAATCAATATATAAATAACAATAACAATAATCAATAACAATCTTTTTCACACGCACAATTTATTCGAAAAAAATTCAGCGCTTTGTGAGACATTATTTTTTAATACTTCAAAGAGCTCCACGCACCTTATCACCCATCGATACGGGCATAAGCCAACTGGTACGATAAGGTTGATTATCTAGGTTGCAAAAATGACGTCAGAAGTCAATAGAGGGATGACGTCACCCTCCCCTGCCATCACAAAATGTCACTGTTCGCCATACCGTGCCCTACTTCTTCAGTTCGCCATGAAATAATCTATTGATCAAAAAATGCATACGGTTTAGTATAAATCTTTTTTTTCTCTCTTATGTAATTATAATTTAAATAAAATGCTTGTAAACTCGTATCGAGCTGTGTGGTGACGGCAGAGTAGAATACATTTGTCACCAACCCCTACTCTTCCCGTGGGTGTCGTAAGAGGCGACTTAGGGACTACACATTAAACAGGGAACGGGCAGCAGCGCTCTCTGATACAGTAACCTTTTAATCTGCGATCTCCAATCCGCCTGCCAAGCGTGGAGATTATGGCAAAACCAAACACTTAAGTGGAGGAGGCTCATATCCAGCAGTGGACTGTAACGAGCCGTTGATGAAACTCGTATTATTTTTCATACAAATTTCCAAATAGCGATAATCCATTCAGATATAAATTTCATGGTCTTCATTTAATTTGTACACTGAAATTTCTTTCTCTAGTTTTCTATAAGTATGAGTATCTTATGAATACAACACGTTTATTTTATAATATTTTTTTTATCATGTTCGTTCTCAAGGCGTGCGTTTTTTAAAATACTTGAACGCAATTAGAATTTAAATATTTTTAAATTTAATGTAGGTAGCATGAGTTACTTTCCTACACAGCTGGATTTTTTCACTTATTCAGTGCTGATGAACAAATTATAAAAACTGTTAACCCTATGTGAACATAATATGTCGTGGGCAAAAGCTTATAAGTAAAAATAATTTACCCAACTTAATATTTTATTTTTTTTATACCCTACTTATTAATGGAAATTCCGTTACACCCGATATCAATTAGCGGTAATGTTAGTGAAACTTTCATGAAACATATAAATAACTAACATTTGTACACAAATATAGTCATATTCAAATCAAATTATCAACAGCTCATATACGTCCCCACCGAGGGGCTCGAGCCTACCCTGAATTAGAGCGATTAGGCCTTAGTCGACCATGCTGGCCCAGTGCGGGTTGGTTTAGCCCAGTAGACTTCACACGCAACCTTTGAATTTCTTCGCAGAAGTGTGCAGGTTTCATCACGATGTTTTCCTTCACCGTAAGAGCGTCGAATAAACGTACATAACGAAATCACGTTGGTTTGTAGTGGGGATCGAACCCGCGTCTCCCGGATGGAAGGCAGCAGCTCTAACCACTAGACAATAGATGTTTCAAATCCAATATTTCATACATGTGGCGTGCGAGCAGTGCCTTCAATAACCTGTGTAAGGACTGCGATTTCGATTTATTCAATACTGGTGTTGAATCGGCGAGACGATCACTTATCAAGAAAGCGTTTGGTTCCATCTGTTGAGTGTTTTATTTTTTTGAGTAGTAAAGTTTTCATTTTTACCTACTTTAAGTGTACTATTAAGAAGTTTTTTTTTGTGTACTTATTTCTGCTGTGCGAACGTGTTTTATTTTTTAGATCTTTGCACATTAATTTATGTAACCAAGCGCTATTAGTGAAAACCTATAATTGGCTTTCTGTGTTAACATTAGTTATATTATATTGTTATTAATGCTGTTGGTTTTCCAAATAAATAAAAAAATAAAATAAAATAAAATAAATAAAACAATATAGGAAAATATTTCGAAATTATCGAGTCAGTGTCCGACTCTAAGACAAATCCAAGTAAAATAAATAACTCAACGTGCGTCTTCCGTGCTTTAAAAATGCAATAAAAGTGAGCTATGGCTCTCTTTGTTTGGCTGATAATCGTGAAAAGATCGATTACAATATTTACAATGGTACTTGAAAGCTGTTTAGTTTATGCAAAGATTTCTGACGCGTCTTTAGTTTTTCTGAGAGTTTCTGTGTCAAAAATTCGTTTGACATTTTTTTTTAAATTCATGTAAGGTAAAATATAAAAACGTTGGCTATGTACTCCACTAAAGAAACTTAATGTAAGTTTATGCTAAGCGGAGCATCGCTCAAATAGACATATTATAAATACTTATCAATCAGCCTATTGCAGTCCACTGCTGGACGTAGGCCTCCCCAAGGGTACGCCAAAGCGCACGATCACCCGCTTTCCTCATCCAGCCACCACCAGCGACCTTCTTCAGGTCATCAGTCCACCTGGCAGGGGGGCGTCCCACACTACGTTTCCCGAGACGCGGTATCCATTCGAAAACCCGTCTGCTCCAACGCTCATCGGTTCTGTGATAGACGTGGCCAGCCTACTGCCACTTCAGCTTGCTACATTTCTGGACAATATCCACCACCTTGGTCCTCTGCTGGATGATTTCGTTCCGGATTTTATCCCGTAGCGAAATACCAAGCATAGATCTTTCCATAGCTCGCTGAGTGACATGTAGCCGGTGGGCCAGCTTCACCGTCATGTTCTACGTCTCGGCTCCGTATGTCAAAACGGGTAGGACACACTGGTTATAAAACCTGCTTTTCAGGCATTGCGGTAGCGGCGACGAGAAGATATGACGCAGTTTTCGGAATGCTGCCCAGCCCAACTGTACTCTTCTTGCGATTTCACGCTCAAAGTTGTCTCTACCCAACTGCAATGTCTGCCCGAGGTAGACATATTCTTGGACAACTTCGAACACTTCGCCATTGATCGAGATCGGTTCCGGAGTGATTAGTTCGTTGAACATGACCTTAGTCTTGTCCAAGTTCATCTGGAGACCGACTGACAGTGAGGCAGCGTTGAGACTGTGCAGCATTTTTTGCAGATCCTGCAACGATTCAGCCATTATGACTATGTCGTCGGCAAAGCGGAGGTGACTGAGATATTCGCCATTAATGTTGATGCCCAATCCGTTTCAGTCTAGGGTTTTGAAGACATCCTCCAGTGCGTTGGAGAACAGTTTCGGAGAGATGACATCCCCCTGTCTCACTCCTCTGAGCAACTGGATGGGTTTTGTCTTATGATTCTGTACTTGGACGGACATCGACGCCATACTGTACAGGCTTTTCAGTACCTCCACGTACCGCCAATCGACTTGGCATCGCTGCAAAGATTCCAGAACAGCCCAGGTCTCGATGGAGTCGAAGGCTTTCTCGTAGTCCACAAATGCTAGACACAGCGGCTGATTATACTCTTGCGACTTCTGTATAACCTGTCTCACTGTGTGGATGTGGTCTACGGTACTGAAACCTTTTCGAAACCCAGCCTGCTCCGGAGGCTGGAAGGCGTCAAATCTTGCGGCGAGACGGTTTGTGAGGACTCTCGAAAACAGCTTATAGACGTGGCTTAAGAGCGCGATTGGTCTGAAGTTTTTCAGTAGAGTTTTATCTCCTTTCTTGAAAAACAGCGCCACCACGCTCTCACTCCACGCCTTCGGGGTAGTTCCATTAAATACTTATAGCTAATGAATATTACAGCTTGATTACAATGCAATGAAGTGACGTTTTAATATTTTTTTATACAAATTAGGTTAAGGATTTTGGACCAACTTATTTAGGACTTCTGTAGGCAACTCATTCAGGAATTCCGGCAGTAAATACTCGTTTTGTCTTTTACCATAGAAATTATTGTATTTAGGGAGCAAGTAAGTAGGTAAGTACGTGACTTGTCTGAGGTTTCCTGGTCGAGTGAACCTTGGCAGGGATTGTATTTTATCATAGTTTTCAGTAATAGTAGCAAACTTAACCATTTCAAAGATTGTAGGAACCTTGCAAAACTTAAAAAATTAAATTTCTCAAATCCATCTTCCAAATTCAAAGCTTGAATTTTTAATTTCCAAATTCAAATCTTGAATTTTTAATTATTTAACTATGTCGGCTCCATAGCTTAGTCGGTAGAATGCCTGCCTACGAAGGGTGGGTGGGTTCGAATCCCAGCCAGTAACCTTAGTTATCTATACATATGTAGCCCACATATACCCCACATGCCTAGGTATGTATTCAGGCGCCTAATGCCTCGTATTAAAAGCTTAGGTTAGGATCGTTATGAGTGTGAGATGTCCCGCCCACATATTTATTTATTTTATTGTTTGTTCCCAGAACGGGGTCAGACAAACGGTCAGCAGTTGCGACGGCTTTGAACGCGGGCCGTCGCCGACGGCAGCCTACCCCCGCGCTTGGTAAGGCAGTCACGCACTCTGTCACGCCGTATGTCGGCGTCGGTAAGCAACGCCGCCCTCCCCAAACACTCCTAAAAATTAACCCCCTCCCTAACTATCCCTTCCAACCAAACACTCCCTCCCCCACTTTACCTCTCCACAAACACTCCTAAAACACGTTCACAACTAGACCTTCCCTCCAAACACGCGTAAACAATGCGAAACCTACTCCCCAAACACTTCAACAACCCTCTCTCCAACTATCTCTTCCCCCCCAAGCACTCCCTCAACCCCCTCCCCTACTTTCCGTTCCTGCCAAAACACTCCCTTCATAACTATCCCATCCCCCAAACACTCCCTCCCCCGCGTTCCCTTCCCCCCAAAACGTTCCCTCAACCTCCATTCATCCTTTCTTTTTTTCCAAACAGACTCTACCCTTGCCCCCCCCCCAAACACCCTTAAACCCCTTCAATACTATCCCTTCCCCTCAAACACTCCCTAAAACCCCTTCACAACTATCCCTTCCACCAAACAGACTCTCAATCCCCTCATTTACTTTTTTCCCCCAAACACTCCCTTACCTCCTCCCTCACTGTCTCTTCCCGCGCTTATCTTTCCTCCATTAATCGCTTTCTGTCATCTCGTGCCAATGAAGGCTTGAATGTTGTAAAGTACGCTATTTGGTAGATAAATTAATTCTGAACAATAACTTCTGAGTGGATTTATTTAAGAGTACCTATTTTAAAACGTTTTTAAAATTATTTAAAAAGCAAACAGCTCGCGTTGGTGTCTTTATATGGTAAGCGCGGTTACTTTAAAGATCTGCTCAGTGCTAACTCCTAGCGCGACTCTATAATGATGATGGTGATGACTGATAAATATGGAACCCTAATTGTGCGAGCCTGACTCGCTCTAGATCAGTTTTTATCAACCTCAAGTTGTAATGCTGTAGTGATTTTCATTTATACCCAGGAGTCCTCAACGATATGGGCACGTTCTTCGATTCACTCAGAGACAATTTGGAGACACTGGCATCGCTGTCTCCTGAGCAACGGTCTTCATTCCTCCAAGGCCCACCTACTGTCGTCCAAGCGTCATCTTCCGGTGAGTAGTTGTTTCCACCAACTTTTGAATTTCTTAGCTTTTACTTCACCGAGCATTGAATAAAAGAAATGAATTCGAAAACACATTAGTACAAGTACGTGTTGGTGTTCAAACCTGCGCCTCCCGGACACGGTAGGATGCAGTGCTAGTAGTTACAAAACAGTGAGGTTTAGAATGATGAACTATCTAAGACAGTTTTACTAAGAGTTGCTTAGAAGGCTTCTTTTAAATTTATAAGCTACGTAGTGTGCAACTTTATAAAAGTAAAAGCTAAGTTCAGAAAAGCTTTAAATTGAAAAGTTGGGTAGTTGGATTTTATGAATTCACGTTATTACTTTTTAACCTTATTAGCTCATTTAGCTCGAGGCTACCCTCAATTGACATATTGGCTATCACGTGCGTTTAGTGCGGCTTGATCGACCTACTTTTTATTTGTATTTCTTCGTAGGCAAGCTTTTTCATACAACTTACTTTTGATTTCTCTTCAGAGAACTTACAAAAAACTTTATATTCAGAAAGCAGAACTGCGCATGCGTGTAGGGCTCTGCAAGTAACAGCCTGTAACTTTCGTTCATCGTTTTGCAACAAGTGTCCATTATTTTGTGACATGATTTAACGATTTAGTTCAACCCCTTAGCCAGCAATGTACGGTATAGCGACCTAACCCCTGGCTTAGCAACCAATGAACGATGCATGAGTGCGGTTACCTTGACGACGTAACAGTTATATCAATATTGACAAGGAAAAAGTCAACTCCATGTAAATGTTCTTTTAAACGTGTTTTCTATCCATTAAATCTATTTTTGTATCATATTGTTGAACAAACTTAATTTACCAAAATGTGTGCTGCAACGGCTCACAGAAGACAGGGGAAATATCGCATTTTTAGTGCAAGACCACATGATTACTTATACGATTCAGCGTACATAGTGTCCGGTGCTAGAGACTATGCAAGAACATCATTTAAAGCTGCCATGGGATCGGCCCAACTCATCATTCAACCAGTTTACAAAACCATGTTCTCCGAACTACGCAAAGTTCCCAGAATGCACGTCGTATACCATCCAAACTGTCGCCTTCCTCCGCATATGGACACATCGTATAATGGATACTTAGCTAAAGTATCGCATGCACAAAATATGCCGACTCCACAGTTCACTGGAAAAGATCGTTTCAAATTCAGCGCACTCCCCAAAAAAGTATTGGATTTAAAAACTACTATCCCTGATTTCCATCCACCGACACCGACTTCGCACCTCGTTCCTGGCAAGCCTAAAAACAGAGGGACACAGAGCTTGTACAGAGAATCTTCTGCACAGACTATACCTTGGCAACCAGATGGCATAGCAGCGGATTCTTGCGAAAACACCCCCGAAGTTCTTTACTTGGACAAACTAGAATGGGGGCCAGGCAAGCCTTATCGTCTTGGAGACCTGCCGGCTGACTTCCACACAACTGAGATCATTAACAAAATGCGACACGCCCGAATTTGGACCGAGATTGCCGATCATGGCCCATTTCCTCGTTGGATGAAAAAGAGAAACGATATTATAGGTGATCTTGAAACTAAAGACTGGGTCTTCAGAGAAGCAGAAATTGACGAGTTGCAGGAAATTCGACTAACTCTGCTTCACAAACTTCAATCAGAACAACGAAATAAAGCTGCAAGTCGAACTAGCAAGAAACTTCAACAACTATGGAACACCAAGAAAAAAGAGATGGAGCGTAAAGTTGATATGATACGCAGAAATAGAGATCGGGAATTACGCAAGCTTAATGATATTCACACGGGTGGGGGAGTTCAAGGTATGTGTCAACGAAACCGGTTGATGCGCGGAATGGGGTCCGCTACTGCAGCAGCTGCGGATCCCACTTCTGATATCTACGCCTTAGTTGCAAGGCACGGGTATCAAGCCAGGACAAGACACTCGCAAATAAGTTATGACCCGACACTGCTGTTATTAGAAGACCACGAAGCTCTGTCTCAACTTCCTCCATGGCTTGAAGAATGTGGACAAAATCTAACCAAGACCTGCTCCGGCCACGCTTTTCCACGAGATCCGATGAAATTATGTGAGCGAGAGACCAAGTGGAGTGAGAAATTCCTGGAAAAACTTCATGACGATCTTAAAAAGGCTCGTCTTGGAGCTGTACTGATGAATGCTGGTCCACTAAGAGTTCTCAAACCTCGACGCTTGCAAGATACCCCTCGTCCGACGACACCTCAAGTTGAAGCAGTGACAGAAACCGACGAAGCTTGTCACCAGGCTGCACTGTACCTACAAAAACTTATAAGGGGACGAGCTGTCCAATGTCTTATGTACGAAGGCCGTACTCGCGCAGCGGAACTTACCGAAGAATTAAAAACTACACATGGACTGCAGAAAGAAGATAAAATTCGCATTGCTAAAGAGGAAGCAAAAGCAAGAGACTATAATTCGATTCGTTCTGAAACTGAAAAAAAAGAGGATGCAATCACCGCTCTCGTAGACGAGCTCTGCGGCGGAGCAGTGTCAGCAGCTTTAGATTTCCTCGAGAAAGAACTGAGAAGGCTAAAGGAAGAAAGAAGACAACACGCATTCATAATGATTGCTTTACGTGAAAAACAAATGCGTGAAGCAGCTGAAGCAGGACGACGTCAAAAAGAAGAACATCGCCGTCGTGAACACGATGAAATGTTCAAACAGGTACTTGGAGTTACTCAAGATACAGTAGAATCATATTTGCAAGACATCATCATAGAAGGCGTGGCGATTAGTGCTGAAGAAGAAGCAATAAGACGGGCGGAGAAGCAAGCTGACCAGCTAGAAGAAGAATTGAAAAATCAAGAATCTATGTCAACTGCAGAACAAAATGAACTTATAGCCGAGTTAGTCCATCAGTTTCTTCTACCGTCTGCTCATAAGGCAGCTGCACAGCATCGTATTCAGGAGTTACAGAGAGGTAAACTTGAAGCTGCTAGGAAGGTGATATTCGGACTGCTTGATGAAGCAGAAATCAGACAACCAATGTGCACCATATGCGGCACTCCACTGGGCGAAGTTTGTCGTTGTCGCGTGTGTGCTGTCGATCAGCGTCCTAAGGAAACTGAGTCCAGGGACGATCGTCGCTGGAAGGCTACCAGAACTAGACCTCGCCCGAAACCAAAGCGCGTTGGAGAAAGGTATCCTCCTACGCATGAGTTCCGTTGCATGTTGAATTGTCTCATTGATGAAGTGGTAGTGAAATCTCGTAATCAACAAATGGCAAGAGAATTAGTGAGAAGAGAATATGGCGAACTGCTTCGAGAGAAAGTTGAAATACAATTAGAAGCAAGAAACATAGTAGACGAAGCGTTTGGTTTGGCTACAGGTGCTATACAGCTACCACTACGAAAAATTTCTTACCATCACTTTAGCAGACGTTTTCGTAGTGATGCAGTTGAACGAACGGAACCAGTATACAAGCGCCCTTGTCCTAAAGAACTACCTACAGAAATAAGGCAAAAAGTTGTTGAAAAAGAATTGGCTGAAGATGGTACTTGTCGCTGCAAAGAAAAGGATACTTCTAAACCCAGAGTTGTGGCTGGGATTGATACCCGCGATCCAGCTCAGCGTATTCTTATTCTGCCATCCGAAGTGCGTGCTCTTGAAAATCTGAGGAAGTGCAAGTGCGATGCCAGTCCTGAAGATAGCCAGGCTGCTTTCGAAATTGACTTGTCAACAACAGTAACGTCTCTGCCTGATTCATTCTTTGAAGAGGAACAGCGGCTTCAAAAAGTCCAAGAAGAACAAAAAGATCAAAAAGAAGAAGACTAATGATATCAAGACATTATCCGAACTATTTACTTCTTCTCCACAAAATCTCGAGACTCCTGGCTTTTCAGAGTTTTTGAAAGAATTTTGTTTATCGACGACGTGCATATTTTCTTGTAAATTATGTTGACATTATGCTATCTATTATCAAAAACTATCGAACATGATAAGAATTTACACGTTAATTTTTAATGACCTTGTATTTCCTGAAATTTAACTATAAATATAAGGCGTTGGCTTTGGTAGTATAATAATTATATCGCAATAATAAATCGTAAATATTGTTAATTAACTTTATATAATTATGTAATCATTTTTTTATCAAATAAATACATTTCCGCATATTTTAGAGTCTTTGTAGATATATATTTTCCTCGGAGGGACAAAAGAAGGTATCTATGATATTTCTATTCTCAACTTCACAAACAATTTCTAATACACGTGTTTCAACAAAGTTTAATGAGTTTTGTATGCTATACGTAGAGAATAGGGATGTTTGTCTGTCCAGCCCACGGAGACAAATCGCCGTGGTCCAGCCACTAGAGAGTCTGGTTACTCTACACAAATGTAACTTTCACTACCTCTTCTTTTTTCATTGCAACATATCAGAAATGTCTATTTTCTATGTTCGCATAAACTTTTTCGATCTGATACCCTTGATACTGGCGAAATCATTTTGGAAACGACATTTATTTAAAAATCTAGAAACTAGTGACAAAAATATGGAAATCCCTAGTGACCTCTACGGTATAATAACAATATAACAGCCTTCGTGACAGAGTGGTCGAGATATCGTTGCCCATTACGGAGGATCCGGGTTCGATTCCCGGTGGGGACACTGTTAAGCAAAAATCTCCTTGTGAGACTTTACCCAGTTTGGTTAGGACATTGCAGGCAGATTCACCTGACTGATTGTCCGAAAAGAAAGATGATTCCGTGCTTCGGAAGGCACGTAAGCCGTTGGTCCTGGTTACTATCTAGTCGTTACATGAGCCAAGTCAGTGGCTTTTGGCGGATCTATAACACTTGTCAGTGTTTGTGAGGTCGGTTTAAAGTGGGCGGCGTAGGGGGCTGTAATGACACGACGAATGTTGGTGATTAACTGAACCTTTATTGAATAAAATACATAGGTATTTATAGTAAACTAGAAATGGTCTTTGAACCTTAGAGTTAACCGTGACATTTACTTTATCTAAAATAGATCATATTACAATATTGAATTTAATACTCTTATTACATTGTTATTATAAACAACTTAATTAGGTTACTACATATATGTTGATCGTTTTGTAATTATATATTCAATGTTTATTTATTAAAAATACAATATCTTTTTCCTTTGTTATTCTGCAATTACGTCATACACTACAGGTTGTCGACCTTACAACCCACACAGTGATGATGATGTTGATGATGATGATAACATATTGAACTCTATACACGGCATTAATTTATCTGCCCTAAAAGGAACGAAGGAATTTAATAGCGAAACGTCTTGGTGACTTTATAATGCTGCATTTGTAATACTGGTATTGTTAAACTTCACCGTTTTCCTCATATAACTAAACCAAAGTGTTATGTCATGTGAAGCGTTTTTATTTAATATAAATAACGAAGTGAAAAGTACATATTTTATTTTCTTTTTACTCACCACAGTACCTGGGTGACCGAGCTTTGCTCGTGCCATCTGTTGGAAAATTTTCGGACTACGAATAAAGAGAAATTTTAATTTCTGTAATTTTTGTATTTAAATAACTTAAAAAAGATAAAAAAATTAACGTGAACATAATAATAAATACCAAAGTGGACTTTGTAGACAAGCAGTTTCTGAACTGAGCTAATTGTAGCGTTACATACGAAATTACTTTTCTATTATAATGATGGCGTAGCAATTTTGAAGCCTGAAAATACGGGGAACCCCGTTTGATTAAAAATGAAACCTAACTAGATCAAATTTATCGCCCCCGAAACCCCTAATATCCTAAATTTCATCGAAATCGTTGCAGCCGTTTTCGAGATTATTATATATTTATATATATATATACATATACATACATAAAAGAATTGCTCGTTTAAAGTATTAGATAGATTTCAGAAGCACTACTTATTTTAATTTTAGTTATTTAGGATTGACTAAACTTCGGTTAAAAACTTAGAAGACTGAAATACAAATAAACAAATACTAATTTAATATAAAATATGTGCTTATTACTTTTCTTTGATTCAAAATATAAAGCAAGTAATTATTTCTACAAAGCCATTTAGAAATGGTCTTCCTTTGCCGAGGTATCGCATAAATAAAAAGTTAATTAGCTTTATTTCAATAACCAAGTGCTTTAGGTAAAAAACAAACGAAGGCGATGTTTTTTTTTTTCACGTTTACTTGATTGTAAGTCTCACTGAAGTAAACTTGAAGATAAACTATAGAATTAGTGATGTGTGCCATTAGACTCGAAGCGGAAAGCGTCGGTGATGCAGTGGCTAGGGCCGCTGTCTTCCGTCCAGGAGACGTGGGTTCGATTCCCACCACGCAGACTATTCCATCCATTATTCATTAATATTGTATAAAATCTCTAGATGACACCACCAGTATCCGTTTCCTTTTGATGGGCTCGCTCTCTTTTCACTGACCAAATCTCGTCTCGATCCGTGCTGGGTGAGTAAAGAAGACAAGTATAATTTTCCAGAAGTCGACTCTTCATCATCATGGTGTGGGTTGTAAGGTCGACCACCGACCTCACAAGCCTGGTGTCAGTGTTATAGAGCCGCCAAAGGCCACTGACTTGGCTCATGTAACGACTTAACGAGCCTTCCGAAGCACGGAGTAATCTTTCTTTTCGGACAATCAGGTGATTCAGCCTGCAATGTCTTAACCAAACTGAGGAAAGTCTCACAGAGATTTTTGCTTGACAGTGTCCCCACCGGGAATCGTAACCGGAAACTCCGTAATGGGCGTCGAAATCTCGACCACTCGGCCACGGAGGCTGTTACGACGACTAACCCAGGCCAGGGGCCAGCGTGGTCGACTAAGGCCTGACCACCTTAATTCAGTGTTGGTTCGAGCCCCTCGGTGGGAGATATTGAGCTGTTGATGATATGGTTAGGTTTAGTGTTAGAATAACTAGCTGACAAAGTAGTTTTTTTTAACGGACTAATCGCTGTTTCTACCAGAGTGGTTACGTAGCGGGCGCGGACTTGAAATAAACTAGAGTTTAGGAGGTATCACAAAGGCGAAACCAGTCTCTAGGTGCACTAAGAAAGTTAAGTTGTCACCGGGATAGGTCACGATCAAAATTGGATCTAAATAAGTTTGCCTCATCTAAAAATTGCAGTTAGATGGTCGTTCCGAATAGCGAAATGCCGTTTTGGACTTGATTTAGTTCGATAAATGTTTGGTCCTGTCAATTAAGTTAAGTCGTGTTTTTCCGAATAGGAAACATGGATTTGACACATCTTAACCAAAATAAGTTAAGTTTAGTCGTAAATGGCACAACCCGAATCGACCCCAATGACGTTTCGATGATGTAGGTGTACGCAGCTGCGAAATCTTATCCCAGAAATTTAGCCATATATTACGTGGTACGGTCTAACTACCGTCATACATTTAATTTCCGCCGTCTTAGCATTTTACTTCAACTCGCTGTTGTCATCGACTCATCAGTTCACTATAAGCAATCATTACGTGTACTCGCATCATTTTATCATTTATTTTGGAATAAATTATTTTGTTCCAACTATCAAATCTATCATTTTAAAGTCTGTACGATCACACCGTACACGTGGTTTTAGTGCATGTTCCCATGTAAGCCAATTTAACCTCTGCCACATTTTTCTTTTAAATACACAGTAGTGCCTCCGCCGTGTGGTGACGGCAGAGTAGAATACATTTGTCAACAACCCCTACTTTTCCCGTGGGTGTCGTAAAAGGCGACTTAGGGACTACACATTGAACAGGGAACGGGCAGCAGCGCTCTTTGATACAGTAACCTTTTAATCTGCGATCTCCAACCCGCCTGCCAAGCGTGGAGATTATGGCAAAACCCTCCACTTAAGTAGAGGAGGCTCATAGTCCAGCAGTGGACTGTAACGGGCTGTTGATGATGTTGATGTGAGTGCCTCTGCTCACCCCTTAAGAAATAGGATAATGATTTTATGTAATTATCAAAGATGATGATGAAGATGATGGTGTTTGACAGGCGGAGGTGGTGGAGGCAGCGGAATTAGGAGACTGCACGCTCTTCGCCCTCTGAGACCCACAGGCAATATCAGGTGTGTATTAGAAAGTCAGCCTCCGTGGCCAAGTGGTCGAGATTTCGACGCCCATAACGGAGGTTCTGGGTTCGATTCCCGGTGGGGACACTGTCAAGCAAAAAATCTCTTTGTGAGACTTTCCCCAGTTTGGTTAGGACATTGCAGGCTGAATCACCTGATTGTCCGAAAAGAAATATGATTCCGTGCTTCAGAAGGCACGTTAAGTCGTTGGTCCCGGCTACTATCTAGTCGTTACACGAGCCAAGTCAGTGGCCTTTGGTGGCTCTATAACACTGACACCAGGGTTTGTGAGGTCGGTTGTCGACCTTACAACCCGCACGATGAAAAAGAAGAAGAGATTAGAAAGTCCATAGATCTACTCAATTCGGTAGGAAAGAATGGTTGCGTCTTGATATGCGCCATTTAAGCGTTTGTTCCCGTTGTCCACGTGGGGCTACAACGCTAAAATAATAAAACAATTAAAAATATTCCCGAAGATATTATATTTATTATTACCGTTTTTCGTGTTTCTTGAGTGATTTGTTTTTGTGTGGTTGTATTGTATTGTATTAAAAGAGCAACTTTAGACAGTACTACACGTGGCAATTTACGCATCCAATACGCTTTGATATCAACCGCTAAAAAGACCAATTCGTAATAAGTAGAACCTTGATTTTTGACAAAGATGGAGTAGTCATTCTGTACATGCAGCATGAGTAGTGTATACTGTAAGTGAGAACCTGTAATATTAGCTGTAGATTTGTCTCCGTTGATGAGTCACTCAGACAATCAGTAAGGACAACCTCACTCCCTCCTTCGTCTCACTCCTCCTTTTTTTGGACCTTCCTCTTTGAATTTTGGTTTAGTTTAGTAAAGGTGCATATCCCTATACTACTATTGTATTGTTTACCTCACTCTACTCATTCTCTAGGCGCTCTTCACAATGCTATATTGTTTGTGGTCTGCACTCAAGATTCCGTTGATTGGTGATAAGTTCTACTACAGATAAGATAAGGTTACAGCAACTTCAGCTTGCTGATTCCTTGAAGTAACAGATAATAGACAGGCGGCCCCGTAGCCTGGTTGGTAGTACACCTGCCTTCGAAGCACAAGGTCGCGGGTTCGAATTCCGCCCAGGGCAACATTCGTGTGATGAGCACTTGTGTTTGCCTTTGTGTCTGGGTGTTGTTTTATATTTAAGTAATGTATATCGGCTGTCGGATACCCATAGTACAAGCTCTGCCTAGTTTGGGATCAGATGGCCGTTTGAGATGTCCCCAGATATATTTATTTATTTAGATATTTATTAACTAATAATTATTATTATCGGGTAAATGCTTTAATGATACTAAACAAAATTCGGCCATCAAATGCTACCATTCAAGCTTTAAACCGTAATATCGAAAATGCTAGCTGCTCTAATAAGGACTATGTTCATTAAAATAATATTTAACAACTACCAAAGTTTCTTACTTGTAAAACATTTAATGTAATGAGTCTGTCGGTACCAATACAAATAACCTTTCAACTCCGCTGATATTGGCGTCAAAACTGATTACATTATATTACATTTTATTTAATAACTATATAATTTGTCTTTTCTATCATACAAAAGTAACTTTAAATCCCGTTGTACGTAGAGCTTACAACCGCAGATCCTTCGTGGAGGCTGAGGATTACCCAGGAGCAAACCACCACGACCCTGGGCTGCTGTGGACGGGCCTGGGCCGGTAGACTGCCCAGCCCCAGCGTCAGACGAGGCATCCGATCCTACTCCAGACCTCCGAGACGTTCCCGAGAATGCTACTGCCAGAAAGTTAGATGTTACTCCGGATACCGAGGACGCAAGTTTTGTTTGTAATTTTGAAGAATTTATGAGCCGATTATTATACCCGTACTACGAAATTCTTATAATATTTTATATTAGATTGAAAGTAATTACTGCAGAGCCGAAGGTGAAAAAACTGCTAGAAATAAATTATTTTGCATAATTTTACATTCATTCCTTAGATAATGAAAGGCTTGCCCTCGCCGCTGGCGTAGTTGTAAAATGCGGCAACAAATACTACGCCGAATTCGGCGTACCCGAGCTCGCGCCGACGACGACGCAGTCTCGTTGTAAGCAATGTGCGAGCTTGCATCCTTCCAAATTGTCATTGTCATTCAAGGACGTTATAATAGAGCAGGACTGAGTACTACTAAAATATTAAATCACAAAAACACACCTTAACGTATTATATTAAGACTCAATTTTGGCAACCAACATTGACACAGGCAAAACGAGCCGAGTGAAATAGCTAGAATGCAGGCCGTTTGTCCCTTTCTAAAGGTTGCCATGCGATAGAAACGTGATAGTTGGTAGAAAGTGGTAGTAATTATTTCAGTAACTTACCTCTTAATATAGTAATTCTCTCATTACTTAGAACATTTGGGAGTATTTTTTACTACCTACTATGTCAACACTTTGATTGATGTGACACAAGATGTGACATGGCGTGGTTGGTAGCCTGCTTGGGCTTGGATTTATTCTCATCAAGTTGTTTTGTTTAATATTTCGTGATTCTGTAGGGTTTCTTCGAAAAAATGGTAACAAAGTGAATCCTGCTCTATTATAACATCCTTGTTGTCATTGTTGAGTTGCCGCCATAGATTTAGATTTTATTTTCCCGGGGGGTTGCCGCATTCACGGAGCTGTTGTTTTTTGATAGCGCGGTATCTAGGCGAGCGCCGCGCGATCCTTTCATTTATTTAAGATTCATTCATTTCACAATTTTGAAAGTAGGCCGTTCAAAAATTTTCAAGAAAGAAAATCTTGTCACTTCACTTCATATTTCTGTAGGGATATTCTATTTGTCACCCACAGATAAGTGTTACCGGAGGAGTTCGAACTACTTCTCACTAATTTACTGCTGAACAACATAAATTAATTGTTTTGTAAAATTATGAAGTTTCGTAAATTTCATGAGCTAAATCGACAATTTGGTTATTCTTACTTGTCAACCGTTAATACAAATCACTTCTGTTCTGAAGCTGTAGGGGGCGATATTGGTGTCGATTCGGCATAATCCCAACTATACTAAACTAAAAATAGTCCTGTCACTTTCTATCATTTTTTATTGAAAAAGGACCGAAGATCATCAGTTTTGTTTTTTTCTTTGAGGTCACGACTAACTGTCAAATTTAGTCTTGTTTTAGTGCCTACCTAACACCATGACGAATAATAAGCCACTAAAATTGACAGTTAGTCGTAAAGTCAAAGACAAAAACAAAACCGATGATCTTCGGTCTCTTTTCAATTAAAAATGATAGAAAGTGACAGGACTAATTTTAGTTTAATTTAGTTGGGCGTATGCCTCATCGACACCATTGTAAGATAGACTTTGTTTGACCCAAGTGAGTCTTGGCTTCCCACACGAGATTGCGCCATTTAAATTATTATTTTTATCAGCATAAATAGGTTAAGTTGTCGGCTACATCCCACACCCACAAAGAAGAAGTAGACACAACTTATTAGATCAATTTAAAGACCTCATATTATAATCATATTTCTGGGCAAAATTGGCACACTCTCATGGATAGCATTCATCCACTCATATTTTATTGCCGTATGAAAATTTGCAGTTTATCATGTCGTAAAAGAATGTTACGGGTATACAACTGAAGATGACCGAGTTGGCACGGACATTGATGATAAAAGCGTTGCTAATACTAGGAAATCCACAACCTAGAGATCTAAACGTAAACGAGCTGTTATGATTTATTACACACAAGCGTTTCGCCCGCGGCTATGCTCGCATTGTGTAAGATTTTCCCGTGGGAATAAGACATTTTCCCCTAAAAAGTATTATTTGTGTTAATCCAGGTTACAAACTCTCTCCATTCCAAATTTCGTCCAAATCCGTTGAGTACTTTAAGCGTGAAGGCGGAACAAACATCCAAACATCCAAATATATTTTCACATTTATAATATTAGTGTGATGTGATCAAGCAACGCAGACCAAAAGTAGCTCTTTAGTCTTAAGCGCTGGACTTCCTTTTTTTATCGCGTATGTTTAACTGACTGTTTTGGCATCTCGGGAAATTAATACCACCAACAACCAAGTTAGTTCAAATAATCAATTTAAATGTTTTACTTACTAACGGAAAGTAACTACTTTAATTTCTATGTTATATTAAATTATTTATAATCAATAACCAGACAAAGATATCTTACAAATGTATTATAGCATTTAACATGTATTTCATAAGTAATGTTACTGTTTTCTTTTAACTAAGTTTAATTTGTTGAATCACTTTTTTTATTTACTTATGTGACAGTAATTTATTTATTGTTTTCCTAAACATTTCCTAATAAGTTTGTCAGTGCTAAACTTATGCCGGTCCTTTGTACTAAACTTTGTTAAATTTTTACTATTTTTATATACTTAACAATAATTTTATATTATAAATCTCGTTAATAGGTCCAGCCCCATATAAGTTAATCATAAGTTAAATAATATGTAATTTTATATGAAAAGGAGATAAGGAGTCGCAAAAATCTATTCTTGACTGATTTCGGAGTTAACAGCAGGCACTCTGAGTTCAAAGATTTATGTTATTTCAGAATACTTATTAATTAGCTTTGTATTATTATAGATATAATAAAAACAGAACAAAATAATCACTCGAAAAATATTTTAAACCATAAATATCCTCTTTTAGTACCTCTTTTAGTTCTCAATAAAATTTTGGTCTTTTCAAATCGAATACTTATATTGTATTGTATGGAAAATAAACATAATTAAAATATTTTATATACTTAGCTACTTGTGTGATAGTAGCTAATTATTGTAAATACAGAACAAATTATGTGTGATCAAAGAAATATTAAAAAATATCGTTATCACTACTTGCATATCGCATTTTTGCTCCTAATTAAGATTATATTGATGGAAATATTGTGGAATATTATTAAAGTATAATAATATTACTGACTGTTTTTAATTTAAATCGTACCCTACAATAACTCATGAATCAAAATATATTACTCTACACACAGGTTGCCTTGAAGAAATTGCTGTGTAGCAATAAGGCCGCCTAACTGTACACTTCTGCTGGTCCTCATTTTTATTTTATTATCTGTACGATCTGTGTATGTGCAGTAAAGAGGTGCAGTCAAGTCTAGAGTCTAGGCAGAACGAAGGGTTGGCTCAAATTACGCTGGTTGATATACAGATATTCTTAGTTTCTAGATTAAGTTGAGCCTCCGCCTAGAGCGCCGTCTTAGTATAAAACATGTAGAAAGTCTGATCTACCAGAATCGGTGCTTCTTTAATATCGTAGCGATTCAGTAGGCTTCAGCTACGCTGCTGTAGAAAAGAATCATTAATGTTGGCTCAGCTCGTAGCAATTCCGTAGCTACTTGCTACGCCATAGAAACGGATAAGTAAGCGTATTATTTAAGTTAATTCATATTTTTGATACAATACTCGTACATCTTCTTTTTATTCGCTAGTCGCACGCGCGCGGTGGGCCAATAACGACAGAAATTCAAAGGACGCACGCGCGGAGATCTCATTACTGGCATGGCAAAAATATTATTCTTCAGGCGCTAAAAAAGGTTATGAACACAACCGACTCCGAGTCGAAAAGTTCAGTAAACTATTTAATTTCACGCTGGTATTATCGTAAATAGCCTCCGTGCCCAAGCGCTAAGTATAATAACAGCGCAGTGGCACTGTGCTAAGCGTGTCACTGCAACATGCTGAGTTAGGGCCGTTTTGTGGATGTGGTACACTCGCTTAAGTCTTACGTTATATTTAATGTTTTTAGCATGCTACAAAAACTGTGTATTGCATTTACAAATAAACGATTTATCTATCTATCTAAGTTAGATTCTCATTTACGAAAGTTACGGGTTCGACTCCTGGTCGGGACACTGTAGTCAAAAGTCTATTTGTGAGCTGAGTAGCCGGATTGCCTGAAACGTATGACTCCGTCTTCGGTTGTTCCCCGTTTTTACCTTGTACTTATTAGTAGTGTCATAAACAGTAAAAAAATCGATAACATAAAACGCAAAATTCTCTTGGTACAATTCTTTCTGACATTTCTGACTTCGCAGTCTTTTCAACAAACATTACATTTTTCCTAACTGACTTAGTTTCTATGTATACCAAAGTGGTAATACATTAGGCGCGAATTTTCATGCCTAATTTGGTAATGCTGTAAAATTATCTCAAATTCAAATTCTTTTTTCTTCTTTATTGATCTCGTGCTTCAAAAGGCACGTTAAGCTTCCAAGAGACCAACTAACACCCCGGTCCCGGCTCTGAAGTACAGAAAAAAAATCGGCTTTTTTTTAGAAATTAATAATGAAAGTGATGCGAAAAATAATATTTTATCTGCACCAGTGACGATCTCGTCTCAAGAGTGTCAGTCTAGTAATCCCGGATAGTGCTTGTATTACTATCATCATAATAATAAGTTTACTGTAGTACCAAGCCGACCAGACGTCACTTTATAGTCGTAATATTCTGCAAGTCAAGAGGAAGACCATGCATTTTCTTTTTATTTACATTTCCTTTGTTGTAGTCTAATTGAACTAATCAAAACCCTTTATTGTGATAGACCGATTTTTAAATTGAAACAATTTCGAAGGGACATGAATCTAAAGAATCTAATATCGCAAAATAAAAATTTAAACAAACAATTTTGATCTTTCACAAGCTTTGTGTTGGAAATGCGTCCGCATTCAAAAGCTAAAATATATGCAAGCACATGTCTTGACTTCGCATTGAAAATTAAATTTTGCTCATTCAGTTAACTTTGAGCCGTGTGGTGACGGCAGAGTAGAATACATTTGTCACCAACCCCTACTCTTCCCGTGGGTGCCGTAAGAGGCGACTTAGGGACTACACATTGAACAGGGAACGGGCAGCAGCGCTCTCTGATACAGTAACCTTTTAATATGCGATCTCCAACCCGCCTGCCAAGCGTGGAGATTATGGCAAAGGCTCATAGTCAAGCAGTGGACTATAACGGGCCGTTGATTTGATTTAACATTGATCCCGATTCACAAGATCACGTTTTAATCTTAAATTTAAAATCTAGCTATTCTTTTTGTTTTCGACCAATGAAAGAGAGGAGATGGTTTCAGATGAACGAACTATAATATTTTGAATGAATGATAATCTAAAATGAAGACGTAGCTGTCAAATTAAGATTTTTGTTGGATGTTTTACGTCCTCTCTAAAATTGTGCAACTGATGCTTCCAAAAGGTTCAAGTTCGATGTTTGACAGCTCTAATATGTATTAGGAATTTAGGATGTCTTCTTCAACTTTTGTCTCTTTTTAATCCTTAAAAGGCAAAAAGGATGGACGAGCTTAAATTAAGGATAAGAACGCGACACTGAGAATTCGCCCCATTATTACCACAACAACAATAAAAATAAAAACATTAAATGGGAATTCCATCAGCATCTGGCAAAACCCAGAAGCGTGATAATCAAAATCGCAACAGACAATTTTGTACAAAAAATAAAATAAATATCTCAATGTTTCCCGTCGTGGGCCGACAGAAACCACGATTAGGTAAAACCACGGAATATAAAACAAGAGAGGAGAGGAATGGACAAGTGGGCGGAGCACGTGTGTCATAACTATGAGTAGGTCCGCATAGTTTTGTTTAGTTTGCCGAGCTTGCAAAAACTATTCCTATTTTCTTTAGGCTAAGGTATGTATTGGTATGCATCTTGTAGTACGCCATCTAGGTCAGAAGCGTTGAACTACGTGAAGAAAGTATAGAGTATATCTGAGCTCATGCGAAAATATACTTTATTTGTTTAATGGTAAAGTAACATTTACATTTAGTAATGAAGTATATATAACGTTCTTATTTGAAACGAGTACAACAGCTCTGATTAGTCAGGATTAGTCAAATGCCCGAATGTCTTCGTCTGTGTGTGATGTAAACAGTGCTATCTATGTGTAATTTTGGCGACACTGGTTCTCATAAAAAATACGTTTGTCCTTTCCACTCTTGTTTTATATTCCGTGGGTAAAACATTTATCTGCTCTTAAAAACAACGCTGTCACTGTCCGACATTTATCCTATCAGTTCTCCTAAATCCTATGTAAACATGGTCACTTTATGCCCAAAATAGAAAGTGCCAACCAAGCCAAAGTAAGTATAATGATGCAGTAATGTTTTCTTAGGGCTCTGGCCATACTAAGATCATATCTTGGATGTGTCAACAGTATTATAATTATGGGATTTACAGGGGGAAAGGCTAAGGTTCAAGGGTTCGTAGATTTGTGGATACACATACGTAAACTCACGGTTCTATCCCTAAAGGGGTAAGTAGACCTTTAGTTGGCTTACGTGTTAAGTTGACAGGTTGTTAACTGAATTTTAACTTAATTTTAAGCCACTTAATGGGTGTAAACAACGAGTTAAGTAATAAGTTGCAAGTAAAAAATTTGCGCTTAAAATTTAGTTAAAATTTAGTTGCTAAAACCAGCCATTAAGTAAGTGTTTACACGTCAAATGCACTTAATACTATAAGCTATAGAGCTACAAAAGAATGTACATTCATTCATTCATCTCTGTTTTTTAGTTTACCTAGTGACTTCACCAGGTCTTTTGGTTACCTAGTGAATGCGACATCTTCTTCTTATTCAGCCTTTTTCAACCATTTTGGTGTAATCTACAGGAAAATAATGGTAGGGCCTCATTCTAAAGCCGAGATCACACGCCTTGAGATAGCGCAGCAAGGAGGTCAAACTAGTAACCAAACATTTTTATGACGTATTCCACATTGCTCACAGCCACTTGAACATGATACCTGCAACGGTAATGGTAATCTACTTACGGCACCTATTGACGATGTATCACACAAATATTATAAATGTGGAAATATATTTGGATGTTTGGATGTTAGTTCCGCTTTTACGCCTTAACTACTGAACGGATTTGGATAAAATTTGGAATGGATACAGTTTGTACCTTGGACTAAAGCATCACATCAACGGCCCGTTACAATCCTCTGCTGGACTATGAGCCTCCTCCACTTAAGTGGAGGGTTTTGCCATAATATCCACGTTTGGCAGGCGGGTTGGAGATCGCAGATTAAAAGGTTACTGTATCAGAGAGCGCTGCTGCCCGTTCCCTGTTCAATGTGTAGTCCCTAAGTCGCCTCTTACGAAACCCACGGGAAGAGTAGGGGTTGGTGACAAATGTATTCTACTCTGCCGTCACCACACGCCAACGGACTAAAGCATATTATTATGATATTTTACGGTAAAAAGTCTTATTCCCACGGGAAAATCTTACCAAACGCGAGTAGCCACGGGCGGACAGCTAATATAAAATAAGGAAAAAAGCCTGGCAAGTTAGGAAGATTTTTTTATAGACGACTTTACAAACCAAACTCTTATCAAGCATTCTCATAGTCCTTTAAGAACTCGTCGTCATCCAAAGTAATTATTTTCAAAGAATTTTATCTTTACATAAGTGCCAGTCGACTGAAATTAAAAGTCAACTCAGACATTAATCACTTAAACCAATATTTGAACGTTTCTTCCCATATACCTTAACATGCTCAAGTTCAGAAACGGATCCAGAGCCGGGAGGGGGTCTACGCCCAACCAGGGCCCCGTTTCACGAAGCAACAAGTTACAATTTGATATTCATTGCGTAGCAAATTCGCCTAAAATGTATACTCTTATCGTTTTATCTTTATGTATACATCGAATTGTACTTGTAATTTGTAACTTGTAGCTTCGTGAAACGGCCCCCAGCAAAATTTATTCAGCTTAAAGTTAATTAAAAGCTGAGTTAACGTTTCTAAAGCGCTGAAAACTCGTCTAACAGTGAACTCGACTATATAGTATTTTTTACTAAATAATGCTATAAACAAGTCGATTAAACGTTTACAGCACCATACAACGTTTACACAATTTTTTAAACGTGCTGAGTCAAAAAGGTCAAATTAATTTAACTCTGCATCTTTATGCTATAATAGTTCTATAATAGCTAAAGAACAGCGAAATCGATGAATTGGGCGCGTTTATGCTACCATTACTCGGCACTCTATTCTGTTCCTCTAAATGTCGAGTTAAAGCAATCTATTTACATTTGGCATCTTCGTTGCTTTTACTTCAGGCTTATATCACAATTTTAATAATGTGTTTCAGAATGCTATTATAAATTTTTTATTGTATTAAATGCTGCTACTTTCACTCAGTTTAAACAACTCTAACGTCCATTTTGTTATAAATAAATAAATAAATTTTGTTATGCTTTTGCGTTCTACGAAAGTGCTTGGTGTTTTTGTTGAAAAATTGATGAAAACAAATGGATTTAACTTAAAAAAAGCGGTGCCGCGGTTTATAGTCAGTGTCGCACTATATTACCACTTATAGCTTAGTAGGTGCTAGGTTAGGTACGTGTAATACGACGGAATTATATCTATACTCTACCATTTTACCCAAAGATTTCACCACAGTATTGCGATTTTTGAAAAAATCAGGACTTGTTATTGCTTTACTAAAATATCTCGACAAAATCGACCCTCAGTCAAGTGAATCCCTGAATCCACCTCTGCTCAAGCTTCAAGGTTAAATATAAACATGTAAATATGGGCACACATCAAAAAGTTATGCTATTATCTCTACAACGTTTTTTTCATCCCATATCTTCCCGTGGGTGTCAAAGAAGGCAACTAGGAGAAGAGCCGCCTTGTGGTTGCTGGCTATTAAATAATCCTATAAATTTCTCTATCTTTTTGATATTTTTTTCCAAATTTCAAAGAGGTTTTCTTTTTTTTCTAATACATGTTGCATTGTATGCCTATTACAAGTAAACAATAGCCGTGATAATCGATTTTGTTTCTTCTTATCACCAATTGCTACGAATACCTTATAAGTGTTGTGACTAATATATAAATAATACATTGAGTCATTAAGACGATGATAAAATTATAATAAAGTAATGTAATAGAGCACAAAGAAAAATTCTTATTTAATAGGGTATTTAACTGTTCCTAAGTTTACCATTTTTAAATTATATGGCTTTACTAGCAAGTGACGTCACATGCTAGTAAGTGCTTCTCTGTCTAATTTTGAATTTCAAACCTTTATAACTCCGGTCAATTTTAAAGATAAAGCAAAAATTCTTTTAGTGTTCGATAGCAAAAAGTAACAAGTTTGGTTTTATAAAATTAAAAAAAGTAGTCAAATACCCTATTGAATGTATTATTTAATTTTGTTTTGTGTTCTTGCCTGTATCCTACTATTATAAATGCGAAAGTTTGGATGTTTGTTGCCGAATCACGCTTGAACCACTGAACGGATCGAAATGAAACTTGGCACACATTTAGGTTAGGCCCTGGAATAGGACATAGGCTACTGCTGGTGAAGGAAATCATCGTGATGAAACCTGCACACTCCTGCGAAGAAATTCAAAGGTCGTGTGTGAAGTCGACCAACCCGCACTGGGCCAGCGTGGTAGACTAACGCCTAATTGCCCTAATTCAAGGTAGGCTCGAGCCCCTCGGTGGGGACGTATAGGAACTGTTGATGAATAGACGTATATTGGACGTGACTAAGACAGACATTTATTACAAGGTCTCTCTAATCTCTAAAGGCGTGAATAGAGTTTGTAGAACTCACAAATAGCACTCATTAAGCCATAGAAATACTAGATTTATTTTTCTATGCATATGCGATTACATTTCTCTGAATGTCGGATTATAACTACTGTACCTGGGCGACCGAGCTTTGCTCGTGCCATCTGTT
Organism: Carpatolechia fugitivella; assembly: GCA_951230895.1. Lineage (NCBI taxonomy): Eukaryota > Metazoa > Arthropoda > Insecta > Lepidoptera > Gelechiidae > Carpatolechia > Carpatolechia fugitivella. The sequence continues at coordinate 2,365,035 of OX579661.1, forward strand.
GGAAAACATTCGAACCCCGAAAAAAAAATTATAAAAAGAACCTAGCGCCTATCAATATCAAGTCAACACTAACAATCAACTATCTATCAATTAACAATCAATTAGCTACCAATTTGTTTAAGCCTGAAAACACGGGGAAATCCCGTTTAACTAAAAGTAAAACCTAGCTAGATCGATTTATCGCCCACGAAACACCCTATGCCTATGCTAAATTTAATCGAAATCGTTGCAGCCGTTTCCGAGATTCTTATTATAAGTATTTAGATATATACAAGAATTACTCGTATATTGGTGTTGCAGTGCTAATTTACCGTCTCAAGGGTGACCCAAATACAGCAATAGATCTATGCCGCGTTTCGAAACACTTTACAGTTAATAACATTTGAAGAAATCTATTACTTTTTGAAACAGAGTTGTTATCCACTGAGTACATATCCTCAGAGGAACAAAAGACGATCGCTTCGTTCCCTCGAGGCGAAGACGCGAGGCGACGCGCCGCGCGCGTCAGAATCTTTGAAGATTTCTGACGCGCGTCGCCAAGGGAGCAGCGAGGCGATCGTCTTTTGTTACTCTGAAATGTACATATACAGACCTACCAAATTATCTGTGAAAAGAAAGGCGGCGCTAGTAGTAGAACAGAATTGTATTTCAACCAATCACGACAGTCCTGAAAGTTGACAGTTCCATACTAATCGCCGTAGTTCCAATTTTGACCATTAGTTCTGTGCCATTGCACAGATACGATGGTGTAGGTCTGTAGGCACATCTTGGTAAGGCTGCTAGTTTGACGTCGATCTAGAAATCTCAAATATCTTCAAAAATACAATCAAACAAACTCTGAGCTTTTTCAAACAAATTCAATCCAATTCCAATGATTTTTTGACATGGTTGAAACCATCAAAATCTGCTAGATAGACAGTCATCTAGAGAGGTGTGTGTGTGTGAACGCTGTCTAAGTATTTCAATTGAATTTAATTGGATACATAGATAACGACACGGAACTGAGAACATCTGGGCCGTATTTACTATTCGGCTTGGCATGATCGACAAGACTACAAAAATTTATTTGAATTGATTACAGTTTTTTAATTATTTTAAGGATAAGTGACAAAATTGACTACGATTTGTCAAAAAAAGATAAGATATGAAAATGAAACCTGCTTCGTTGAGCTGCATGCATTCACACGTTTGAAGTGTCAGATCTATCGGAACCAGTTTTGTGATATGATAAGTACCTTGTTACGAGGCATTCGTCCTCTTTCCTGTTTTATGACTAGCAACCTTTCTTGCTGGCAGTTTTATCTTTCATTTTAAATTCATTTTCAAACTTAGATTTCTTACGTTTCGATTTTGTCTTTTTTCTGCCAAATTCTTCACTTCATGTCCTGATCTCCGATAGTGAACAGCTTATCTACTATTTTCTACCGTTTTCCATGACAGTTATATAATAAATAATATAATATATACATATATAAATTCCTTTTCTTCGGACTGAACCTTGGTTATAGCCACATAACCCTCTACAACACTCTTCGTGTAGTGCTCAGCGGCTCCGTGGCGGCTGCTGGGCCACAACCTAACGCGTCCAAGCTAAATACCTAATTAAGTTTGTGACTAATTTATCACTACCCATTTTTAAATCACATTACACTATAATAGTAATAATATTACATTGATTTTTTTATTAATAATTAATATATTTTCACATTTATAATATTTATTATAAATGGTAAAATATATTTGGATGTTTGTTCCGCTTTCACGCCTACTGAACGGATTTGGATGAAATTTGGAATGGAGATAGTTTGTACCCTGGATTAACACATAGGATACTTTTTACGGGAAATAGTCCTATTCCCACAGAAAAATGTTCAATAAATCTGGATATACTCACCAAAATCAAAATCCCCACGCACTAAGCCGGTTTTAAACCGACTGCTGAGGTGCGTACACGCAGAGCACAACTTACACTTTTTATATCAAACCCGAATTTTCACAAACGAAAAAGATTTAAAAATGTATTTATAAATCGTTATTAACTACCAAAAATATTTGAAGGACAGGACTTTCTTTTTGATGCGCCTAGGCAGTCTGTATTCACTATTCTGTGTAGCTATATATTTACTATTGTCCCTGAAGCTCAACACAAAAAATCCAAACGTTATCACAGATTTCAGTTTAATTTCACATCTATTATCTGCAATGGATTTGCACTAAAACATTGGTTAACACGCGCGGTATTTAAATGCGGAGGAAACCTTCAAAATAATTTCGTTAGACTACTAGCTACGACCAGCGCGCGCAGCCGTTTGTTTGTGCCGATTTTTTACTCCAAAATAGAACTATGTATACACGTCATAGATGGCGCCACGTGCCATAACGTTTAGTGCAGGATTGATGAAGGAATTGATCGTGATAAGATCGTGATTCATATTAGGTATTTATTCTGTGTTCATAGATAATATTATAGTGCAGTGGGTGAGTAAACTTATGTGATGATGAAACAGTATGTACAAAATATTAGTAAGTGTACAGTGGATATAAATAAATGTTTAGCACTGTATTAAGTTGCAACTCCACACTATTAAGGCGTGAGGTTGGATCCACCACATTTAATTAAAATTTTACTCGCCCATCTGTACTAACATAGCTATTAAGAAAACTGTTACTAACATTTTTATGGACTCTGGTCTGATAATAAACTTATATTATTATTAAGCTCACACGTGCTCAACTAAGTAGACTTCACTTTCACCTCCACTGAATAAAGAGAAAACAAAACAAGTATACTTACTAGCCGGGGCATGTGCAACTAGACAATCGCCTTACAATTATCGCTCCTATTGCAACATGATAAAGGCGAAAAGTCCAGACGCTCATCTGGCTACATATACCTACTTAGTTTCGTGTTGTCTCTCTCACTCGTTCTCGTTATGTTAGTGTGGTAGGTTAAGGTTAGCCTAATTTATAGCCGGTTTCGTACAAACGTGCATTGTAATGTCGGTATTGGGATTTAGGTCATTTCAGACAGCCACGGTTGCTGGATCAGTCAAACGACGTAGTCACAAACAAATAATCGAAACAAAAAATTCACTTATCGTATAGTAGGTATCTAGATTGCCAATTTCACAGCAGTTAGAGGTCAGAACCAAGGCAGATGTAAAATAAAACAACACTGGAAATAAACTCTGTAAGGTCACAAGATTGCAGTAATAAGCATATCTATGAACGTCTACAGTCGAACCAAAATCTTTTGGCGCGTGAATGACATTGACAGGGGGCGTTGGTGGTGAATAACAAATGACGAATGTATGACGAATGTCGTTAGTTCCAATTTTCGCCACGCGCCAAAAGATCCTGGTTCGACTGTATGTGCGACTGTGACACGGCTTTTGAACGCAGCTGCAGGCGAAGGCCACGGCTACGTCAAAAATGACGTTTCACAAGATGATGATACTGCCACGTTCCTTAAAAGCCTTGTCGCACAATGGTATCTTCTGACACCAGGGCCCCGTTTCACGAAGCAACAAGTTACTAGTAACAAGTCACAATTTGATATACATTGCGAAGCCAATTCGCCTGAACTGTAAGCCTTATCGTTTTCTCTGATCGTCTACGCAATGTACGTCGAATTGTACTTGTAATTTGTAACTTGTAGCTTCGTAAAACGGCCCCCAGGGATCGTGAGGTTGGTTGTCGAGCTTACAATGACCATAAATAAAAAGAAGTGGCAACCTCGGACAAGACCGTCCTAAAATACAAAATCATAGTCCAACTAGAACGTATCACAATTTTGTTCCTCCCTGCAGCGGCTTTAGCGCTCTACGGAAGTAATGGGTGATATTTTTCCAGCGCTTATTAGCTGACTAAGCTACTGTAGTAACGATATATGGCATACCTTCTCCCAAGGATCTCCACAAAGGCTGGCCCTGCGCTGGCAACATCCAGCGACTTCCCGCGACCTTCACCAAGTTGTCGGGTCACCTTGAGGAGTATGGCCTTGTGACGACGGGTGTCTTGCTTCGATGGCTGCCGACAATGTGTCATAGTGCCATGCGAATAGTGTGATGCTCTCTGGCCGGACCACCATTAAGTACTCACTCACCCATTATTATTGTGAGATAATGTACTCGTAGCAAGAGTACATTATCTCTACCTTTATCTCATCAGCGCTCCATAATGAGTACCTCAAAGTTCCACAAGATAAAAATCATTTTTTGTGGTTCTGCCACAGAATACTGACTACAGCCGCACCACCACCGTCAATCTCAGAAATTTATTTTTGTAGCCGATTTTTTCATTTCCTTAATAATTCTTCTGAAAGTCTACCTTGGGATAAAAATAAGACAATTGAAAAGTTTTCTCTAATTTGGTAATAGGGGATCGGATTTTTTTTTATTTTATAAATCCGTACTTCTTAGTTTCTGCTATCGAACACTAAAATAATTTTTGCTCTATCTTTAAAATTGACCGAGTTATAAAGGTTTGAAATTCGAGATTTGACAGAGAGGCACATACCCACTTGTGACGTCATTTGTTAGTAACGCCATAAATAATCTTAATACAAAAAATCGTTTTTGAAAGAGACAGACATATTGAAAATTTAAAAAATCACTGTAAATTCGTTTTTCAACCGATTCTGTTTTTTTCTTCGCGAATCGTCTACTACTAATCTATATTTTAAAAATAATTCATAAAATATAGTAAAAGGAACAGTCTGATCCCCTATTATTAGATCGCACAAGTAATTATATCGTAAATCAAAATGAGTAATAAGAAAAAACGGGGAAAGGTTCAAGCTTCATAAATCATAATAGTTTCACAATATTCTATACGCCTATATTTTTAAAGATTAAAAAAAAATACTTCCATATCCTTCTTGTAAAAGTATTGCTATTTCTCATAACTAGGCACTTGCAGCTACTAAGTATGTAACTGTATGTAATTAAATTGCGTAGAAACCCTTTACCTTCCAAGGGTCACATGATCCTAATAGCATTATACTTTTGTCTACTATTCGATGATGGCAATAATTATACGTATAATCACTCAATAATGTAAATTATGCTATATTTAAACATGGGAACGGAGTCCAAACTTTAGCATCAATTTAAAATTTAAAATACATGGCCAGGGCTAAGACAACAACATAAATGCAGAGTAGAATTACTGTGAGTTTATTTGAATAAACATAATATACGCGTAGAAACTTTGCTTTTAACATTTCGTGTCGCTGCAGAGCATACGGACCGCTTGTACGATCTAATAATTACCAAATTAAGTTTTGAATTGTCTTATTTATGTCCTAAGGTATCCTAAGGTAGACTTTCAAAAGAATTATTAAGGAACAAGTAAATCGGCTACAAAAATAAATTTCTGAGATTGACGGTGGTGGTGCGGCTGTAGTCAGTATTTTGTGGCAGAACCACAAAAAATGTTTTTTATCTTATGAAACTTTGAGGTGTACTCATTGTGGAGTGCTGATGAGATAAAGGTACACAATAATAATGGGTGAGTGAGTACTTAATGGTGGTCCGGCCAGAGAGCACGTCACACGTTTAATCTTATCACTTAACTGTAATACTTTTGCAACTGAGTGTACCTGCTTTAGCAGAATATATACGTGCTGTAGTGAAAGATTTTTTGTTGGAATAAGACAAACAAATTCCAACCAATTTCATAGTGATAGTACCAGTCTATCTTAGTGAAGATGCTAGCTAGACGTCGATCTAGAGGCCTCAGTAAGATACTCGAATATCTTACAAAATAAAATCAAACAAATTCTGAGCTTTGGGCACAAATCCAATCAAATTCCAATCATTTTTTGAGATAGTTAAATAAAGCCATTAAAATTGCTAAATAGACAGTCATAAAAATGTAACGAATTATTTTATCTAAAATACTCTTCCTTCCTTGTTTTGATTCAAAATATGCTTCCTGGACGAAGTAAGTACGAATAGTTTCGGGTGGTCTCGGTCAACAGACCCAGATAACAACAGTGCGTGCACATTGCTGACACGGCGACGATTTTGGACTTTGCTATACATTACGAGTTTGCAGTATTAAGGGCATCACACACGCAGCTATAATATATATTATAGCACGAGGCAGCCAGCTCTCTCGTCGCCATTCACTTTCACGCAAAGCGGGGGTCAAACAAAATGGCGAATCAATCAGTGACCGGCCATTCTGCTTGACCCCCGCTTTGCACACAAAGTGAATGGCGATGAGAAAGCTGGCAGCCTCGTGCTATAATATATATTATAGCTCCGTCTGTGACGGGCTTTAGTGCTCGTTTAAAGGACTATTGATCAGGTCTGTCGTACGGCAAAATTATAAAAGATAAAAATTTCTTAATTTGAAGTAAGATTGAATTTTAGGAATTTTCTCTTTTCGAATTTTAAAATGGTAACAATAGTCGAATTGGAAAATCAAAAAACTGAGTCGTCGTCGTCGTCGTCGTCGAGCCGTACTGCGACGGTCTAGCTAGGAGTACCCCGACCTAGGGTTGCCATACGTCAGGATTTGTCCTGACATGTCAAGATTTTTTGGTCCCTGTCAGGATTCCGGTCGGACTTGGAAAGTGTCAGGATTTTAGAGTAAAACAAGTCGTCGTGTCGCAACTAACTGGTTCGTTGAGAGACGAGTCGTGAGCGGTGCCCTTCTTCGCTCATTTCACGGACCGACCGGCAGAATGGCGCGGCGAGGCGCGCGGCGCTCATGAAACGAAAAATAGATACTTGCTACACCACCACAGTGGTGGGCGGGCACTTTAGCGTAATGTCACGACTTTTTATTAGAAACCAGGCTTTTCGTCAAGATTTTATAGGTACGAGTATACCATATGCAACCCCCGACCCGCCCGACCAAGCTTCGCAAGGCGCAGGCGCAGGCGTTTTTATCTTGATGACGTAAGATGACGTCAAACTCGTTCCACCTAGGTTAAAAAAAACAATATCATCGAAATTAAACGTATTTTCTCTGCGATGATATTTTCTTAAACGAAATTAGTAAATAAAATGTTATTTGAATACATTAACATTAACTGTATTGTCTGTATTTTGTGCTGTCTATACTGAAAAAATATTGTTCTTATTAGGATTTATAGCAAAAGAGGTCGCCACACCACACTTATTGGAATTGTTTTCAGCCAATCAGAAGAAGCTTTATATCCATGCAATGAGAGCAAGACGTTTCGACAGAAGATCCAGTGTAAATCACATTTTTTCGCGGCTACTACTTCATAACGTGGGTTGTTTGGTAGATTTCGACGCACATGACCAAGAACGCAAAAGGCCAAACCATAAAATAATGGCCAATTCCGTATTTAAATCCTTCGATACGTGAATGACCAAGAATACAAATTACCAAAAACGCAAAAGGCCAAACCATAAATTAATGGCCAATTGAGTATTTAAAACCTTCGAATCGTGAATGTCCAAGAATGTAAAATGCCAAACCATATCTCCCAAGGCACCCCCGGAGGACACCCCTGGGGGTGTCACGGAACTTGGATTCGGACCCGTTACACCCCCACGTCAATGATCGTAGTGCTTTTGAATAAATAAATTAGTTTTAGGGAAAAGACACAAGTCAGGGACGTGGTACAGGAAATAGAGGCCCGTAAGTGGAGATGGGCTGGCCACATCGCCAGGATGGACCCCAGAAGATGGGCAAGGAGAATCCTGGAATGGAGACCTCGCGCTAACACCCGCGGACGAGGAAGACCGCCCAAGAGATGGACAGACGACATCCGGCAACAAGCCGGTATCAATTGGATGCAAGTGGCCCAGGACAGGTGCCAGTGGAGGAATGGAGAGGAGGCCTACGTTCGAAGACGAACATATTAAAGGCTGACATGGATGGATGGATGGAAATTAGTTTTAGTGTATGAGCTGTTGCTGATAATTATCTGGTATTAAAACTATAATATGTACCTACCTACCTACTAATATATGATAGGCGGCCTTTCAGTCAATGATCGACCTCAATACTGAGCGAAGCCAGTACCAAATAACTTGTTTGACAATGATGCAGCAATGAATGCAAAACTTTAGTCGGTGTAGCCATCAGAGTGATCCTGATAAGACAAAACTATTAAATGGCGATGTCTCTTGTCGTTTCCGGCTGTGAAATAAGGAATAACCTTAAATTAAGCAATGATGAAAAACTCCAAAATTGTCATTATTTTAAGAAAGCTACCATAATAACAACCGGCTGAGCCCTAAAAAAATATTTTTTTTAAGATTTTATTCTTCAGCTTTGTCGGAATGATTAATATGTATATCCATGCCATATTACCACAGCAGTTCTAAAAGTCTCTGAGCTAGGCCGCGGTCGGACAGACAGACAGACGGACATGGCGAAACTATAAAGCCCACGGACCAATAAAGCCCAAGTCACACAGAGCCGCGCCGCTTCCGCTCTGTGTGACTTGGGCTTAAGGGACCCCCCACACGAGCGTTTTTCGAGCGTCGTCGTCTTCCCAGCGCATCGTTTTTTTCGAGCAAGTACAATGCAATGCACAACCCTCTCCCCTTCTCACCGTCCGCAGTTAAAACGTTGACAGTATAGAGAGATCAGTTGTAAAAGCTTGTCAAACGTTCGTTTTGGCATTCGTAAATAATCATAAAAGTGTTTTTGTTACGTTTTATACGTTTACAATACAATACGAAATAATCGCTTTCCTGAATTCGATAACTCCACATAGGATCTTCCCAAAATTGAAGATGATGTTTCTTTATTTTCGTTTACGTAATTTTCGCTTAAGCAGTAACGTTAGCAGTAGTGTTTCTTCGTCAGAATCCATTTTCACATTGATTGTACGCAATAGGCACAATGCAAACGCGACGCCAGCGCTGCGTAGACCGGCGTTCGGCAGTGGCCCAGCGCTGGCGTCGCGGCGACGTCGCGGCAACGCCGCGTCGACGATGCGCAAACGCTGGCAAGACGACGACGCTCAAAAGACGCTCGTGTGGGGGGTCCCTAAGGGTTCCTGTTTTACTACGGAACCCTAAAGAATGGATGGAAAAATAAAAAAATAAATAAACTTCCCATAAAACTGTTACCTGATCAATGTACTAAAACGTCTTATTTGTTAAGAATAAATTCACCCATATTACTACTTTTATTGGTATAGCTACGTACCTACCAACCAACCTACTAAATTATATCATGCTTTGATACAAGGTGATCAATATAATACATACACTACAAGTTCATTTTAGCTGGAAGACGTACAAGTGATTTTTAAATTCTAACGTAGACCTTGCGTAGCCCCAGCTACGTAATTGCTACGTTCGCTATGGCAAAGCAGAAATCTACGTAAATAAATTAAATTCTACGATTTTTTAAAGGGAATGAAACTGACCAAAATTAAAAAGCTGGCTCTGTGGTTTAGTGGTAGGATTCCTACCGTGAGAAAGAGGTTTAGAGTTAGAATCCCAATGGGGACCCTCTCAAACAAAATCACTTTTGATTGTATGTTCTATTAAGTACTTTCTATTGTTGAAATAGTGAGAATTTATGTATTTCATTTGTTCGACGATATTGATCGAGAATTCGAGAAACATGAGTGTACCACTGAATTCCGAAGTACACTAGTTCCGCCCGCTGCTACGCTCGCGCCATGTAAGATTTTACCGTGGGACTAAGATTTTTCCCGGTAAAAAGTATATTGTGTGTTAATCCAGGTTACAAACTATCTTCATTCCAAATTTCGTCCAAATCTGTCCTGTAGTTTAGGCGTGAAAGCGGAACAAACATCTAAACATCCAAATACATTTTCACATTTATAATATTACTGTGTTATGTGATTCAGGACGTTACAGTCTAAATCACCCAATTCGTCCAAAAAATTAAATTATTCCATGCTTCCGGCACAATAATTATTGACCGCGTAATCTTTATTATCTGTTACGATTACTTCGTTACGTGGATCAAGTCCACGCCATATTAAATATGGAACAAGTGTGAAAAAAATCTCGCACTCGTTCCATCATGGAACTGTCCAATGAAACGATCGCCTTTTGCAGTCATCGACCTTACACGTACGTGCCGTGTGGTGACGGCAGAGAAGAATACATTTGTCACCAACCCCTTCTCTTCCCGTGGATGTCGTTAGAGGCGACTTAGGGACTACGCATTGAACAAGGAACGGGCAGCAGCGCTCTCTGATACAGTAACCTTTTAATCTGCGATCTCCAACCCGCCTGCCAAGCGTGGAGATTATGGCAAACCCCTCCATTTAAGTGGAGGAGGCTCATAGTCCAGCAGTGGACTGTAACGGGCCGTTGATTGACCTTACAACCTGCAGATTATGATGATGATGATTGATTAAAAGAAGAACGTCGGGGGTCTAGTGGCTAGGCCCGCTGTCGTCCTAGATGTCGTCCTAAGGAGAAGCGGATTCGATCCCCACCACGTACCAATGTGTTTTCGAATTTCAAATTCATATCTATGTTTATTCGACGCTCTTCGATGAAGGAAAACATCGTGACGAAACCTGCACACTCCTCCAGATGTTTAAAGGTTGTATGTGAAGTCGATACCCGCACTGGGCCAGCGTGGTCGGCTAAGGTCTAATCACCCTAATTCAGAGTAGACTCGACCCCCTCGGTGGGGACGTATTGGTATATGAGCTAGTGATGACTCGTAAGACTCTATTCTGAAATCATCAACAGTTCGTACAATTTTCTATTGATAAAAGCCGCCGCTCACTCGCACAGCAGTAGGAGTCACGTGTTTACCTATGTAGCAGGTATTTGCCTACTTCTCATTCCAATTCCGTCTAGCTGATGACCCAGAGCACTTCTAGAGGTATTGTTCTACAGCGAGCAATAATAGAAAACATTGATGCTAGCGCCACAGAAATTACTAGCACTTCACGCGAGCGGGGCGAGCTCTCCAGTTGCTGTGTTTATAGAACGCCTCTCGTCTCCCTCATGTTAAAACAGTCTTTCTCAAAGTGGGCAATAACTCCCCTTGTGGTATAATAAATAACGCACCTTTAAATTTCTTCGCAGGAGTGTGCAGGTTTCCTCACGATGTTTTCCATGATCATAATGATTTTGATGACGACGGTGGGGATTAAACCCGGACTGAAGGCAGCGGCCCTAGCCAATACTTCAGACGCTTCAATGATTATTTCGTTTTTATTTCTGCCCTGTTTGTTTGTTTAGATATAAATAGCTTATTTTTCATTACTCATACTCGGAAAGTAGGTCTGAAGTTGCCTGAGAAGCGGATTGAAGGTAATACTTTTCAGCCCGGAGGGAGAATCGCTTTCAACTGACAGCTGTCAAATTATAAAAAAAAAAATAGTTCTCATTTCACATTTCTATTGAACTATGTTCCATCTTTGTATACAGTCACTCAATTACAGCACAATGTTAAATTGAAATAACATAAAGTTAAGTATTAATTAAAGAATAACTTTATTATAATTGACTTTCAACTATTTCTGTCAAGCAAAAATCTTTGTGAGATTTTCCCCAGTTTGGTTAGGACATTGCAGGCTGAATCACCTGATTGTCCGAAAAGGAAGATGATTCCGTGCTTCGGAAGGCACGTTAAGCCGTTGGTCCCGGCTACTATCTAGTCGTTACATGAGTCAAGTTGGCGGCTCTATAACACTAACACCAGGGTTTATGAGGTCGGTTGTCGAACTTACAACCCACACGATGATGATGATGATGACAAAAATAAAAATAAAATCGCTTATATTTAGTGACTTTAGTTTGTTCTGTTTTATGGGCTGACTGATCTTAATAATGTACATAGTAATAAGTAGATTATAAGTAGATAACCATCTTACACACGTAATTATTATATTTTCACAAGAGCTACCAAATTGGCGCGAGAGCACACTGCCTATCTTTCAAAGTCCTCCCACTACTGTTGTGCGCATGCGCTCTATGGACACAACTACTAGTGATGTAGCAATTTCAATAAAGTTCGGTTAACAATAGATACTGTTTGTGACGTGGGCGGGCAGAGAGAGTATTTGATATTAACATATACGCATTATTGTCATGTTAATTCCTCAATGTCCCACTAGATGGCGCTAATAGATTGATCCACAAATCTTTAAAACTCATTGCTCCAAGGGTCCTAAATCTTGTCCAGAATTAATTGCGGCGTTGTTGACTAAGACGAGAAGTCCGCCAAACTTACCAAGTGTTTCATTTACGATTCTTCTACAGTCGTCTTCGTGATGGGACCTTTTTTTCGAGCTTGCGAGCTACATTTGTAAACTTAGGCTGGTCAAAGTCAAAGTCAAAGTCAAAATTATTTATTTCGATAGGATGTTATTACATCACTTAGATCCGTCATTACATTTTTTTGGGTGAGTTCACTTACACAATGGCGGAATCTGTGGAGAAGAGCTCACCGAAGAAACTCCACAGTCGTCGCATCTTTTGCGTTTCCTTTTTTAAATAAAATATTGTCAATTACAAAATTAATGCTTATTATATATCGAAAAAGCCTGCTACTCAAACAATCTATTCCCATAGACATCTGTCTTCTAAGTAATCAGATAGTAACCTTTTTTATACAATTTATGTTTTATAATTATTGTAAACTTGTCTAAAGGCAGGTTTTTAATATCAGTAGGGACCTTATTGTAAATACAATTGCAAGAATTACTAATTTTATGTAGACGGCTGACATAAGCAACCAACTTGTCTTTATTTATAGTATTAAAATTGTGTATATTACTGTGCTTCTGAAAATTACTTATATTTCGTTTTATATATGTCGTGGCCATATCGGAGAATTGACCCCATTCACATATCATGAAATTTTCACTGTCCATTGGCCACATCATGATGTGCCCTGGCCAGATCAATGATAAGAAATCGTTTGTCGATATGTTCAACTAAAACGCAGCTACTACATGAAATGGTCAAGATTATTTGATCATATCGTAAAATTATTACATTAATTGTCGATAGAGGCGCTGGAAGCGCTTTGTTTATGTACCAACATGGCGGCCGCGTTATTTCTCGCAGTGAAAAAGTGGATGATTCGTTATTAAAATGATGACGTTATGAGGAAGAAAAAACAGTTTATGATGAAAAAGTATTCTGAAAATGTCTGTCGGACTTAGATAACAATAAGTACCAAACATAATTTAGATTATTATTAAATATTTCATGGACGCCCTGCCCTATCTTTACAATATGGCCAATCGAGGACGACAAAATCGTGAAACGTTTTAGATTTAATGATCTGGTCAAATTTAGTTGGCCACATCATGAAATGGTCACATCTGACCATTGAAAAAAAAAATGTGACCATTTCATGAAATGATCGAAAATTTCATGATGTGGTCAATTCTACGATATGGCTACGACATATACACAAGATTGTCATAGATATATTGAGACACAAATATCAGATCAGAATATTGATTTCTTTAAACCTTTCCCTCAGTGACACACTATGTCCTAATCTATAAATTGCACGAACAGCCTGTTTCTGCAAAATAAATATACTATTAGCATTCGCAGCGTGACCCCACAATAAAATACCATAGGTCATTACTATGAAAGTAACTGAAGTGTCTAGTCTAGCGGTGTCTACGTCGGTAAGGGCTCTAATTTTTTCAACTGCGAACTGGTTCTGATCCACTATAGCAACTTGAGCCCCTTCCTCTGCTAGTCACTCAGCAATGGCCGCTCCAATGCAGCTGGCGCCGCCGCCGGTGACAATAGCAACTTTATTGTTTAACACACCCATAGTGTTGTATGTACCTATAGTATAATCACGTCCACTTTACAAAGGTTGCAAATATCATATATTTTTTATTCAGATACAACTAGATATGCCCTCGCAAATAATATTCTGTTTTTCCCGTGGAATTAAAACGATAAAAATGAGATTAAAAAAAAAATTCGCGATAAAAATTATGTCACTAAAAGGTTACCAAATTCCAGCTTCTAGTCTCCTTAATTCAATCAAGTTCGGTTTTGCTGTAAAGCTTTGAACGAGGCATAAAATATCCCGTGATTAAGGATGAAACAAAATATCTAGTGCTTAAAGATGAAACAAAATATCGCGCGATTAAGGATGAAACAAAATATCTAGTGCTTAAAGATGAAACAAAATATCGTGCGATTAAGGATGAAACAAAATATCTAGTGCTTAAAAATGAAACAAAATATCGCGCGATTAAGGATGAAACAAAATATGTAGTGCTTAAAGATGAAACAAAATATCGCGCGATTAAGGATGAAACAAAATATCTAGTGCTTAAAAATGAAACAAAATATCGCGCGATTAAGGATGAAACAAAATATCCCGTGATTAAGGATGAAATAAAATATTCCGTGATTAAGGATGAAACAAACAATTTTTTGCATTTATATTTGTTTAGATAGCCACGTATTTTGGCTCTATCTACGTGCATGATAAATACATATTTATCATTACTTGTTTCAATTGTGGCCAATTTTTTATCGATTTTTAATTATAGTTCACACAACGATGATAACAACAATGCACAGATAAATCAATTTGCATAAAATAATTGACTAACATATATATAAAAATAAATGACTGACATCCTATTCAAATCATGTTTAAGGCCTTTGTTTAGCTGTACAATTTCCTCACCGGAAACAAATTTCAAATCGATTATTCACGATCAGTTCCGCAATGACAAATCGATTAATGTTTGCGAGACATCCCTTCTTTAGATGACATTTCGCAATGCATTGCCTGTCTGGCATCCTTGTCTACTCTATGGCTAACTCAAATAGAGGTAATACGCTTCAAATAATGGCCAACATTGTACATTTGTTTACGTTACGTACACGAACAGCCATGCGCGACGTGCCGATCCATTTTCCTGGGCAGCGTCTGAGCAATGCAGTAATAGTAATGTTTTCCGCTGAGCAAGCTACCAAAGACTAGTTAGTTACGCAGACTCGACATATATTTAACTTAGAGGTTCAACTATACTATAATATAGGTATAATTTTGGGCCGAGACCGTCTAGCTATGACAACGACTTGAAAGGAAGAAGAATATAATTTTGGAATCAGATGTTTCTATTTCTGTAAATAATTATAATTTTTTATTATAATCTTTGGCTATTGTACATGTTAAACATAAGATACATCACTTGAGAGACACATCACATCTACATTATACCCGGGTTATTATAGGATGAGTTCTGACAGCTTCAAAATTCTTCATACGACTTTAACAACTTTTTTTATAATATTCAGTTTAAAAACCATAATAGCCAAAAAATTCAAAAAAAGTAACTTCGCCTCTTATTTTATCATTAAACAGTAGAAGTATGTAATTTTACTTAATAAAAAAAAAAAAAAAAGCCTTTAAAATGTTGATCTGTCAGAGCTCATCCTACAGTAACCTAAGTATAGTGAGCATATCACTGAACCATCTTATATCAAATAGTAGGCACTTGTATTAAAATTGCGTCAACTTCTACGCACGTAAATTACTTACAGGGCCTCCGCTTTCCCCCCGTAAAGGCTGTCCAGACTATATTTCTTTCATGATATTTTTATCAATATTTTCAGGGCAAGATCAACAATTTCGCACGCTTTGAATAAGTAGGCTTATCTGACAATATTGTTTCATTGTGATTTTGAGTTAAATAATAATACCTACTTAGCTACATAAAAAAATAATAGTTTTCAAAAATAAAGTTCAAATACTGAAACAAATGACTATATAATTGCTTATCTGTGTGAGCTCAGGTAATTTATCTCTTGATGCTCATGGTAGTCAGTGTCACACAACTGAAAGCAATGGTTCATGAAAATATCTATTATACGGACGATTTGATCAGCAAAGACTGATTATTCTTTGACCTGCGCATACGCATATTAGCGCTTTAAAGGTCGGCTTTGCCGCTCCGGTCACCGGTCAGTCTACCCACGGCGCGCGAGTCGTCAAAACGTGAGCGCGCGAAAACTACGTTTCGGTATCTATTTACTGTTTATTCTTTGACAAGTTTCTTTGGATCAAGATGTTGCTCTTCGTATTTGCTGTTCTCCTGGTAGGAGCCGAAGCGAAATTTTACAAGGATTGCGGTAATTATTGACCTTTTTGATTTGTTAAAGGACTAATTTATAAATGGATTGGATTTGCCACGGCCCCGTACTCAGTCAATTCGCTGCCATTCATCATTCATGAATGGACTCACATTTTGTTTTGAAAGTTTAGTGTACTGATTCATGAAATCGTGTTTCAAATTCATTGTGATTTCAATAGACAAACTTAAGTCAGCTGACAATCGCGTTATCCGTAATATCCGGTTTTTAACTATTATAATAAAGTCGACCCTTGAATGAAAATTCCTTGCTGAGCTCTTGAGGATTATTTAGACCCATTCTCCTTGGGAAAAGTTGTACCTAGTATATCTAAAATTTAAGTACCTAAAGATAATATCATGTTTAAATATGCGCTCTGATGGAAAACATCGTCAGAAAATCTGCAAAAGGAAATTCAAAGATCATGTGTGAAGTCGACTAACCCGCACTGGGCCAGCTAGATCTACTAAGGCCTGATAGCCTATTCATTTCTAGTATCCTTGTGCCCACAGACGAAGATAGAAACTCTCGGTTTGTATGAAGTATGAAGGACCGGTAAAAACGTAAAAATTCGAAAACTACTCGTAGACGAGAGGCCGCAGTCCGCGGTCCTAGCCATGACACCGCTGTCTCTCTATGTTAGGCACATAGTCAAGAAATACTCCTCGTGTGCGCATAATATAACACTCTAGTGGCTCTGTGAGCTGTAGACCTCGCGAGTGCGCCGCCGTGTGGTGTCGGCAGAGTAGAATACATTTGTCACCAACCCCTACTCTTACCGTGGGTGTCGTAAGAGGCGACTTACGGACTACACATTGAACAGGGAACGGGCAGCAGCGCTCTCTGATACAGTAACTTTTTAATCTGCTATCTCCAACCTGCCTGCCAAGCGTGGAGATTATGGCAAAACCCTCCACTTAAGTGGAGGAGGCTCATAGTCCAGCAGTGGACTGTAACGGGCCGTTGATTTGATTTGATATATATATATATATATTTTTTAGATTGCTGATTTATGATTTTTTCACGTTTTATTATATTAGACCTCTTATTTTTTTTTATTTCCAAAACCTGACTCGACAAAAAAACTATTAATTTGTCGAACCTGCGCACAAAATTATATAAGTAATTCTTGTGATTGTCTTGTTCTTTTGTATCTCATAAAGTTGTGCACGTTTTATCTGCGTCTTACTATCTGTTCTCTCTTCCGTAGGTCTGCTGGAAGATATTTCCTTAGCAATAAGCAGGCCTGTTGTGTCGTGTTTTCAAATGTAATTGTATTTTTGTCATCTATTGTGTGCGATAAATGGTTAAATAAATAAATAAAATTTCACGAGAATCGGTTGATAAACGAGACCTGTATTTAGAGGAGAAAACAAACGGACAGATGGACATACAAAATCAATTTTGTCCAAGCTGAAACAGAGGCGCTTCGCGCTCGCTCGGTCAATTATAGTACAGCATGAAATTTACATCATTTTGTTCCCGCCGTGTAGTGATAGTACCCGTCAAACTGAACAACTTTGCACGAAAAAAAAAATTCCAGTGACAAAAAAATTTTTAGTCTCTCCATACAAAATGGGTCGCTCGGGAGTCTCACTTTGTATGGAGAGACCAAAAATTTTTATGTCGCAGGAATTTTTTTTTTTCATGAAAAGTTGTTCCGTTTGACGGGTACTATCACTACACGGCGGGAACAAAACGATGTAAATTTCACGGTGTATACCTACTTCTATTAAAATATTCAATACATGTTTTTTAAGTGTGTATGTATTTTTGTGTCTAATATGTTCTTATCATGAGCGTTTACTGCACAATAATGTGAAATTCCAAAGGTGTTATTTGAATAATTTCAAAGAACATTTATTTATAGTTACATAATGCATACCGTTCATTTATTTTATTATTTATTGAACATAACTTAGCTATTCACTGGCCGACAAGACATTACATAAATTGTTCGTCATTATGAATAATCAAATCATTCATACGTAAACAATACATACAACAAAAATGTTACAGAGTAAGAAGAAGAATAGAAATGTATAGTGTTTTAGAAAGAGACAGACATATTAAATCACTGTAAATTTATTTTTTCAACCGATTCTGTTTTTTTCTTCGCAAATCGTTTTGCTATTAATCTATATTTTTATATTAATTCATAAAATTAGTCAATTCAGGAACTATTACTCCGTAGCCCAGGTGGTAGTGTATCTGCCTCCAAAGCATAGGGTCGCGGGTTCGAATCCCGCCCAGGGCAAACATTCGTGTGATGAGCACTTAGTCTTGTGTTTGCCTTGTGTCTGGTTGTTGTTTATCTATATATGTATGTATTTATCTATTTAAGTAATGTATATCAGCTGTGTGGTACCCGTAGTACAAGCTCTGCTTAGTTCGGGATCAGATGGCCGTGTGTGAAGATGTCCCCACATTTTTTTTTATTGCCTATTAAATGCAGTTAGTTTTTGCATGATTTGCTTATAAACATACAAACAGACAAACAAGAAAACTCTAGTTAGACCCCTAATAACATTTGTTTTTATACCGTGTACGTACAGATATCGGCCAGGGCTCCGTTTCACGAAGCAACAATTTACTAGTAACAAGTTACAATTTGATATTCATTGCGTAGCCAATTCGCCTAAACTGTAAGCCCTTATCGTTTTATCTCATTGTCTACGCAATGTACATCAAATTCTTCTTGTAATTTGTAACTTGTAGCTTCGTGAAACGGCTCCCAGCTATAATTTTACTATAGGTACAGAAAGAAGAGCATAGGTGGTCCTGTGGCTAGGGCCGCTGCCTCACGTCCGGGAGACGCGGGTTCGATCCCCACCACGTACCAATGTGTTTTCGAATTTCAAATTCATATTTTGTTTATTCGACGCTCTTACGGTGAAGGAAAACATCGTGATGAAACCTGCACACTCCTGCGAAGAAATTCAAAGGTTGTGTGTGAAGTCGACCAACCCGCACTGGGCCTAATCGCCCTAATTCAGGATAGGCTCGAGCCCTTCGGTGGGGACGTTATGAGCTGTTGATGACGATAACAGATACAGGTTTTCAACTTTTTCTACAGGAAAATGTCACCTTCTTGTGGTAAGTCGCTGACACTATTCAAAATGTTTATTTTGCCATTATAATAAAGGATGACACATTATGACAGGAAGCCGCAGAAACTAGTCATAACATAGCAAAGACTAATCATAACAAAATGCTTGTAATCCTACAACTCTGACATTATATTCATAGGGAACATGCATGAAAAAAAATATTAGTTTTTTTCATAGTTCATCTGAAAGTATACAAAAATAGAATACTATCAGTCAAAACTGAATCAAAATTGATCGAAAAACAAACTAGATACAACATTATTAAACAAATATATCTGTCCCTCTCTACGAAAACAAAACTTTCTATGGCGGATGTATGGCCCGCGTGACATATGACGTCACATGTCACGTCGCACCTCTCTGTCTAACCATGAACTTTGAAGCCTTATAACTTTCCGAGCAAGATATTTGGAAAATTATTTTTTGTGTGTTTATCTGGAACTTGAAATATTTCGATTAATAAATTTTAAAAAAATGTGCATGTTCCCTATTATTACGCACAAAGTAATATTGAATATAGTAAATGAAAAAACTAAAAATACGCTTTTAAAGCACATCAAACTAAAAAGTGAAAAATAATTCTTTATATAAGCTGAAATCAATAATGAACGAAAAATACTAGTATTATTGTGAAAAAAGCGTGGGTTCGATAGAGGGTGGCACAAAACACCCCACGCTTTTTCACAATAATACTAGTAGTATTTGAAGGGTTTTTTTGTCGTTTGTGAGTTCTTTTTTTATGTTCATAAATTATGATTGGATTGGTTCTCATAAAACCCATCAATCTAAAGCAAAGATCTAAAGTTAGGTAAGTAATGTAACTTAAGCAAAAAATACTGCGATGGCACCCTTAGGTTTTTCATAAATAAATAAGTAAAGTAAAAAGATTGAAATGTAAACTCCTGGTCTTATTAGACCTGTAACAGCTTCCGTGGCCGAGTGGTCGAAATTTCGACGCCCGCTACGGAGGTTCCGGGTTCGATTCCCGACACTATCAAGCAAAAATCGCTTTGTGAGACTTTCCCCAGTTTGGTTAGGACATTGCAGGCTGAATCACCTGATTGTCCGAAAAGAAAAATGATTCCGTGCTTTGGAAGGCACGTTAAGCCGTTGGTCCCGGCTACTGTCTAGTCGTTACACGAGCCAAGTCAGTGGCCTTTGGCGGCTCTATCACAGACACCAGGGTTTGTGAGGTCGGTTATTGAAGAAGCTTAGACCTGTCAATTATCGGATTTGGATCTTTCATCTACCGCTTTATCAGGCTTCTAACAAGGGCTTCCTGCAGAAATCTTCTTTTCAAACAAATATATCGCAAGATTACTTTTACCTACTTTATGGGTACGATGATTAGCACACACACAACTTCTATGTAAAGTAGCTTTATGTATATTAGCGGACCTGTTCTTTTTTTTTTATAAATTTAGAGTAAACTCTTGACCTCCATCTAGCCCGAAGGAGAAATGAGGCCTACGCTGGAGCGAGTTTACTCATGAGAAGCCTAAGCACTCGCACTTTGAAGAGGTTAGGGTTGTATGCATTCGGAAATACAGAGGCCGGCAGGGCATTCCATTCCTTGGCTGTGCGCATTATAAAGGAGGAACCGAAACGAGTAGTTCGAGTGCTGGGGATATTGACAAGATAGGGGTGGTAGCCAGTAGTTCGCCTTGTATTCCGGGTCGGGTAGGCACTCGTCAGTTTCCTCGATTCGCCAGTTTCTTTAATTCGTCATTTTACATAGTTCGTCAGTTTTAAGAAATTCGTTAACTGGTCAGTTTCCTCACTCGTCAGTTTTGTTAATTCATCATTTTACATAGCTCATCAGTTTGGTAACTCGTCAGTTCAGTACAGTCAGCGTGGAAGCTCACTGGTGAGTTGAGAAAACTGACGAGTTCTTCAGTTCTTAAATAAGGTAATCCTTTGTATTTTAAAGCAATCGTAAGAAGCTCAAGGTCTTTCTAATTCAACGGAGTGAAACTTGGTCTAACGTAATGCATCAAACATAGGTTCTTGTTCTATGAAAATTTCTGTGATCGAAGATGAAAATCGATAGAAATAAACAAGTAACTAACTTCAGCGCAATAATTCTGAAAATATAATGTTGATTGTGATCCTGTTATGAACATGATCTGACATCTCATTTATTGGTAACAAGATGAAATTATTTCTTATTGTATTGTAATCAATCAGTAAAAAATAAAAGATGTGAAAGTAACATCTAATAAAACGTAGGTATTTTCTTACTGTTATTTGGGCGCAGGGGTGATTTCGACACCTCCTATGAACAACAACGTAACTTGAGATACGCGACTTGAGATACAACATGACTTTAGTTAATATTATTCCTTATCATAATTTTATTTACTCTTAATTTTCTGTCCAAGCAGTCTCTAAGTACAATAGAACTGAAGTTAGCATTAGTCAAAGAAACCTAACTAAAGGTAAAACGTACTTTTTTCTCTTTAAACTGCTTTACTGATTAATTGCTAAAATTGAGTTACGTTGTTGTTCATAGGAAGTGTCGATTTGTTATTTGATATGACTTTTGGAAATTGACAAGAAAGTGATTGGCGGTTTGCAAAATTGCAATAAATTTGAATAAATGTTCATTCAATTGGCCATTAATTTATGGATTTAGCCTTTTGCATTTTTGATCATGTGCGTCGAAATGCTGCAAAATCATGACTTATTTATCGTTCAAGGAAAGTGGCCGTTCAAGGAAAGTGGCCTTAGGTGACCGAATCCGTTTATATCACTCCTCTTCTTTTTATTGTTAAGTAAAAACTCTAGTCAACAACTTTGTAGTATAAAGTTTTTGCATTAGTATTATAAAAAGAAAGTAAAATTATCTAGTTCAAAGATCATAAGTTCTATGGTCTGTTCTCTCATACCTACTTGTTTACATCAAAATTATGTTAGCAGTTTCGCTTCGGCCGTTTAGGAAACCGGGCTCTCTATAAAGTAATATTGAAATAGACCAAAAATATTGAAAATAAGTACTAAAAAAATATAATCAAAATCAAATGTATGAAAAATTCTGAAGTTTGAATTCGTATTGTTGCAAAAGCAGTCTTAAATTGACTAAACATGATACAATCCAATTAATTTGTATAAATATTTGGTAGATATCGACATCTCGTCATTACGTAGTAATAATCTTAATATTTGGTTCAACAATTCATGGAACAAAGCGAGAAGGTTAGTGCCCTAACGATATTGTTATCAATTTGGTATATAAATATGTATACATTACATGTTTGTTTAATATTAAACAATAATGATTAGCTGTCAGTTTTTTTTTAATAATTCAATCTTTAGCGTGTGAGTTGTAGTTCTTCTTCTTTATCGAGTGGGTTGTAAGGTCAACAACCGACCACAGAAACCGTGGTGTCAAAGACAAGAGTCACAAAGACTAGGTCTTCTTCTTCTCGTGTCGACTCAAAGAAGTCCAGCCCAGTAATTGGCCACATCGACAGCTCATTGTGCAAGAGACAGGGCAGT
The DNA here is from genome assembly GCA_951230895.1 of Carpatolechia fugitivella. Taxonomy (NCBI): domain Eukaryota; kingdom Metazoa; phylum Arthropoda; class Insecta; order Lepidoptera; family Gelechiidae; genus Carpatolechia; species Carpatolechia fugitivella. The sequence goes on from OX579661.1 coordinate 2,387,713, forward strand.
CGGGACAAGACAGCAGATGCTCCATAGATTGCACGGTGCCGCAGCTACACCAGTCATTGATAGATAGATAAAATCTTTATTGATTGACACATACAGACAGCACAGCAAAACAACAAAATACAGACATTTACAATAAAAATAGGCACAGTTAAGAAACAAACACATAAAACAAATAAAATACAAATGTATAATTTACACAGAAGATAGAAGAATATAAGATATATATAAATTACTGAACACAGCCGAACGGTTAAATAAAATTAGCAGAGTGCACTGCGCCCCGCCATGCGCCACCCGCATTGGGCCAACTACACACACTCATTACTAAAGACCGGACATGCCAATTGTAACCAATGCTACGAAACCAATGCTACGTAACCAGTTCAACTACTTCCCTAAAAAAACAGCCGGGATCCATGGCTTAGCGAAGCTCGTTATTTTTTTCGGACAATCAAGAAATTTAGCCTGCGACGTCTTACGAGGGAAGAATAGTACATGCTCGTCCATACAAAAAGAGAAAATATTTTTCACTTTTAAATATTTTCCAATCTCCATGATTTTTTAGTATGTTATTGACACAATTAATGACCAGGTTTATAGCTTTTCCTTTTTTCAAAATTTGCTATAGATTCCAACTTATAGTCACAACAACAAAAACAATGTATTTAAAAAAAACGAAACCTATATAAACCTAGAATATATTGTGCTGAAACTATCGAAATCAAAATCAAAGTGATTTGTTGAAATTTAGTTGGTGGAAACCGTTTTCTACCGAAATGGGAATTTCATGAAGAAAAGTACTATTTGTCAGTAGCGAGCTGCAATGCTCTCTATCGCACGATTGGATTGGGGGTCGCATGAGCGCACGAGCGATAGCAAATGTTTTCCTAAATACCTATTTCGTTAGGACCGCGAAGCTATTCTTCCCTCTTAAGTTATCTTGGGAAAGTATAATTTTTATTTTTGCAACGACAAACGCTTGAAGCCATGGAGACTGAATAATTTATTCTGGTTATCAATATCTAACGACCAAATTTTCAATACTTACTCAATACAACCTTTACTAAGATTGAATAAGAATCCAAAGTTTCGGAAAAACTTCCAAATTACGTTTTCCTTATTCATTTCTTCTGCGAACATTATTAAATGTTAAAAAACATTTCGAAAAAGTCTTCAATTCCGAATACTTCCGATTTTATAAAGAAGTTTCTCCAACGAATATGAGAAACGGATTAAAGAATTCAAAGTTTTGTGTCGCTTGTTGGTTTCTATAATTGATTGCGAGAAAGAAGAGGAAGACTCTTTTTAATCAACATCATCGGCCCGCTACAGTCCACTGCTGGACTATGAGCCTCCTCCACTTAAGTGGAGGGTTTTGCCATAATCTCCACGCTTGGCAGGTGGGTTGGAGATCGCAGATTAAAAGGTTACTCTATCAGAGAGCGCTGCTGCCCGTTCCCTGTTCAATGTGTAGTCCCTAAGTCGCCTCTTACGACACCCACGGAAAGCCCCTACTGTTGGTGACAAATGTATTCTACTCTGCCGTCACCACACGGCTTACGGCTCTTTTTAATGGATTGTATTTATTAATACAACGCCAATAAAGGCTTGGCTTACTGGAATGGTTCGTCTAATACGCTCGTGTAAATACAACATTATCTTTGAGAACGTTGTAGCACCTTGCTACGGCGTAGCAGAAGTCTACAGTGAAAGAGTCAAACGCTACGGGCTACGAAATGCAAGGCAGGAAGCAAATTTCGATCCGTTTATTGAATCTTTTCAACCAATGCAAGCGTAGTTCATATATGACCACACCGAGGGGCTCGAGCCTTTCCTGTGATCACACGAGAAGAAGGAGACCCAGACGACCACGCTAACTTAATTCGGGTTTGCCGAATTTAGTGTTCGTTGTCATAACATTAAGGCAAGAGAGCGTCGTCGGTGGTCTAGTGGCTAGGGCCGCTGCCTCCCGCCCGGGAGATGCGGGTTCGATCCCCACCACGTACCAATGTGAGGAAAGGTGGAGGCGGTATTATTAAAAGATTCGATTAGATGCAAAAGAAATAGTTTATTTTATAATTTTTATCCCCTCAAGACACATGCATACGCGAGGACATTCTACCAAAGAATCGGCCACAGGAATCAGCTCTTGAGCGTTCCAAATATATTTGTTTCTTTAAAATTCAAATAAACCCGACGGTTCCAAAAGTATTTACTGCCAGCCATAACCAACGAGGCTGAGACGTGTTAGGTATGAACACATACCTAACACAATGTGTTTTCGAATCTCGAATTCATTATGTACGTTTATTCGACGCTCTTACGTTGAAGGAAAACATTGTGTAGAATAATTTATCATTTATTTGTGTGATGATAGCTTGTTTTTATTTTTTGTTTTAATTGCGTCTGAATGTTCTAAGTACGTGGCTATTTATAATGTGTGGCCAACTCTCTCGCTCGGTAATGTCATAGATAAGGACGTGTGGATATTAAAATTATATCACGCGTTCAGTATAAATTTCTGCAAAATACGCACGCGGCAAAGGCCACACATATAAGGCGAAATGTAGTAAAGTAATAAGATAACGCTGGCATTTAAGCATGCCATATCATACATAAGTAATAGTATATCTAAACGTTGGGTGGTAAGGTTGATGACCAACAGACGGACTGCAAATCAACTGCAATCTGACTGCCAAATTGCAGTTCAGATGCGGTTTGTATGCAGTTGGCGCGACTACAATGAAGCTGCATGCCAAATGCCCTTACAGTCCGTCTGTCTAGAGCCTAAATACCTCTGATATGGCTCGTGTATTTCCTGTAGATAATAGCTGGGACCAACGGCTTAACGTGCTTTACGAAGCTCGGAATCATCTTACTTTTCCGGGAATCGAACCCAGATCCTCTGTAATGAGAACCTTATCGCTCGGCCACGGAGGAGGCTGCTATCATAAGCTTGTGTTACTTACTTGTGTATGATTGTATCAGTCAAATCAAGAAATTATAGTCAATCTAAGAAATAACCCAACATCATGTTTTGACTTAAAAAGAGGCTGATTTTGTAGCACGACTAATTCTTGACATATCATTAGAAGAAATTAAGGTTTCCTGTGTAGCTATTAAGAGACTCAAACATTAAATTTTGTGCGCGAGCGCATGAGACCGCCACAGGATATGATCGTCAACGTTCGTTTAGCGCACAATGACCACGAAATAACTACTGGATGATAACACTATCTAACCTCTTTTGTACGCGGGAGCATATTGACGACTTGAAACCATATCAATGATGTTAATATACATAAAGTGAGGTAGATGTCGCACTAGCACACAGAAACTGAGGCGGTCAAATTAAGCCAATGGCCTCGATTCGGGATGTCACGCTCTAATCCTTAATTTAAGCTAGTCCGTCCTTTTTACCTTTTAAAGTTTGAAAAGGGACAGGAGATGGCCATCCTAATATTAGAGCTGTCAAACATCGAATTTGAACCTTATGGCCGTGTCGATTATACAATTTTAGAGAGCACTCAAAACATGCTACTTAAAAATCTCTTAAACTGACAGCTATGCCCTTATTTTAAGATATTATTCGCTCAAATTAATATCATTCGTTCATCACCTCTCTGTCATTGGTCATAAAAACGAAAAGGATTGCTGGATTTTAAAATTAGAATTAGAGCATGACATCCCGAATCCGCCGTGTGGTGACGGCAGAGTAGAATACATTTGTCACCAACCCCTACTCTTCCCGTGGGTGTCGTAAGAGGCGACTTAGGGACTACGCATTGAACAGGGAACGGGCAGCAGCGCTCTCTGATACAGTAACCTTTTAATCTGCGATCTCCAACCCGCCTGCCAAGCGTGGAGATTATGGCAAAACCTCTCATAGTCCAGCCAGTGGACTGTAACGGGCCGTTGATTTGATTTTATTTTGATCCCGAATCGAGGTCAATTTCTCGTAATTTTACAATAGAAAAAAAAACAATCGCGTAGTAGTAGAATCAAATTTGAACACCGAACAGTATGAATTACGTCATCGTTATATCATTACTGGCAAGTTGTTAGCGATAACTTGACCTTGCATCCAGACGATAGAAATATGGTGATAATTATGTTTTTCCATTTATTAGTCTGACAGTAGTTTATTTTTAATTTAAAGATTATAGCAATTTTAACGCTAATGGCGGCTAATATTGATGACATACGGATACTTGCATTTTGAAATAATACTAGCGTATTTATCGAAATTACTCAGTATCTTAGGTCGTTTAGAACAGTATAAATAGCGCTTCGACTAAAGAGTTCTTTAAGAAATAGCGTCATTTCCACAGACATTTTAATTTCAGACGAGCACTGCACACTAACATGACCGCCATCTGTCGGCGGCGGCTGGGATTTTTAAATCGACACAAAATAACGGGGTTAATTTTTACAAGTTTTTATACCTAACCTACCTACAACCACTTTTCCACAGCAAAATGGGTTGAAAAGCGATGAACCGCAACAGTGCGAGTTGATAGGGCCTTGAGTGCGAAGAATGTCAAAAAAACATTGTCATCTTTCGACCCATTTTTTATTAGATAAAAAGTTAACTTGTAAGTATATGTCGGTCAGTGAATGGCCTATTGTTGGCCAACGTTAGACAGGGCCGGATATTTCATATTCATAAATTGTTTGTGGAACGTACGTAATATATAACACAACTATTCGTGTTTAATATCTACACTTCATTGCTGCATATCAGAAACGACTATAGAGTCGTATCATCCAGTAGTCAACAACTATTCTAAAGCCTCGGCCACACAGAGCGGGAGCGGTCCGGGGCCGGGAAAGCGAGACTTGGTATGGCGCAGCCGGCGTAGCACAGGCTTTAGGAGTGCTAGAATCATGAGAAGCAGCTCAGCATGAACCAGCATGAGATCGAGGGGCTCGAACCCACCATAATTTAGGGCGATCAGGCTTTTGTCAACAACGCTGACCCAATGCGGATTGATTAACACAACCAACAACGTTTGAGAATTGTGATGTTAGTGTAAAGTTTGAGAAGATTTCTTTAAGCTTAGCTTAAGCCTTATAATTTTGGGTTACTTGCGTGAATTCTGAAGACTTTTGGACGATGTTTAATACAATTTATTGCTACCGAGCATCGAAGTAACTTTACATCTCTACGAGTCGTGTGTAACTTTACTATTAATACATCAAACACTGACTGAATTTTACTAACGATATTAGTAACATATAAGTAATGACTAAAAGGTTATTTTCCGCGGAAAATGTAGCGCGGTACGTTCGTTGCATTAAAAAAAAACAATCCAACACAACCCGTGGTCTAATCCGTGAATATTTGGTGTTGGTTAATAACCATGGCTATCAGGAGCACGACCTACGACCTAAACATAATATAATAATTGTGTAACTAGATCGGTGTCTGCTGGTAAATTTGAGGTGGTTAGAGTAACTAATTACTTTGGAGATAGAACACTAAAGAAACGATTGCCTTATCTTCTAAATAGTTTGCCAGAGGATATTCGACGTGAACAAAATAAGTCTAAATTTAAAACTAGTCCTAAAAAATATTTATTGGATACTCTTCCATAATATCCATAGGACCTTTTTAGTAATATTACTTACATTAGATTGTTATTAGAGACTTCTACCTGCAGTCAAACTGTATAAACAGTTTTGCAGGACTTTATGTAATTTTATAATCAAATCTTATAATGATGATTAACTTTAGCATTCATTTACACCTTCCGTTTGAAATGTTTCAGGTTCGAAGTTGGCCGTCATAAATAGCGTGGGTATTAACGACTGCGCCGAGGACGCCAAAGAATGCATCCTGAAGAGAAACACCAACGCCACTATCACCATCGACTTCACCCCTAGTAAGATCGATTCTATGATTTTCATTCAAAATGTAAATATTCTTAAACTTTGCGAGTCGATGATAAACATTTAAATTTTACTAGCCCAATAGGCAGCCACCCGGCGAGCGTTATCGGTGGCCTCCCAAAGGTCCTGTATCGTGGAGGTGTCGGGACACGAGGGACAGGTGAACAAGTGGGCCATTGTTTGTGGTGTGGCTCCACATGGACATTGGTCACATTCACTGTAACCCCAACGGCAGAGATTGTCCTTGCAGCGGCCAACCTGGGATCTTAACCAGTTGAGAGATTTCCAAACTGGCCACTGCAAGTCACCTCCCGGAGGGAGGACTTCTTCTTGGGGGATAAAAGTCTCCAGTACTGGGAACGCCCTCTTCCAGAGACTTGATTTGGCCAACGGGGGTTCGGCACTTATGGATGCTAGGAAGCTCCTGCGGCTTTTAAGTCTCGGAAGCAGCTGGGCTAATTCCGTATACATGGGATGTTTTGGGTCTAGTTCCTGCTTAGCTTTCTCGAAATATTTAATTCGTATTAGAATATTTTACATTCATGTCAATTCAAATAACTGAACTAACACTAAGCATTTTTGTTACAGACAGCGATGTATCAAGTATAGAAACGGAAGTCCACGGCATCATCATGAACCTGCCAGTGCCATTCCCGGTGCCGCAGCCTGATGCTTGTCAAGACAACGGCCTCAGCTGCCCACTGAAGGTATCATCATCATCATGTCAGCCATAAGACTTCAACTGCTGGACAAAGGCCTCCACAACGACCGGTTCAGCGGCTTCCCGCCACCTTCTTCGAAGTCGTCGGTCTTGAGGGGAGGCTACCCACACTGCGTCTTCTAGTTTGTGGTCGCCACTCGAGAACATTGTCATTGTGTCACAGCGCCTGTCAGTTGTCCGTGTAATGTGCCCCGCCCACTGCCACTTATATTTTGCAGCTGAAGGAAGATATACCTTTGTGAGAGGGTGCCCAGATTGGTTTTTATTTTATAAATCCAAACTTGTTAGTTTCTGCTATCGAACACTAAAATAATTTTTGCTCTATCTTTAAAATTGACCGAGTTATAAAGGTTTGAAATGCAAGATTAGACAGAGAGGCACTTACTAGCATGTGACATCACTTGCTAGTACCCGCCATACAATACCCGCTATACAATCGTTTTTGAAAGAGACAGACATATTGAAACTTTAAAAAAATCACTGTAAATTCGTTTTTCAACCGATTCTGTTTTTTTCTTCGCGAATCGTCTGCTACTAATCTATATTTTAAAATTAATTCATAAAATATGGTAAATTTAGGAACAGTCAAATGCCCTATTGTTCCGACGGTTAGCAGGTCTATATTCAGTCAGTCACCGACATCATAGTGCTAACCCGCTACTGCCATCGTATATAAATAATTGATTTCAAGCCAGCATTGGTTGACACGTCGCGTAAGTCACTGATAGACTCGATGTAAACCTGCTCTCCTCAATTGACGGTTTTCTTATGTATGTGTAACTCTTTACCATATTAGATCCCTCGATCAGGCTTGACCACTAGATCCATGAGAAAACGACAAACTCTTAAAAGCAAAGGCATCTATCGTGGGCGATGAAGCTTATTATTGAAGGTTTTTTTAAGTGATTAGATATGTTCTCTCGTCCATCAACAGCTCATATACGTCCCTACCAAGGGGCTCGAGCCTACACTGAATTAGAGCGATTAGGCTTTAGTCGACAACGCTGACCCAGTGCAGGTTGATCGACTTCACACACAACCTTTGACTTTCTTCGCAGGAGTGTGCAGGTTTCATCACGATGTTTTCCTTCACCGTAAGAGAGTCGAATAAACGTGCATATGAATTCGAAATTCTAAAACACATTGGTACGTGGTGGGGATCGAACCCGCGTCTCCCGGACGGGAGGCAGCGGCCTTAGCCACTAGACCACCGACGCTCTAGTCTCTCGCATACTCGTACTAACACAAAATTGTTCAACGTTCATTTTATAACAAGTTGTTATCAAGCCATTGTGGGTTGTAGAGTTATCTCCCAGTGTATGATTTGTAATGCATTGAGTTTTGATAGCAGACAAAACAATCGAACTAAGTACTGAGACTAATATTGCGATTAATAGAAGTTCTTAATTTCAACTCAACCTTCTTTTGTCACTTACTTAATTATCTTTTTGAAGTCTTCTCTATAGACTTTCCTCCATATGAAGAAAAATAAGTTACTTTTATTCAAAGTTTTAATGGAACAATGACCTACTTGCATAGTCATTACATTACGTCCTAAATCTTTGTACAACATTTATTTTGTGTTACCATGCCATGTGAACCTACTTTGTGGTTTAGCCCATGGGACTCGTACAAGTCGTATAATGTGACAAGTTTAGAAACTCCAGGTTGTTACCTGTCCACCTACTTACTCCAAATTCAGAAGACACACGGTCTGACATAATCTGATGGACCAAACCTGGTCTCACGCCAATGGTTTTCCTAAACCGTGGGAATAAGACATTTTCCTGCGGTAAAAAGTTGCCTTTCCGTGCTTGGATAGTAAAACCAAATTTCAACAAAGTCGATTCACCGGTTTAGCCGTGAAAACGTAAAAGACAGACAGAGTTTATATCGCATTTATAATATTAGAAGATGAAGATGTCCCCACATATTATTATTATTATTATTATTATTAGTAATTTAGTATAGAGCGTCGGTGGTCTAGTGGCTGGCTATGCTACCTCCCGTCCGGGAAACGCGGGTTCGATCCCCACCACGTACCAATGTGTTTTCGAATTTCAAATTCATAAGTACGTTTATTCGACGCTTTTACGGTGAAGGAAAACATCGTGATGAAACCTGTACATTATTCCTGCGAAAAAATTCACAGGTTGCGTGTGAAGTTGACCAACCCGCAATGGGGCAGCGTGGTCGACTAAGGCCTAATCGCCCTAATTCAGGGTAGGCTCGAGCCCCTCGGTGGGGACATATATGAGCTGTTGATGAGTATAGATTGCGAAAGTTGTCGTCATCGGTGGTAGTGGCTGAGGTTATAGGCAGGCGTACTACCAACTATGGTACAGAGCCGACAGTGGCCTTGACTCGGGATGTCACGCTCTAATCCTTAATTTAAGTCAGTCCGTCCTTTTTACCTTTAAAGATTGAAAAGGGACAGGAGATGGCCATCCTAATATTTGAGTTGTCAAACATCGAATTTGAACCTTATGGCCGTGACGATTGCACAATTTTAGAGAGCACTAAAACATGCGACTTAAAAATCTCTTAAACTGACAGCTAAGCCCTTATTTTAAGTTATCATTCGTTCAAATTAATATCATTCGGTCATCACCCCTGTCATTGGTCATAAAAACGAAAAGGATAGCTGGATTTTAAAATTAGAATTAGAGCATGACATCCCGAATCGAGGCCAGTGCAATTTTTATTTCAGTCTGATCTAGTCAGCACAAAACGACAGAAAACCTTATAAATCCGATTCATGCTCGAGAATTTGAACTACAAAAAGTCAACTAGCATGTATCGTTGTAGGGAACACAGAAAGCTCTAAGACATCTAATTATCTCTGCTCCCCTGGTCGGTCCCAATTCCCATAAGCTGTTTACGAGTTTCCTACATCGTCAATGGCATTTTGACGTTAGGGTTTTATCCTCCCGAAGCCTCAGAGTAATGAGAACATTACAATGATATTGGACGTATTTTATTAAGAAATATACTCAATCAATTTCTTGTTATAGCTATAAGCTATAAGTATTATTATTTTCGATCAATCCTGTCTTGTTATAGAGATCGAGCGCATTAAGGGGCTAACTGGCTGCACACTGGCGCCACTTAAAATCATAACTCCGAGAAAACAAAATAATATAAAAAATCCGGTTGGTAAAATTGTTTTATGGGTCGTCCGTCTAGTATGTTTAGAACTGATAAATTTAAGAAAACGTGGTAAATTGTAGTTACAGATAGTAAAAGTTTTTAACACTTTCGCTAACTGTTACATACAACTAACTACATTTTATAAAATCTGTTAATTCTAAAAATACTAGACGACTGTAGAAACAATGTTACCAACCGGATATTTATTTTTTTTTGTTTTCTCGGAGTTTTGATTTTTTATTGAAGTGCGCTAGCGTTCAAAAAGTCATTGGCGTAGGCGAGCCCCTTAAAAGGGGACATCACAATAAAAATCTTTAAAAAAATTGCTTGAAGCCTTTGCAGTTTTAAGAGTTCGATAATTTTCTGATGGGTCAAACCTTGACCAAATTTATATGCGACTACCCTTAGAGCACCGCGTTTCTAACTAAAAAAAAATCATTATCAATCATGGATAAATATGGTAAAATGTGTAAAGTTTATGCTGAACATGTGTTAGTCAATTAAATCATTCATTATTGCCCCCAGGCTGGTGTACAAGCGAATTACAAGACCTCCCTTCCAGTCCTCAAGTCGTACCCCAAGGTCAAAGTTGACGTCAAATGGCAGTTGACGTCTAAAGATGGCGACTTGGTCTGCATCATCATCCCAGCGAGAATCCAATAAGACATCAAATTCGTAAACTACGTGACATTAACCAACAAAACAGTTTCGTTGTGAAAAGGTTTGCCATTTCTGAAATGACCTTACGCAACACCGCCTCTTTAACACGATAAACGTTCTAAGTTTTAAAATCCTGCAACAGTTTATGAGCAATCGACAAAAGCGGTGGGGGGGGGGGGGGGGTATTTGCCTTGAGCCTGTGCAACATTTACGGAGTGAGAAAGAGAGGAAGATACTGGCGAATTCAAAGTCATCGCTCATAGCTCGTTACGTGTCCTTAACTTTTTGTCTGCTCTTTTGAATCGCATTTTGATAAGAGCTAAATGATCTTCGTGCTCTGAAGTCAAACTAATATAACTATCTAAATTATATAACATTCATAAATAAAATCAATAAAAGATTGCTTAAGGCGATTTCGCGTTTACAAACGTTGTGAGGTGACACCTTAGCCTTAACTTACTGTTGTATTCAGAGTTCTAGTAAGCGATGCAATTATTTATTTATCTGCGGATTTCTTATTTTAGAATGTTTTATATTAGGTAAATATATATTCGTCCCTGTTTGTCTTATTTAGCACATTCTAAATAGTTAAGAAAAAGTTTTGATGGTAACATTTACACAGATTTTGTACCAGCGCATTTGGCTAAAGTTGCTTACTGGACACTGTAACATTTTATAACAATTTATTTTGTACCTAAATCTTAGGGAAGAATTTTGTTTACCTATTTGTTTTAGAACTCCAATATGTATGTATCTACTAACTGCATTATTAACTGTTAAACTTCTCATCTTCGCCAAAGAATGATTAAACGTATTATAGGTTTTGTACATTGTGTGTTTAAAATATAAATTATTTAAGCAAATCTTTGTACTTTTTATTTCTACCTCAATGAAGCCTTTTCTTTTTGCAAAATTAATGCAAAATTAGAAATATCTTGACATGCCTAACTTTTTTGCCTTATAGGTCGTAATTTTGTTTCCTTTTTTAATGTTATCTAAAAATTACACATTTATAGATTCGACAAATAAAAGAGAATTTTTAAAGAAAAATATTATTTCATTTATTAGGCAGTTTATCTATTTACAAATCCATCAAGGAATTTTCTTAAAATAATAGGGTAATTGACTGTATACAAAACAAATTATTTTACAATACTTATCTTCAGTCAAATATAAGTAAATGGATAGTCTTATTTCACATAATATTTCAAATTAAAATTAATTTTATTCCACGGAAATCAAATCACAGTAAAAAAATACACAACAACATTTTTTTATACCAGTACCAACATTTTTATTCTTACTTTTCATGTTATTAAAAAGGTGCTCCCTCACCGGGAGCATTCGCGCGTAATGTAACGTTACAGATTCATTATTACATCAGTGAAGGGGAACCGAGCATTACAATGCGCACCTTGTAATTGTTAAAAATAGGCTGCATGTCACTTATTGCCTTTGACAGACAATTTATAAGTAACAACTCTACTCTTTGGTCATGTACTCATTCTTGCTTTCCGACCGGTCGTTCTGTCTGTGTGTTTTGTATTGTCATTTTTCTACAAGGTTTTATACACGAGATATTAATCTCCTTTTATTTCTATAATCACTGTAATTAATTAAAACCGCCTCTGTTACGATGTGAAGGTTTATGGTGAAATAAACAACTGTTGCATCATATTTCAAGTCTTATAATTTTGTCAAGTCCCGGCTAACCTACACGAGGAGAACGCCCACCTGCGCACATAACTGCTGGTTGCATGCATCATCTACGCATTGCAATCATTACAAACTTCAGCAGTAATGATACAAAACGGGTATTTGTATACATCAGTGAAGGAGGAGTGTTACATTACACGCGAATGCTCGTCAGTCAGGGAGGTAGTATTGTAATGTAATGCTAAAATGGAATTTGTAATGTTACATTACAAGCGAATGCTCTTCAGTCAGGGAGGTAGTATTGTGATGTAATGCTAAAATGGAATTTGTGATGTTACATTACAAGCGAATGCTCGTCAGTCAGGGAGGTAGTATTGTAATGTAATGCTCAAAGTCGAATCTACAATGTTACATTACACGCGAATGCTCGTCAGTCAGGGAGGTAGTATTGTGATGTAATGCTAAAATGGAATTTGTAATGTTACATTACAAGCGAATGCTCTTCAGTCAGGGAGGTAGTATTGTGATGTAATGCTAAAATGGAATTTGTGATGTTACATTACACGCGAATGCTCGTCAGTCAGGGAGGTAGTATTGTAATGTAATGCTCAAAGTCGAATCTACAATGTTACATTACACGCGAATGCTCGTCAGTCAGGGAGGTAGTATTGTGATGTAATGCTAAAATGGAATTTGTAATGTTACATTACAAGCGAATGCTCTTCAGTCAGGGAGGTAGTATTGTGATGTAATGCTAAAATGGAATTTGTGATGTTACATTACAAGCGAATGCTCGTCAGTCAGGGAGGTAGTATTGTAATGTAATGCTAAAATGGAATTTGTAATGTTACATTACACGCGAATGCTCGTCAGTCAGGGAGGTAGTATTGTAATGTAATGCTCAAAGTCGAATCTACAATGTTACATTACACGCGAATGCTCGTCAGTCAGGGAGGTAGTATTGTAATGTAATGCTAAAATGGAATTTGTAATGTTACATTACAAGCGAATGCTCGTCAGTCAGGGAGGTAGTATTGTAATGTAATGCTCAAAGTCGAATCTACAATGTTACATTACACGCGAATGCTCGTCAGTCAGGGAGGTAGTATTGTAATGTAATGCTAAAATGGAATTTGTAATGTTACATTACAAGCGAATGCTCTTCAGTCAGGGAGGTAGTATTGTGATGTAATGCTAAAATGGAATTTGTGATGTTACATTACAAGCGAATGCTCGTCAGTCAGGGAGGTAGTATTGTAATGTAATGCTCAAAGTCGAATCTACAATGTTACATTACACGCGAATGCTCTTCAGTCAGGGAGGTAGTATTGTGATGTAATGCTAAAATGGAATTTGTAATGTTACATTACACGCGAATGCTCGTCAGTCAGGGAGGTAGTATTGTAATGTAATGCTAAAATGGAATTTGTAATGTTACATTACACGCGAATGCTCGTCAGTCAGGGAGGTAGTATTGTAATGTAATGCTCAAAGTCGAATCTACAATGTTACATTACACGCGAATGCTCGTCAGTCAGGGAGGTAGTATTGTAATGTAATGCTCAAAGTCGAATCTACAATGTTACATTACACGCGAATGCTCGTCAGTCAGGGAGGTAGTATTGTAATGTAATGCTAAAATGGAATTTGTAATGTTACATTACACGCGAATGCTCGTCAGTCAGGGAGGTAGTATTGTAATGTAATGCTCAAAGTCGAATCTACAATGTTACATTACACGCGAATGCTCGTCAGTCAGGGAGGTAGTATTGTAATGTAATGCTAAAATGGAATTTGTAATGTTACATTACAAGCGAATGCTCGTCAGTCAGGGAGGTAGTATTGTAATGTAATGCTCAAAGTCGAATCTACAATGTTACATTACAAGCGAATGCTCGTCAGTCAGGGAGGTAGTATTGTAATGTAATGCTAAAATTGAATTTGTAATGTTACATTACAAGCGAATGCTCATCAGTCAGGGAGGTAGTATTGTAATGTAATGCTAAAATTGAATTTGTAATGTTACATTACAAGCGAACGCTCGTCAGTCAGGGAGGTAATATTGTAATGTAATGCTAAAATTGAATTTGTAATGTTACATTACAAGCGAATGCTCATCAGTCAGGGAGGTAATATTGTAATGTAATTCTCAAAGTCGAATCTACAATGTTACATTACACGCGAATGCTCCCGGCACCTTAAGGGAAGCATATTTACAAAATAATAGGTGTTCATGTAAAATGTAAAATTCTCCACTTCAAAGTGATTATATTTATTTCAGTCATTACTTTTAATTTTACTTTAATAAATAAATTATTACTTTTAATTTTTTTACATTTTATCAGACAGGCTTAACTGTAGTCTGGTTCGGCCTAAAATTATAACTTGACATTATTTTGCATTTTTAATACATTACAGAGTGCAATATACACCGTGAAATCTAACTGGTTGATTTTCGTTAAATCAGTCCATTAAACCGAACAACTTTCGCTGGCAAATAAAAAAATATTGCTTCCCCCATAGTAAATAGGTCAGCTGGTCGTGCGGTTTTGTATGAACGGGCCAATTTTTTTGTCGTTTTACAGCCCATGTTCCTTGGGGAAAGTTGTTCAGTTTAATTGACTGAAATCAACCAGTTGAATTACACGGTGTATTAAGATATTTTTATACCTACCTACATCACTAAGGATTAATAATGATCGTGATTAGTAGTGAACTTAAGATTAATAGTAATAATTTTATGCGATTCCTGCAGTAATTTGTTGTCCTTTTTGTAAGCTTTTAGTCTCCTTGTGAATCCAAGCAAATCTCAAGCCATGATTGACGGCTCCGTAGCCCAGGTGGTAGTGTATCTGCCTCCGACGCACAGGGTCGCGGGTTCGAATCCCGCTCAGGGCAAACATTTGTGTGATGAGCACTTGTGTTTGCCTTGTCTGGTTGTTGTTTATCTATATAAGTATGTATTTATCTATTTGTGTGATGTATATCAGCTGTCTGGTACCCATAGTACAAGCTCTGCTTAGTTTGGGATCAGATGGCCGTGTGTGAAGATGTCCCCCACTTATTTATTTATTTTATTTATGATTGTAGGTAGTAGGCTGTGTGAGGGGTAGACTAGATTTTGAGGTTGTTCCGCTGTTGTGCTATGATGGCACCAGCACTCCGTACACAAACAGAGCAAAAAAATCCAGGTGTAATCATGGACCAATGGTGTAATCATGGATTGCAATCTGTCATGGTCAGCGCATATTAGTGAGGTAAGCCGACGCATGTATAACTCTTTCCATTCTCTCAGGCGACCCCAGAACTTTCTTCCTTTCGCAACCAAAATCATGCGCTAGCACAAGCAATACTCCTTCCTATTCGCGACTACGCTGATATCTGCTATTTGGATCATCATCGTGTGGGTGTTAAGGTCGACAACCGACCTCGCAAACCCTAGTGTCAGAGTCATAGAGCCGCCAAAAGCCACTGACTTGGCTCATGTAACGACTAGATAGTAGCCGGGACCAACGACTTAACGTGCCTTCCGAAGCACGGAATCATCTTTCCTTTCGAACACTCAGGTCCTAACCAAACAGGGGAAGTCGCACAAAGAGATCTCTGCTTGACAGTGTCCCCACCGGGAATCGAACCCGGAACCCCGTAATGGCGTCGAACTCTCGACCACTCGGCCACGAAGGCTGTTACTCCTGACCCGAGCTCCAGGCGACACTGCATCACCAGAACATTGCATTGTCCTCGTGCAAATTCCAACTTTTTTTAAATCCTTTTCCGTGCAAGCTGTACTGTTGTGGAATAGACTTCCCAAGGCTTTGGGAAAGCACCTCTATTCACCTTTTTATAAAATATAAGTTAAAAACTGAAACCCGACTACTTGGTTTTCCTACGTAAAAGAAAAAATAAATCGGTGTATCTTATATTACAATAATTTCGATAAAAGATTTTTATTTAATTTTTTAACGAAAAATATGATAGCGTCCTATGATATGGTTCGCCTTGTGTCGCCGCAGCAAATGCTGAGCTGGGGACTATTTAAGGTGGCGGTACTAAATTATTTGATTGTCTCTTTCATTAAGATATGATGCGTGTTTGTTGCTGTATTTCTTTCTTTAATTTTTGTACCGCTTCTTAATAAACGTCTTATCTATCTATCTTCTACCACAAAAGTTTTTTTTTTGTCAATGTATGTAGTGTATTCAGACATTTTTCGTAGCAACACAACACTGTTGCTCATCAATTATTCATTGCCATTATCCCCGATTGACGTCATATTTGTTAAATACTAGTTACACTTACACCTGTTGAAACAATATTGTTTAATCACCGGCTTCGGAAGGTTTCGTCCGAAAAGCAGAAAGGAAACGTGTTTAAAATCGCGCTCATACCGAGTACATGGAAGATTTTTTGTTTAATTCTCGAATATCAACTGTCATTTGTTTTTATTCTTCGTTTTTTACAAAGAAGATATGGAATAGATCATTCTTAAAAATTTTGACATCGATCTTTAGATCAGATGATCGATGCAAAGATCCTCGTCCAGCGTCGCCTAAGCGAGCATGTCAAACCTCTTCGCTTCAATGCAGAACCATCGCGATGGTTCTGGAATATATGAAATTTATGTCAATATTAAACCTGCTCCCATGATAGGTATCGGGTTAAAAACTTATAACGAACAGGCGTCAAAACTACCGAAGTGGACGAGATTTTGAAACCTTTACTACAGGGAATCAGATCAGGTAAAAAACATCCTCATACCAAGAGGTTCGGCATTGATCAAATGGAATTTTCCTTGCAGGACGAATGAATTATGAGGGGATCACGGGTCGTGCGGTACATAAACGTTTGCAGAGCACGATTCTTAAGGACTTGCACTCATGGCATTTTGGTGTTACAAGAATGCTAGCACTAACTAGGAGCTACTGTTGTCACTGTTGATCTGCCGTACAAAGTCAATACACTGTATGTTTGAAAATGTTAATTTGTACAATAACTGTTTAAAATTTTTGAAAGATTTTTATCTTTTATTAGGTGGCCTTAATAAGGATTTTATAAGGGTTTCGTTTTCCTAGAGATGCAGTGTATTTTACAAAGTAGTGTTAGCTTAAAAAATAAATAATAATAATAAATAAAATCAATTATTTCAGGCGTACAAATAATAAGGTAATCAAAATATTCATGTTTTTATTCGAAAAAGAATGAATGTTGTCATAATGTACTAGACCATGCCGCTAGAAAGTTCGATTGGAACTTATTAAAGCAAAACACTGTAACTTAACTTACAGTGTATTGACCCTATACGGCAGTGATGGCCTGGAGTGGATCGTGATATAAAGAAGAAAGCGAAAATTTGTTCCGAATGTGCCTTGAACTTAAATTCCTGCGACAAAAATATGTTTGTGCTCTCCATACAAAATGGGTCGGTCGGGAGTCTCACTTTGTATGGAGAGACCAAGATTATTTTTTTTGTTTGACGGGTACTATCACTACACGGCGGGAACAAAACGATGTAAATTTCAATTTCAATTTCGATGAAAGGAAATGAACATAGACAGCAAATTAATGTAAGTTCCGACATTACCTTACAAAGTCCCTTTTACCATACAAAAGCAAATATCTGTGGTATATCCATCGAACTATCAAAACAGGGCCCACATTGATTATTATTGTCTCTAGAAATGAAGATAACAAAAAAGGTCTATTCATACTGTTGGCGAAATGGTTTAAATTAAAATAGACATTTTTAATACGCTACACATACCTATATCTATAAACAAAACGTATACACCGTGAAATTCACATCGTTTTGTTCCCGCCGTGTAGTGATAGTACCCGTCAAACTGAACAACTTTTCATGAAAAAAAAAATTCCTGCGACAAATAAATTTTTGGTCTCCATACAAAGTGAGACTCCCGAACGACCCATTTTGTATGGAGACTAAAAATTTTTTTGTCACTGGAATTTTTTTTTTCGTGCAAAGTTGTTCAGTTTGACGGGTACTATCACTACACGGCGGGAACAAAACGATGTAAATTTCATGCTGTATAACATGTGCATTCTATTATATAATAATTTACCTGACTCTATTGAAACTGCTGATAATATTAGGTTTAAAAGGGTAATAACAAATTGGTTGAGTGACAAGTGTTTTTGTACGGTTAACGAATACATCAATTATAAAGAGAAATAGTAATGCTGTCCTTCTTCCTAAACCTTATTTTGTCAATTTTTATACTAACATGACATACATTGTTTTTTTATTAACCTGACTCTTTTTTATATTAATTTTTCACTATAATATGACACTGTTTATTTTTTATGTGTAATTTTTATATCAATTTAACATGTTTTTTATTTGTTAACTACAAACTGTTTTTTGTATTGTATAATAATCATTGCGACGCCCTATACTCGGGCACGGGGTCTCATTCCTTAGTACGGAAATTTTGTTCTAAATTATTGATGACATCTAGTGACAACATTGGCACTACGTAGAGTCTAAGCAATCGTTATCATTTGCAGCGCTGTCTATCGTCTAATAGTTATATTGTTTGTGACATATCATACATACAGCGACATCTATTATCTAATAGTTGTAATATTTATCAAACTTGGCCCTTGACACAGCGATGTTTTGTTCTTGCATTAAAACATTTTTAATGTTTTTGGATAGTAGTAACGATTTTTGAAAAGATTCACATAATAGCAATAAAGGCGCTCTCAAGGTCGTTAACTTGGCACTAGATGGCGTATCTGCCCAATTTTGTAGGTCAGTGCGCACATAGCACCATCTAGTGAGCTAATAGAGGAAACAAAATAGCCCGAAGAATAGCCCGAGTTTTTAGGGTACAGTTTTTTTGTATGAGATGAGGCATCTGCACGTAGTATTATATTATCTGTGACTCGGGTTATTGTACATAACTGCAATTATACTATTGACCCATAAGCTGTACAATATGCAATTCATAAATTATATTCTAATTTTTTAATAATCAAAAAGGCTTGATCAGCAGCTGGCCATACATAGACAATTACATAGATAAAGTACTCAAAATTTCATAAACATACATTGAATTTAGACGGCGCGGTTTGTGACTATTTTGTAAAATTTCTTCTTCTAGCTACTGCAGCATTACTGCAGGTTTTTTAATAACCTTTTTGGTATGGTTGTTTTTTCTTTTGGCCGGTTTTTATGTCACATTTTCAAATTTCAAATTTTCTTGGTTTGACCTTTTTCTAAATTGTTTATTGTTTTACGAAGTGTCATATTGATAGGAGCGATTTTTTCTCGAATCGATCTCAAAAACGTGAATCGCTCTATTAGTAAACGAATATAATCAGATATTAGTAAATAGCCTTGGAATACTGCTCCTACTGGCTCCTACTTTGGACTAGCCGGGTAAGTCTTGTGTTGTCTTCCTCCTGGTTTTTATCGACGCACTTTTCTCTTTCCCTGTCTTGGTTGGATGGCGATTATTTCTTTGTCAATCTTTACAGTGTACTTCCGGCCTCTGCGGCACACACACGAGGGTCCCTCCGTGCCTTTCTCGATCTCTCGCTGTGGTTCCGGACACCTGAGGCCACCTGGCGTTGGACGTGCCTGGACCCCTGCGTTGTGTGCGTCCGCGCCCGTGCCAGCTGAGTGCCGCAGACCCGCGCACCGGCGTCCCCGCCGGGATTCTGCCCATCACGCGGATTTTTTTTAGCCTGTTTTTTGTATCAGTTTTGTTATTTTGTATGCGGATTTTGCCAAATGCTGTCTAAATTCTGTTTCTAAATTCTAAAAAGGCCCTTTAGGTTTCTCTGGCCCTCCTTTTTTGGTTCCCGTTTGGCTATACTCTCTCGGGGTACTCCGCGGTTTTGGTACACCTTCCTGCATCGATACACCACAACACAACACTAGTTCAGCGACACTATATCGACGGAGTCCCCTCAGGACTCGACTCTCGGCTCATGCTTGGCAATTTCTAGGCCCTTTTAAATTTTTATTA
Source organism: Carpatolechia fugitivella (assembly GCA_951230895.1). Classification (NCBI taxonomy): domain Eukaryota; kingdom Metazoa; phylum Arthropoda; class Insecta; order Lepidoptera; family Gelechiidae; genus Carpatolechia; species Carpatolechia fugitivella. Next base: position 2,407,783 of record OX579661.1, read on the forward strand.
TACCGTTCGGACAAATTTAACTAACTATTTCTCTGTTCTCCTAAATTTCACGTTTCGCCTGTGGTCGTCGACCTCAGGTTAGCTAGCTTTCTTTTTTTTACGCTACACTAGATAGTAACAGCCTTCGTGGCCGAGAGGTCAAGATTTTGACGCCCATTACGGAGGTTCCGGGTTCGATTCCAGGTGGAGACACTGTCAAGCAAAAACCTCTTTGTGAGACTTTCTCAGTTCGGTTAGGACATTGCAGGCTGAATCACCCGATTGTTCGAAAAGAAAGATGATTCTGTGCTTCGGAAGGCACGCTAAGCCGTTTACGGCTACTATCTAATCGTTACATGAACCAAGTCAGTGGCCTTTGGCGGCTCTATAACACTGTCACTGACACCAGGGTTTGTGAGGTCGGTTGTCGACCTTACAACCCACACGATGAAGATGATGATGATGATTCTAGATAGTTCTTCATTTCACATACTCCTATCCCTTTCATTCATCAACGGCCCGTTACAGTCCACTGCTGGACTATGAGCCTTCTCCACTTAAGTGTTTGGTTTTGCCATAATCTCCACGCTTGGCAGGCGGGTTGGAGATCGCAGATTAAAAGGTTACTGTATCAGAGAGCGCTGCTGCCCGTTCCCTGTTCAATGTGTAGTCCCTAAGTCGCCTCTTACGACACGGGAAGAGTAGGGGTTGGTGACAAATGTATTCTACTCTGCCGTCACCACACGGCTGCTCCCTCCCTTCCCTCCACTGCTCCGTCCCTTTCATTAGTTAGAAAAATATTAAAAAATAGGGCAACTATTTGAGTTAAAGCCAATCACTTTTTATTAGAACTATCACTACACTTTTTCTTTATAGGTTCTTTACACTTCGCACAGAGGTCTGGCTTCGTTTTAAAATGAATATTGAACTCTTGCTTCAAAATCTTTCTATACATAGACTGTTTAACCGCATACAAATGCTTATTGCTACATACATCTAAATACATATTATACATCTGTTTAATCGTGTAGTTCCCTTGTAAATATTGTTGCTTTTTAGAGAATTGTTTGATGGATGCTGAATCGACCGTTTTAAAAGACATTATGTGTTCTCTGACCGTGTCTTTTGTTGTTGCTGGCAGGCCGTGGTAGCTGGCTGGAGATAAACCTCTTCCATCAGGCTTAGGTATATTTAAATCAGATTTCCCTGCATGTACGTTATAAACTGGTTTCTGTGATATTGAAAGCGTGCCTAAGTAAAAGTTCTTGCACACAGCGTGTCTTGTTCCTCTAACTAAGAAATAATATTTGAATGTATGCAATCTTTTACTGCTCCCATCAATGACTTTCGGTTGTCTTACCTCATGTCTTTCTGTAGTATTTAATAAGAAATGTTTCTTTTCATTTGATGTGAGCGAATAGAACGCTTTGAAAATGAGTTCTCGGTCCGAATCACTTATTTTCTTATTACATTTAAACTTACAGTTAGTCAGACAGTCTTTTGTACTCTTTATTTTCCGTTCAGGGACATATTTTCCCCGTCTGCTGACATAAGCCTCTCCGCTTTGATGTTTTATCTTCCTGACGTTACAAGCCCATGTGCTAGGGTTGGACACCAAGCCCCTTTTTCTATTCGATGTTGGCTTAACTTCTGGCTGGCTGGAAGAGGATTGGTCACATCTGAAACATTAGAAATTTGAAATTGGATCTCTGCCCAGAATTTTTTTTTTTATATCTTCTGCTACATGGCAAGCTGCATAGATACAATAAGCCAATCTGTGTCTGGTTTAACTCTGAATGTGTCATCTCTACAAGATAAAAAATAGCCCAGAAATAGAAAAAAAAAAGTTCAGTGAGAGGGAACCAGTTCCCGTAAAAAAAGATAAAAAAAGACTCAATAAAAAAAGATCGAGAGGTATGAAAAATACGAGCGAGACGAAAAATAGACAGGCTATGCAAGCGAGTGAATCATAACCATTCTCTGTAGGCTGCATGGCATTCACCTAATTTTGACCTATGCTTGAATAAATCATATAGAACATTCTAAATAGTCATCAAGAAACGAAAGTTGCCAAACGTCTATTAGGTCACTTTTCATCTAGCTGCTATTATACACATACTTATTGCATTATTATTGCAAAAGTGTGTTTTAAATTTTGGAAAGAGCGTCAGTGGTCTAGTGGCTAGGACCGCTGCCTCCAGTTCGGGAGACGCGGGTTCGATCCCCACTACATACCAATGTGTTTTCAAATTTCGAATTCATATGTACGTTTATTCGACGCTCTTACGGTGAAGGGAAACATCGTGATGAAACCTGCACACTCCTGCGAAGAAATTAAAAGGTTGTGTGTGAAGTTGACCAACCCGCACTGGGCCAGCGCGTTCGATTAAGGCCTAATCGCCCTAATTCAGGGTAGGCTCGAGCCCCTCGGTGGGGACGTATATGAGCTGTTGATGTGTTGTAAATTACTTACTCTATCTGCTGATTCACTGAGGGTTCTATCCTGTCCGATTCGTCCTTAGTGGAGTAGCAGGGGTCTTTAAGATAGCTTCCGTAATGTCCCAGGTACGATTCCTGTTCTACAAGCACATGTTGTTTGAATACTGGCAACTGTGGGAGAAGGACATGTGACGCAAACTGAAGAGGAGACACATCTGCATGGATGACCTGGAAATATAAACAAGATACTTTTATAAGTAAATCAATTTATGTTTAATTTTGTTTATACCTATGATACAAAGAATAGGTCATCACTAATAAGTTACTAGTTACTGCGAAACAGATTGGTCACTATTATAGTCATCACACTGGGAGAATGCCATCCTGAAGTTTATCACGTGACTATTTTTAGTGATGTAGTACAAAATATTCAGTAATGAAAATATACGAAAATATCCAAATTGATATTAAATACTTAGTTTTCAAAATCGATTTGTATGATTAGAGTTTTTTTTAGCTTATAATCACAACACAACAATAAATTAATAGTTCTTAATGTTAAGTCTCAACTGGAATCCTACCATGCTAATTGAAATACTGCAGTTGCCATTTCTTATTAATTCACTTTGCGCAATTTCAAACAAATTATTAAATTACGTATAATTCTTTATTTTTTACCTTATCGGATTCGGTTTAACTCATTGACAATTTGATATTAAACATCTAAGTATGTAAAGTCTATACGATTATTCGAATATTTTTCGGATATTTCGGAATCGAAATGGAACAGCGGACCGTAAGCGGACCCAACGGGCTAACCTTGCATCGACATTGATTCATAACTTCATCTCGGGAAACACGTTGAAATAATTGATAAATTTATTATTTTGTATTTGATTTTCAAATAAAATAAAGTGTTTCGTTATATAAAAATATAAATTGTATGCAAAATGCTATTTTATGTGACCAGGCTTCATGGAGCGTTAATTCAAAGTTAGTGTACAGTACATCACATAAAAAAGGTCATGTGATAAACTTCAGGACAGCATTCTCCCAGTGCGATGACTATAATAAGTTACTACGAACCAAACTTAACAGGTGTAAATATCATGGTAAAAATTGTAATTATCTTGCTATACCCAAATACAAATCCTTTATAAACTACAGTATAAAAAATCATAAAACTAATTTTATCAGAAATGCAAATGTTAATATTTTTTTTGTGATCGTCAAGATGACGGGACCAAGTCTTGGATTTCGAGTCTGCACGTGTCAAAGTCTAATACTGTTAATCTACCATTTGCATAAATTTTAGCTACCTCAAAATGTACACAACTATTGAACAAAATACTTGGTCCCGTCATCTTGACGTCAAGATGACGGGACCAAGTATTTTGTTCAATAGTCCCGTCATCTTGACGATCACTTCTTTTGTATTGTGATAGTTTATAGACTAGAGACAAACTTTTATCCTTTATTATAAATGCGAAAAAAGTTCTGTATTTTAGTTTCTCTGTCTGTTACGTTTTTACAGTTAACCTACTGAACTAATTTTAATGAAATTGGTACCCGAGGATTTCTGTTCTCATTGTATAACACTTTGATTGCTAAAACTAAGCATGCCATCTGTCATCTTTTATCAGAGCTATAAGCGATTAGTAATGACTTACTGAATTTATAGATGGCGCTGTTGGTTTTAGCTATTTTAGAAATAGGAAAAATCCACCAGCAATGCAGGTGTGAGTGGAAGGGATAACTTATAATTAAGTAATATAAGATGAGTCCAGAATTGATATCTCGTCGTCAAAACAATAATAATTAATTTATTCTTTCACAAAAAACATCCGAGGTTATCAGCTGTCATTTTTCTACCAAAAGAATGAATGATCGAATCAATAAGTGATCACTTCAATATGTCAACGTTCGGATACGTCGGTAATAGATAAAACAGTTCACAGCACATCACCGCCATCTATCTTAGCGTCCGGTTTCTTCTATGTACAGCAACACTGACGCCGTGCGGCCAGCAGCAGTACCTATACTTTCTCCTGGCGACTTAAGATGGTGTTGATGTATTTATTCCTCTAACAGTAAGTAAACTTTAATTTTAATTACTGGAATTAAACTGACCTGTGACTGCATGCTAACGGACTGTAGACTCTGTAACTGGCCTTGTTGGCAGGACATCACAATCTGGCTCTGAACTTGTTGGCCCTGGTGTTGGTCCATACTCGAGGGCATGCTTATTGACTCAGAACTTGTTGGTTGGTAAGTAATTTTAGAGGCACTGGAAAAGACATTTTAGAATATCAATATACTAAATTCAGTTTAAAAGAAAATTCATTGTAAGTAATAATAAATAAATAAATAAAAAGCCTTTTATTTGACCTAATTAGATTACATAGCATTTCACATAATATATAAATTTTAATTAATAAGGTCCCCAGATTGGGTAAAGGCCTCCTCCAATGATACCCACTTCTCTCTGTCTTGTGCTACTTTCCACCACTTTGCGCCAGCGACTTTCTTTATTTCATCCTCCCATCGAGTGGAGGGTCTTCCTCTCTTTCTTCTCCCTTGAGGTCCTCTCCAAACAGTGGCGTTGTAGGTCCACCTCTTGTCTTTAAGCCGCGCTATGTGGCCTGCCCATTTCCACTTTAACTTTTGTGCATAGTTCAAGGCATTAGTGGTTTTTGTTATTTCTCTTATCTTTGTGTGTCTAATCTTATCCAGTCTTTTTATTTTAAGCATGCTTCTCTCCATTCCGCGCTGACAGGAGGTTATTTTTTGCTTTACCTTTGCCGAAAATTTCCAAGTTTGACACCCATAAGTCAAGCATGGTAAGAGGCTAGAGTTCATTGTCTTAGCTTTCAGTTTTACTGGCATATTACTTTTGAAAATTTCTTTCAAACTCCAGAATTTATTCCATGTTCGCTGTACTCTTCTTACAACCTCTAGATCGTTGTTTCCTTTATCAAAGCTGATTGTTTTACCTAGGTAAATATATTTGTCGGTGTATTCTAGAGCATATCCGTTGACTTTTATTTGTTTTTTGTGGCTGTTAGTCATTGTCATGGTCTTGGTGAGATTGATTTCAAGTCTTACATCGGCACTAGCTATTTGTAATTCATTCATCATGAGCTGCAGTTGTGAGCTTGTCTCCGATAGTATTACTATGTCATCGGCGAAACGTAAATGACTCAGAAAGGTTCCCTGCATATAGATTCCTCGTTTGCTCCAGTTCAGCTTGCTGATGATGCCTTCGAGTATGGCTATAAATATTTTTGGTGATAGAGGGTCGCCCTGCCTTACACCTCTCTTTATGGGAAAGCTCGGGCCCAGTGTGTCTAGCTTTATTCTACCAACGTTGTTATTATATATATTCCGTATCACTTTTATATATACTTCGCTTACTCCCTGGTCTCTCAAACTTTGCCAAACGCTATCGTGAGTAACCGTGTCGAAGGCCTTTTGGTAGTCAATGAATCCGAGATAAAGTGGTCTCTGTTGTTCTCGATACTTCTCTACAATTAACTCTAAGGTATGGATATGGTCTATCGTCGAGAACCCCTTCCGGAAACCGGCCTGCTCTACAGGCTGTCTTACTTCGATTACAGGGCTGATTCTCGAGTTTATAATCGCGGAGAAAAGCTTGTACAGCGTTGGAAGTAGGCTTATCGGTCTATAGTTGCCTATATCTTTTGGGTCTCCCTTCTTGTATATTAAAATAATGTTGGATTCGGACCATTGTGCAGGCGTTACAGAACTTAGTAGTATTAAATTGAATAATTCAGCTAGCGGTGTTGCCAGTATATCGTAAGCTATCTTCAAAGCTTCGTTCGTTATGTTGTCTGATCCAGAGGATTTTTCAAGTTTTAGCCTTTTTATTGCTTTTATGATTTCAGTTTCGTCAATTGTCTTTATGTTATCTTCTTTATGATTTTGAGTGTGGCCTTCTGTTTTGTTTATAGCTTTAATAGTGTTTTTATCTAGTGGTGTAGTTGTATGTTTTTTATTGCTATATAGGTTCTTGTAAAAATTTGTTGCTGTGCTGATGATGTCTTTTCGATTGTTTAGGTCTTTGCCAGACTCTTCTATCTCTAGTCCTTCTATCCAGGTTTTGCTTGTTCTGAGTACTTTGAAGGCCTTTTTCGTGCTGCCTGTGAGGTTTAGATGCTTTTCTATTGTACGCTGTCTATATTCTGCATAGTCCCTTCTTATATATTTATTGACTAGCTTGAAGAGTGCGGAGAGTTCATTTTTCATAGATCTAGATTTGTTCTTGGTCTTTTGAAGTTCCTTCCTTCTTTGTAAAAGAGATGATGTTCGTTCTGATAGCACCGTGTGTCGTTTGTGTTCCTTCTTACTCGTTTCTTGGGCTGATTTTAAGCTCGCGGTAATTGCATTTGTAATGCTATCGTAGAGGGTTTGTACTGAGGTGTTACCGTGGCATGCACATTGACTAGATATCATTTCTGATAAGGTTTCCCTGTATTTCAATATTTCTTGTTCAGATTTTGGTTGGTTTGTATGTTTATTACTGTAATTAACTCTACTTTTCTTTAGTTTGGTTATTTCTATTTTTGCTCTTATTATTCTATGGTCTGACGGGTAGTTTAAGTTCATAGTACCAATATCATGAAATAATCTCGGTTGGTTTGATAATATATAGTCTATTTCGTTTTTTGTTTTTCCATCCGGAGATCTCCACATCCATCTTCTGTTTAGTTTCTTCTTAAAACATGTGTTTATTATAGTTAGTTCATGCTCTAATGCAAAATCCACTAGCCTCTGTCCTCTTTCGTTCCTTGCTCCGCATCCAAACTGTTTTGTCACTAGATGTTCTTCTTTCCTAGGAAGCCCAATCTTCGCATTGAAGTCCCCCATAAGAATGACATTACTGTGTGCAGTGTCCAAAGCTTTGTCAATAGTTTTGTAGAAATCTTCTATTTCTTCCTCACTTGCCGCTTCAGTTGGTGCGTACACCTGTATAATAGAGATTAAAAAACCTTGAATGTTCATGTTTAATACGGCAACTCGTTCCGTCAAGCCAGTAAAGCTCTCTATATTGTTTTTATGAACTTTTCTTATTATAAAGCCTACTCCATATAGGCCAGGTGTATGACCCACATGACAAAATATAAAGTTTTCATGCTCTTCTATGTTGGTACCAAGCCGTCTTGTTTCAGATAATCCTATAACATCGTATTTCGTCTCTTTTATTGCTTCTTCTAATTCTAATAGGCGATCGTACGACGATAAGGTTCTAACATTGTATGTTGCTATATGTAATTGTTGTATTTCTCCTTTATTTCTGTTCTTTGTCCCTATGGTATTAATTGATTGGGTATCTCTTGATGGAGGGTAGTAGTCGTCATCCCCACGGTGACCGGCCGGCTTGGGGAGTTTGAAGTTGTTGTTCTTATAGGTAGTTGTGCTTGGTATTGATATCCGGCTGTAGTTGTTTATTAGTTTTTTGGTGATTCAATTGTCTTGTAATTTTTCTTAAAAATTTTTGTAGGTTGTGCTTTGTTGACTGTTTCTAGTGAGCTGTTATGTGGGGTAGAGGGGGGTGATGATGGGATCCTCTTCCTTTTTTCTTTTGTTTTTTCAACTTCGGAATCACAAATTATCAGTTTATCTTCTCTAAAGATTGCATATTTACCCAATTCTCTAGCTTCTATAAGTTTTGGGAGGAGAGCTTTTCTGGTTTCGAGTATTTCTTTTGGGAAGTCTTCAGAGATATAAATTCCTTTCGGGAACCTCTTCCTGTTTCGCAACAATACTTTTGCCCTCCATGTTAATGTTAGAGATATTTTTATTGGTCATTGGTAAGTAATATATTTTATATATATCTCAGAACTTTTTCTCCTGTGAACGGGGATAAAAAAATGAAAAAAAGAATTTTTACAAGTTTATGTTTAACATTGTCCAAAGCAAGTCGTCAATTTGTTGAGGACCATGCCAACTGTAGGTACCGGTTTACTAATAAAATTAATTACCTACCAATATTTATACATTTATTACTCACTGGCTGGTAGTAATTGAAGGATGAGATAAATGTATTATCTGTGGATTCTGAATCTTGGAATCCACTGACGATGGGTACACTTGAACGATGTGCGGCATACTCGGACTTGGGTGCATTTGATCCATTTTGAGAACACTGAAATTCAATTGGTATTGAAATCCTTGGCCTACAAACAGTACGCAGATTTACAAGAAACGTAGGTATGTGTAAGGCGCTTACCTTGTTAGGTCACGATGAAAGTTTTAGCTGGAAGAACTGTTCCTTAATCAGTTTTTGCTCTTACAATCGTGAATATTTATAAATTTCAATACATTACAAGAAAACCCATCCATGATAAAAATGCGTAAATAATTAGAGTGCGTTCCAAAACGGGTCATAGGTGTACGTAGCGAACTTTTCTTTTTTTAATTATTGGCGTCTCATCTTATATAGACGTATTTCGCCAGTGTCAAGTGATTTTTGAAGGTTTAGATATATTATGATATACACAGGAGACTGTCCTTGGACTAGGGATCTGTGTAAAATCAAGGACGATTGTTCGGTGAATCGGGCTCAGTAATGTGATAGTAAAATTACTGAAGCTACCACGAGGCCTCTTGGCATCATCTAAAAATGTAAGCGTTTCAATCGTCCAATTACAGTTTATAGTCCCGAAACATTCACTGGATAATACACTATCGAAATTATAGACTAAACACTTCAATAAACTAAAATTAAAAAATTAAAATGGAAACACGTCCACCATTGGCAAATGCTGACAAAAGACCTCCGTAGCGACTATACCTACTTATCGCAACATAAGAAAGCCGTCCTGACAGCTATTATGCACGTACAATTTTTCTTCTGTCTCTTTTGCACCCATTTGGTTTTCATATTTCCTGCCTGCTGTCAGGACGGCATTTTTACGATGCGATTACTATAATCGAGTAGTAGAGCAACTTGACAACATAACTGTCTGTTTCACTTGGACTCATGGGATTAGAATAAGGTAAAAGTGAATCAGACTATCTATCTATCTAGCCCACATCCACCCACTGCTGAGTATAGGCCTCTTCTTTATTGCGCCATTTTTCACGGTCCCTTCCCTTTCACTGTCACTATATCATCTGACCATCGGGCTGGTGGTCTGCCTACCGAGCGTTTTCCAAGTCAGAAATCAGACTATATCACCCCATGTGAAACTCGCACGTTTTGAAACGTACTGTCATGTCAATTGTCAGTTTGATTTTGAATTGTCTATGGATGGTGTGTGGAGGCCAACTCACGTAACTGTTTGAAGTACAAGTCGGACCGTGTGGTACCACGGTGGTACAGACCTATTTTGAAATGGAAGGCGACGCTACTAGTAGAACAAAATTTGTATTTTCATGTAATTATGTTTTAAGTTTCACATGTTACTTTGTCGACGGACGACGTCGTCGTCGTCGTGCGTCGACTACTGATTACAAGTCTTCTCCAAACATCGGATGCTAACACATTCAGGTCGATGTTCTTGCAGTACTAGTTTACAGTCGTAAGTGTGATCCAATCACAGCTATGTAATGTATAATAGGTGCAAGGTGAAGAGAGGTATCGGCTTCTAAAACTATCTTCATATAATAATAATATATTTTATTCGATATGGTAGCGTCCGTCATACATAACAATAAAATTAAGGTTCAATTAAATCAGAAGATAAGAAGGTAGGTAATAAAATTGGTGATTACAAATTACAATAAGTAACTAGTTTCTTTCAAACTATAAGTACTTACAGTACCTACTTTACATTATAATAAAAATTATAACATAACAGTCAGTAACTAAAAATAACAATAAATGTTTATTAGGCTTGATAACAAAAATAAAAAATATTTTAATTATTAAATTATACTAGAGCCTTCCACATTTTTCATAATATTATAATTAAATATTATTATTATTTTATTACCTATAATTAAATAAAATGCATTGTGTTTACGTATTACTATAAAGTATATTGAAATATGGATACGTCGTGTATTAAATGCTTATATTTATTTATAACTAAGTGATTTGTCTGATATTACATTATTCTTGTACCTAGTATACTATGTAAGGTACATAGATGCTTATATATTAACTTTAATAAAATATGTAATTATTCGTCTTGTAATTTTAGTGCTATTGAATTAGTTTGACTTAATAAATTGCCTAAAGGTGATTTAGATATTACCCACTAGGTAAGTATATTCTTATGTATGTACTCGTACGTCATCCGATCTATTTTACATTTAATTCCATCTTATTTTCTAAAAAGTGGTAGACATAATCGTAAACCACCAACATGATAGCACCACCGGGACCAAGTCTAAGTACCTTTGGTAGCAGACCCTTATATAGAGCGCGGAATCTGAAATAAAAAATAAAAAATATTAAAATGCCAAACAATAATACAATATACCTAGAAATACTATGATAAATCTTCCCTGTGTCCAATAGAAATATAAGAAAAATTGCTGATAAAATACAATTTATAAAAGGTTTATATTGTATTTTTTATTATCTTTTATTTTCAGTTCGTACATATTTTGTAAATGAATATTATGCTACTTTTAATCAATTGGCAAATCTCCAAAAGTAAATTCTTTGAAATTAGAGACACTGTCACAGTACAACGCATACATACACTGGGTAGGTAACTAATACCTAAATATAGCCGTAAGTATAGTAAACAAAGACGCTTGTGGAAAACTTGTTACTGAAGTAAAAACAATTTGAAATAAGATTTGTATCAACCCGTAAACCTGTTAGTTGCCTACCCGTTACCCGTCGTTTTTTTGCGAACCCGTTAGTTACCTAAGCCATTGCAATTACAGTAAATGTTTAAATTCATCTACACCTTGATTCGTTACTGTGCTCAGCCTTTTGATCTTTACAAGTTTCTGGTAGATCAAAAGGCAAAAAAGTTAATATCTAATTTTGGTACATTCACTAACTTAAAAATATGGTGAGCTCTTAAATCAAAAGGATGTTTACAACTCCAAGTAGCAAGCTGTACCGATGATTTTAGTGTAGGTATATTATCGGACGCTAGCTGGCTGGATACATTCACTGACGAACCCCTTCGGTCGTCTATACAGCCTAGAGTTTCGAATCTAGTTTCAAAGTAAACTAAACATGCTTATTTTTTCCCTTAAGATACTACCAGCCGCATAAATCAGTTTCATTATTTCGAAAATAAAAAAAATTGCAGTAAGGTCTAATATAAATGGGAAGAGTAGGATTCGGATTGATATGCTATTTTGTAAAGAAATTATTTTAGCCGTCCGGGTTCATTATACCAACAAGTTCAGTGACATTTTACTTTATGTTGTTATAGGTATAAGATATTTATTCAAAAGCGACCATTTTCAAACATTTGGAGTACAGCCAAGGAATTGCGGCTAAAATTCTGTCGTTGTACTGAAACTGTCACGTATCATTTGCTCGCTAAAATTACTAATTTTGTGCTACTGCGGGCTGCCGGGTTTCTTCCACTTGGCTATGTCGTAGGAAGATTTGATAATTAGAATTTTCGCGATAACCCTAGGAATACTGTGAAAACACGGATAATTAGACAATGGTGAAAATATTTCTCAATCTTACTGGTAAAAAGATAGGGTTTTTTTTTCAAAAACGAGTCGCTCTAGTAACATTGAATATCTTTAACTCAGATTGGCTAGATTTTTGTTACTGAATAAATCTTAATCTGATTGGTTTCTAGTTCCACCCTGTCGTCAACGTCAACCAATCAGAGGAGGTCTCGTTTTGGGCACTCCGACCAGCCAACCAGCGTTTTTATTTCATAATAGCTAACGTTTCATTTCGCAATATTACTAAACCGACTCGTGTTATTGCAAAAATCACATCTTTTTCCAGTATGATTGAGAAATATTTTCATCATTATCTAATTTATCCGTGTTTTTGCAATATCCCCAGGGTTTTCGCGAAATTTGAATTATCAAATCTTCCTACGACAGCTATAATTTGTTGTGAGTGGTCGTTAGTAGATACTACCAAGCTATTTATGTTTTACAAACTGTTCTAGTTACCTAGCCATTCATTTCATATGCTAGAAAATATTTTTGAACACTGTTAAAGTGAAGTAAATCAAAGTAAAATTAAATACATTTAAAAATCATTGGAAACATTATGCTTCCTTAGTTTCGTAAATAATATAAACTTTATTCTTCTCCGACCGCTCATGGGGTGTTCTGATTTTTAAAATAAAAAGAATGCGCTTTCGACAGACTATAATGAAGTATGATGATTGATGATAAAGGAAATGATAAATAATATAGCAGTTTTGCTTACCCTTCTTCCTTGTACACCAGCATGATGGCACCAGTGGTCGAGCTATACTTCACGATACCAGGCGATGGCTGTGGACCTTGAATCCGAGACTTAGCGACGTCAAATGGAATATTCACGCATGATCCAAGCACACCTGATGTAAAACCTATAGCGACTTTGCGGCCGAATTCCAGAAGAGGGTCCTGAGGAAAAATAAATAACCTTAGTGACGGATAAATACCGATAAAGCGAAAGAAGTATATCTGGATCGTAGCAAGTGGAACGACGTGGTCTCTGCCTTGCCTACTCCTCCTAAGAGTCTTTATTTTATTTATGTGAAATACATAGGTAAGTGGTACTGGGCCGACCACATCGCTTGCATGCATAACAGCTTGTGGGCCAAGTTGACCATTTACTGGAAACCTCCAACTAACAGGCGATGACGTGGTAGACTTTGGCAAAGATAGCAAGACGAGCTAAGCAGTTTTTCTAGAACCTGGCATAGCGATACTCTCGATGGAAAAGGGTGGAAATAAAAGAGAGGCCTTTGCCACAAATTAGATAATAATTACTACGTAACCTTTGCTCAGTAGTGGAACAACATAGGCACTATTAGGCACGATGTATAATATGAAATACTTTACTTACATAATGTTTATAAACCTGAATAACAAGTAAGTAATGGAAAACTATAAAACGTTTATGAATGTTTAACTTTACAAGTTATTTACAACAATAATCGTTATCATCATTTTATATTTCACAACGATATAAATGATAATAAGGTAGGTATTATGTATGGCATGACCCAGTTTAATGTCAATAAAGTTTAACGCTTAGTACAGGTTTATAAGAAGAGCGTACTTATATTTAACTTTTCTGTCTATGTATGGACGTACTAATCATACAATGCATTATGACCAAAGAGCAGAAACAATTATGACTATACATTACTAACCAACAGTAACTTCATTTTAAATGTTTCCACGACATAATAAATAAATGGGATTCACATAAAAATTAAATGTAGGTATATTATGTTTCACTGGTAGCTATCACACTAAAATTATAAATATGAAGTATGTTTGGATGTTTGTTCCGCTGTCACGCCAAGAACGGATTTGGATGAAATTTGGAATGGAGATAGTTTATACCCTGGATTAACATATAGAATACTTATTATTCCACGTATTCACAAAGTATATTATTATTATATTATCAAATTCTAGCTACTGGCTGATGCTTGACCTGTTAATAATAAAATTATCTAGTCTTAAAATCTACATAGTGAAATAAATTATGTTAATGAATACAAACCTGATACTCAGGGACAGAATTTTTAACACTGTGATAGAAACCGAAGTACACCATATTGAAAACGCCATTTCTCGCTATTGTGGCCGACAGTCCCTTGTTCAGTCCTCTGAAACCCAAGCCACTTTCTCTGACGATTTGTCTAGTAACGGTCCACGTACTAGGCACTTGTGCAGCTAACGCTTTGTTAGACTGGAGAGTAACTTTGACAACTTCGAAGGGATTGACCAGTATCGCTTCAGTTATTCCCGCGCCGAGCCCAGCAAGTGAATATGTCTGAAATATGGTTAACATAATCTTGTATCTCAAATAATCTCAATATAAGGGTTGGATGGTTTTTGCCAGCTAATATGATATTGCGTAATATAACGATCGATCACTTATAAAATTGTGTTGTATTCTTTTGGATTCCAAAAAACTCCTAAAACACGTAATCCGCATTTTTCGAAATCAAGATTTTGGTGGGATGAGCTTGAGAGCCTCACTCAGCCTCATTAGAGACCCAGGATCGCATCTCAAAACCACATTTTGCGTGAACTTCAACAATTTCAGCAGCCAGACGTAACCGTTTTCCTAAGTAATCGTCCATATAGTGGTCCTCAATAATTGTCGTAGCACCGTCAGGAAAAATATCGGCAAATTCGCATGCGTTTCTGTTTTTAATTTAAATCGCTGTAAACGGCAACAATGCTGCTCCGAAAATTAATGAAGACATTCGGAACTCTCTGATAGAACCAGCTGGCCTAATACGTTTAACTGATTTTTAAAGTGAGTGAATTTTAGAGCTACAGGCCCTACAACAAGCGCGTAAATACAGTTCGTATTATATTAATTCTGTGACTAGATCCTGGATAAAAAAGGGCAAACACGCATAATAATACGGGCAAAATATGGACAGGACTTCTTAGGATTTCTTATTTTTATTACAATAACTTCTTTAAGAACTGTTACACTTTGTAGATAAGTAGTTATACCTAGTGTTATCTCGCATTGCATAGTTTGAAGTGTTTATGCATTATCAGAGTGTTATCTAAAATATTATCTCACGGTTAGGAGCTTTATCTTAAAGCAAACAACACAAATACTTGTACCTACATTTTGGTAAGAAAACGAGCCACCACCGCATGATTATGATGTGCTCGCTATAGTTCGCGCGCGATCTGAATGCAGCTTGGAAGTATGTGAATGTGACTTCAAAGATCGCGGTACTCGCGGTAGCACAGTGTGAGGATTGAGGAAGCGCAGTGGGTGGGTGGTACTGCTACCGGCAAACAAGCGCGAACGGGTATTAAGTACCTACAATACAAAATACCCCGTTAACACTTTGTTTAGTGCAAGTACGAGTGCATGTACAAAATACGTGTACCTACCCTACCCTCGTTGTGTTACGTCCGTACGTACGGAAATCAAATGGTTATACCTATCACATCGTAAGAATGCCGTCCTGACAGCTGTCATACACGTACAATTTTTCTTCTGTCACTTTTGACAGGAAGCAGGAAATATGAAATCTAAATGGGTGGTTTTCATATTTCCTGCCTCCTGTCAGGACGGCATTCTTACGATGCGATTACTATAGTCGAAACTCGTATTTGGATATGCACTCACACTCGCACTAATCAAAGTGTAAATGGGGTCTAACGTCAAGCTAAATATTTTTTTAGAATTTCGGATCTTTGGCTGCCAGCACACACAGTGGTTAAACGAATTTGCTTTTCCACTGTTGATATCCTCTTTGGTCTGTACAGTTCGCGTTTGAGCTCCGAGGAACGAAAGAAATGTCGGTTTCTCCGTGGTGTAATGAATGACCTAGTGCAGTAATTCAGTTAGACTATAACTAAGCAACAAAATAAACTGAAATAATAATATTATGCTCACTATAGGTGTTGGGGTACTGGAACCAAACATGAAAAACCTTTTATATTGTTCGAAAGTGAAGAACTTCACAGCTCTTTTCGGTGTTTCAGCGAGAATTGGTGGCAAAATTCCCTTCCAGAAAGACAGCTTTCCTTCGTATTTGTACATTTTCTTCATACAGTCAAAAATACCTCTGTAGTGGTGAGGATCAGAGCTCGATAATGTGGCTTTGTTAGTTTGTATCTGAAGTCTCGTCTTCACTAAGTCTAATGGATGCATAATACAGACTTCAACAAAACCGGCGCTCCCACCTGCTCCTATTTGGATAGCAGCTAGTTTCAGTAGCCTTTCAAGGTCGGACATTTTGAAGAGCACTTTTTAACTAGTTAGCAGAAACTTTAACCGCAGGCTTATTTTTAGTAAAGAAACGTTTTTAATTTTTGTTTAATTATTTTCGATTGTGACACTGTTGCACCCATAGGCTGCACACTTCTCTCTCTACAGCACTGCTCTGCTTATCAAAATCACAAAGCATTTACGAAAATAAACACAACACCGCGTGCTCTCGCGCTCGCGCATAATTTTCCACTAACTGTTTGTATACCTATATTTAACCTACATACTATTTTGATAAAGTTTTGATTTTCCCATTGTTTTCCTCAACATACAAACTGTCAGGAAAACATCTGATATTGCCAATTCGCATAACCTTAGGACTTACAAACCCGTCCTTCCGATTAGTTGCCCAACCACTCCAATCAACTGACTGACTAAACCATAGCCAAGAGTTTTTAATATTTAAAAAATGGCAACCCATCTAATAGACAGCCAGCTGTCAAGTAAGTGTCAAAAATATCGAAAGTGTTGTTTCCGTGTTTTTCTCAATTTTGTGTATAAAAAATTATAATGTGCTTTTGTAATGTGCACGTTTTAACGTAATACACTCGCCGTTCTAAATGATAATCGCATCTAAATGCCACTTCCTAGTATAAAAATTTATGTTTCAAGGGTTTGTTTTTTGTGTACATTGTCATACAAAATGGCAGAGAGGGTGGACTGTGTGTTAGTGGAACATGAACTTTAAGTGGTATATTGTGGTGGGCGAGGGAGAGCCGACTGGGGGCTGCGATGTGGAGATAGCGCGATGGGGTCCCAGACACTAGAGATCCTCAGGCAAGGGGTCTGGGCTTCACTGACTGGAGGCTGGTTTTACGACCCTCACCAGAACCTCTTCTGCAACACAGTCCATCTGTACATCTGGCTGTTTCTACTATGTTTGCCATTTTCCATATACCTCGTAAGTACTAATGAATGAACAGTAACAAAGTCTTCTTTTTTAAATAGGTCATTGTGCTGTTGATACAAATTGAGCTGATTTGATAACATTATATGCATGATTAAATTAGTGATTTTGAAATTGGAGTACTAATCAACTAGTTTGTTGTTTGTGTTGAGAATGATTACTCTTTGTAATTTTTCTATATAATTACTCACTCAGATATTATGTACCTATATATCTATTTTGAAATTATGACTAAGCGTAACGTTTCTTTTTAAACTTATTAGGCTACTTTAGACGGAATTTATAGCATGAGTTAAAAATTAATTGGACATATTATTTATTCACTTTATTTATGTACCATTTATTAACACTACTACTGTACTGTGGTTAGATAATTATTTGTATCATTGTATTAGTTAAGTTAAATAAAAGCACTCATACTTTGTCTGTTTTTGGTTTTTAACTAAGTTTTTATAAGTTATTCCCATTTACACGACAATGGGATATTTTTCCCTTTAGTTCCCCAGTAAATGAGCAAATCTTAATAATTAATACAGTTATTTACACCTCCTGCCAATTTTTCATTTCATGATAATATAATATATTAAAGGCAGGGACTTATATGAGCTTTAGATGAATGAATTAATGTAAAGGCTCAATGATTGCCGACTCCTGTTTTCAACATGGTACAAATCTTACAATGTATTTTGAATTAAAAACTTGTTGATGTCCTATCATAAAAATGTTCCATTATAAAAAAATACAATCATTTAAATAACCAACTATAAAATGTCCAAAGAATGAACAATAATGAAATTCTGTTTACCTCCTTACTAGCTATTGTAAGTTGGAGTACATACAGATATTATCTACATGACTTACTCGTATGTCTGCTTACTCATTCCTATGATAAATGATTAGCAGTTGTTGTTTACTAGTTTTCAAATTAAACATGAAATTTTGCTGTGTAGGATTTAACTGTTAAGATTTTGTGATATCCATAATTTTTGGGCTCAAGCCCCTTGGTGGGGATGTATATGAGCTGTTCATGGTGATGATAATATTTTTGTTTTTATATTTTTAACTTTCTCACGGGAATTTAAAAAAACACTAAAGTATTAAATAGCTTATAGATTCAAATTTAATTAAAATTGGGTCAATAGATTAACTCTGAAAACAAAAGTCACCTCGTTTGTAATTTTCCACCTACGATCCTTGTATCGTAATTGACTATTAACACTGCATGCTGTGCTGTGCTGACTAGTAAGTAGTCACTTAGTAGCCAAATAAATAAAATGAAATGTAAAAATGTAGAGTGTTTGTTCCAGTATTTCCCGCCATCAAGCGTGGGATGGGCGGTATACTGTGTGGTGGTGGCGCTAGTGTTCACCGCTCTGAAATTAATCAACCATGCCCTCCACCATATGTACGATACACGTGAATGTGTATTAGTGCAGCCTCCTCAAAGCGACGCGGCCCCTTCGAATGATAACACTGGGTAAGTCTTGTTACTGAGGTTCCGGTTTTGAATCCTGGTGATGACACTACTGTGGTCAAACAAAAACACTAATGAGACTGTCATTAATTATTTCAATCTACTTATGATTTTTTACAGTAAACAATGTCTCACGACTGTCCACAGTTTAGTTAAGAATTGCAGGCTGAGGACATTTGTATTGCTGAATCACTGGATTGTTTAAAAAGTAAAATGATTTTGTGCTTCGGAAAATCTATCTGTTGAAGCATGTAGGTTCCGGCTATTATTTACGGAGGTAATAGGGCATTTGACTGTTCCTAAAGAGGTTTGAAGATTTTTGTATTGAGCCTGGCTTAGTGCTCGTTTTCGTGTTGTTATTTGTTGTTATTTTTTCAAAATGGCGGCGCACGATAAATCCTATATATATCGATTGGGGATACTTATATAAACAAAAAATCATAAGGGTCAATATATCCTAAAGTGTCATGTTACAGAGTTATTTGCAAAAAAAGTTCGTTGCAACTGTTTAATGGGAAAGAGAACACTCGGGTGCTGTGCTCACGTGATGTGTATTATTTGGTACATGGCGTGGGCCCAGCACCAAGAAACACCCTTTCAACAACCAGCAGCCTTCTTGGATGAAGGTATTTTATCCGATGAAGATCAAAACTGAATGCAGTATCACATATTTTAGGTTTTTGGTTCGGATGGTCTTTCAATATTATGTATAAAAGCATGTGAAAATGATTTTGTCAATTGTTTTAGTTTTTATAAAGGACTACATTTTACCCATTGTTTGTTATTTTATATATATTTCAGATATTTTAGGTTAATAAAATTCGTAACATTTCATGAACATTTCCGCATAAAATTATGTACTTAGTGTTGGTACAAAACTGACTTACGAGAATTGTTCTAAAATCGTAAATATTACTACTACTGTATTAACATGACCCTAATATTTTGTTAATAAAAAACAAATATATGTATGACAACTGTAAAGATTGATTACGCACAAAACTATTAATGCAATGGAAATGAGGGTAATCCTATAAGAAATGAAAGAAATAATGAATTTATATGATTTTGTATTCGACCACAACTAACTCAAGCAAAACTACAAAAGACGTAAATCACAGAGAGTAAAAAACTACACAATCTATCAAAAACAGCAAGAAGTCTGCGACAACTGTGTTCGATTACATTTTGTAAATACTGCTGAAATTAATTTTTGTTATTCAATAGTCAGGCTGTATAATATATTTTTTTATGTAAAAATAAGCCACATTTTTAGTAGAGTGGTAGATTTCATCATTTGTCTTCAGGAGAAATCATCAATCTTTAAAGGATTAAAGTATGTAAATATGATTATAATACAATACTGATTTAAAATATAATATTATTATTTTGTATTATTTATTTATTTTTTATTTAACTTTTTATAATTATTATAAATTGATATATCTTCAATTATAATATTGTCTACATACAATCGTTTAGTATGTTAAGAGAGATCAAGCATAAAGATAAAAATACTGATGTAGGTATGTGTATTCTTTTACTTCCTAAATCATCTTTCTTGGATCAATTAATAGATAAAAAAAAAAGAAAATGCTTGTTTTATTGATTCGTATTTTCATCTTGATTGTAAAAACTGGAAAGACTTAACGGATTTTATAATGAATTACATACAAACTTTTTAAACATAGTTACACTTTATACAATAAATAAATAAAATAAGTGTTAAAAGTCCGCTTGCTAAAATATTATCATCATCGATCTTTTTTTGCAAATAACTCTGTAACGTGACACTTTAGGATATATTGACCTTAATGTTTTTTTGTTTGTATAAGTATCCCTAATCGATATATGTAGGAAATAACGTGCGCCGTCATTTTGACAAAATAACAACAATAACAACAACATGACTAAGCCAAAATCTTCAAACCCCTTTACTATATTTTATAAATGAATTTAAAAATATAGACGATTCGCGAAGAAAAAATTTAATCGGTTGGAAAACGAATTTACAGTAATTTTATAAAGTTTCAAAATGGCTGTCTCTTTAAAAAACGGCCTGTCCAAAATATTCAAGTTCCAAAAACTCTCTCTAAAAAGATGTCTTCAGAAAAGACCTAGATACAAGTACTCAGTGCATAAAATATCAGATGTCCACCATCAGTAATATGGGAAGCGTAGCCAGATTAAAAAACTATTTTTTGTATGGAGATTATAATGGCGCTACTTGCCTGTGATGTCACAAGTGCCTTTCTGTCTAATCTTGAATTTCAAACCCTTAGGCGCCCATTACACGGTCAATCCAGATCGGGCTCAGTGATCTCGATCAACTTTTGTCTGGTTGTACAACACGTTACACATTCAATCTGGATTGACCGTGTAATGGGCGCCTTATAACACGGTCAATTTTAAAGATAGTACAAAAATTATTTTACTGTTCGATAGCTGAAACTAACAAGTTAGGGTTTATAAGATAAAAAAAGCAGTCAAATACTTTATTGCTACATAGTCGGAGGCCTTTGGCGGCTCATCAACACTGGCACCAGGGTTTGTGAAGTCGATCATCGACAATACAACTTGCACAATATGATAATGACTGGCTAATTTTGTTTTTAGGGCTGAAGAAGGTATGGAGATGCAGATGCTTCGTCTGGGAGGCGCGGCGGCCACCAGTGACAATGAATCCATCACCTCACTTGAGTACCACAAACCTAACAACAGCACTATAGGTAAGAATTGATTGATTGATTGCTAATTAGAAAGAGACACAAGCGAAAAAGAGAAGGAAACAATGTCGACGAAAGCAATGACGTAAAGTTGCCTTGGATCGAGCGAGACCAATAGAAGGAGAAAAAGGCTTTGCCCAGAAGTGGGCTTATAACTCTAAGAAATAAGGAGCTCAAAAATTGTATAATATCAAATTTTAATGTAAATGCAACAATTTTGCTTAACAAGTCTTTTCTTTTGGGCTAAGACAGCCACGCAGGCTCAGTTTGTTTAGGTCTAATTCACGCACAGCCTTTAATCAACCATATCA
Organism: Carpatolechia fugitivella; assembly: GCA_951230895.1. Lineage (NCBI taxonomy): Eukaryota > Metazoa > Arthropoda > Insecta > Lepidoptera > Gelechiidae > Carpatolechia > Carpatolechia fugitivella. Next base: position 2,429,507 of record OX579661.1, read on the forward strand.
CTACAGAATGCCCTTCAGGTAGAAACACGGATCTAATCATTCAATTAATTCAGTAAGGAAAGGCCCGGTAGGGGTCATTCTTCTCGCCCTGACAATGTTCTGGCCCGAGGTCCGTGCCCGTCTGAGGGCGTCCCCAGATACGTTGTCATAAACTTGTAAGGGGTACGAGGGTTCCGCTCGCTCCCCCGCATATCCGCGCCCACTATATTACCACTCTGGTAGAAATAGCGATTAGACCGTTAAAAAAAAACTATATCTCTCTTCTTTTGTTTTTACAAGCTTTCCTTTAGTTACATGCAAAACTGCACCACCAAATTACGTGATCACATAATGTTATGAGCGCTGATCTTAAACTTGACGGTATATGTCTCTCTCTCTCTCACTCACTGCATTTTGTATAGACACAGAGCGAGGCCAATTTCTTATACCACATTCGCTGAGCTATTATAAACTGTTGCACAGACCAACATAGGCTGTACGTTTTTATTAAATGTCAGGAAAAAAACCAGCTCATGTGACCTAATCAATATTGTCTAGCAATTGTACATCCAATGTCATTTCATGTTTCAATTGATTTTCATTTGATCATTATTGTGGTTGATAGAATTCTCGGTTTTTATATTTGTTTACATACCTACTTTTATCGAAAAGAAAAAATGCTTTGTTGTTAATATCAGGGGCTCAAGCCTACCTTGAATTAGCGTGATCAGGCTAAATAGTTAGACCACGCTGGTCCAGTGCGGGTTGGTCTCTTTAACATTCATTAATTTCTGTACAGTCGTCTGCAGGTTTCTCAAGATCTAATATACTTTCTCTTGTTACAGATCTCAAGGTAGACGTCCATCGCAAGAACAGCTCAGAATCAAGCATAGAAGACAGCGCTATGTCGGCCAAACAGACCGAGCCGGTCGCCACAACCAAATCGGATCTTTGCGTGGCCCAAGCCGAGCCCAGTACGTCCCGCTCGCGTCTGCCCGCCCGTTCCCGCTCCAAGTCAAGCCAGAAACAAAGAGCTGGCAAGACCAGGACCAGGAGAATAGAGGAAATTGCCGCGGAACCCAGCAGAAATCTGAGACTCGAAAGCGGCGCTATGGTACCTATAGATGACGGGCCTTTTGCCAAAGTCAGCCGGCGCTACCACGAGTGTCCCCACAGGGGCCACCATAGAGACTTCTTCAAAGAGTGGCTGTATCTCGACGGGAACGAAGCTCAAGGAGAGCCCTACCAATCCAAATTCGCTAGACAACTCAGCTCGGATTCCAGGGACAACTCTGAACCGAGCGTTGGACCTCCATCTCCCAAGAAACGTACTCCGCATAGACGGAGATACAATTACCCCGACGAGAGTTGCACAAAATCTGCAATGGCACTGGCAACAGCCCAGTCTTCCAATATGCGTAGAAATTCTAACTCCACAATGTCTACCATCCAATTACCTCTTTTGAACTCGACTGCGCAACTTGTGTCGCATATGAGGAGGCATTCCAACAATGCTGATACTGGCTTCTTTGCGAGCGTTGAACTAGGGGAATACATGATGGTGAAAGCTGAAGCGCCGAGCGGAGATTCAGATAAGAATAAAGGGATGAGTCCGGGTGTAAGGAGAATCAAAAGTGCTGCCCTTGAAATTGGATGCCCCCCTCCGAGTGTGTCAAATTTATCCCCACATCCAAACAGTGCTGAGACTATTGGTGGTCAAATGTTAAAGAACCCTAAAAGTGCAGTCATACCTCCTCCTAGTAAAAGCTTGACAAGAGGTCCACATTTAAATTTATACCCCAAAGGAGAGTCAGGTGAAGGATGCAGCTACCCCTACCTGACGTATGGGTCTGAAATTGTATACCCTATAGCTGAAATTTCTGATGAAATGCAAACTTCACAAAAGGAGACTGATTTGGACTCAAGTGGGGACAGCTACAGTGACTATGAAGATGATAAACAGTTTAGAGGGTTTGATTGGGACGGCGAACAGTCAGCGCATTCAAGTGATTCTGATTATGAAAATAATGGATCCAGATCTCCCTTGTTAGATCGGGCAGTTGTAGACACTAAGGTAGTCAAAGCTAGAAATCAAACAGAACCTAAAAAACCGTGCTGTGAACGACACCCTCACAAACAAGACGACAAATCTAAAGTCTTAAGACAAAGAAAACAATCTAAAGAACTCGACAAACGTTCAGATAAAACTGCTTGCGAGTGTAAATTTAACAATGGTGATTACTTTGATAAAGCAAGTGCTAGCTCCAAAGATCTACTCATAGAGAAATCGAGCTTAGAATCTAATGAAAACCCTGAAAACGATAAAAAAGTTGAAAAGAAAGTTATTGAAAAGAAACTATGGGACCACGATATATCAAATTCTAGCAGTAGTAGTGATACTAACATTGATAGACCTATGGAAGCGCCTACAGATACTAAAGCAGCTCAAGAGACTGAAGAGTCTCAAATGACCGGTGACAGCAAAAGTGCTGATGAAAGAAGTGTGTACAGTTTAGATTGGCTTTTTGAAGAAACACAGCCTAGAAATAAAGACGAATCACCAAACAATCGGGACGTTCAAAAGATTGCAACAACTCTAGGAGAATCATCATCAAATGTACCAAAAAACTTAGGAGCCATTCCAAAACAAATGAAGAATTTAGCAAGATCTCGGGCGTCATCCCAGAAAGAAAACAAAAAGCGTGATTCTAAAAAGGAGAAAGATGAAAACCAAAATGATGAGAGAATACTTATGGACGCCGTAGAAGCCCAAGCTGCTTTGGTTCAGGGTCTGGAGTGCCTGTTTGCAGCAACCAATGCTAACACGGTTGTGATGCCTCCCCCAAATAGAGAAGATAGGTCACGGAGTCATCGACAAAGCTTAAGAGGAGAAAGGGAAAATTCACATAAAACCAGAAAGAGATCAATAGAAGAAGTGGCCCAAACTTCTACTAATACTCTTCTGCCTACATCGATGCCGCTTCTAGCAGCGTTCCTGAATCAAAGGGTAGATTTTATACCGTGCGAAAACGCCGCCCAAGAACAAACGCAAGGAGCAGAAGATGCTCAAAGACTGAGGCCTTTGATGGATCGAAATCACAGAAATCGTGTTCGAAAAATTAAAAGGTCGACAAGGCAAAGAAACAATCCTTCGTCACAAAGTAGTACGGATAAAAATAAACTATCAAATTTAGAAAATCAGACCAATTCTGGTAGTGTACATTTTGCAACATCTTTCGACGATACGACCGATGGAGCGATACATTGCTTCATGGACGAATACGGGAATTGGATGTCTTATACATTTGACAAAAACGTTTCAGGCGTGGCTCATGCTCAACCAATCACTGTGCCTGAAAAAAGTGAGAGTGTGCGATCGAATAGAGTCAAACCTATCGACAGGGACAATTCTCAAGAAACAAATGAAGGTAGTTCAGGGTCTTTAGAATCGGAACCTGGAATTAGTGAAGGTTTGGCCAAGGCGAGAGACAGTATGGTAGATCTTAGTTCTTCTAATCAAGGAAGCAGTAGTGCACTTTTGGCTAGTAATACGCTTTTGGCTAGTAATAACAACGTATCCACAGTCGTCCCAATCAACACTAACGCAGGAATCACAGGGTATAAAAGGTGTTATGTTTTTGATGGCGGAACCGGTTCAGATCAACCGAGGTCTCCAGTCGCTTACGTCACTGATAGTCTTTTAGAACAAATAGAAGCGGAGCGACAATCAAGAATGGGTCTCCCCAGTATGCATATAAACTTCCTAATGGCAAGATCGCAAGCTCAGCAAGCCGCGCAACAAGCTGAGACGATTCCTGCTAATATACCAAGTCTCATGCCTTCCATAGGAGAAGAAAGCGTAGAGATTAACATCAGGAGTAAATTCTCAAAATTACTAGATGAAATAGAAAAAGCGAACCAGCCGAAACCAAAAAGTTACTACAAGGTGAAACTGTTCAAATGTTGGGAATTAAAAATTACCATGGACAGATTAAAACTGATGGCCCTATTTGATAGAAATTTGACTTTCGGAGAGACTTTCGTGTCTATAGTCCTAGCAATAACTGTGGCTTTTTTAGGATCTACAGCTTTGAACCAAGGGTTCTACAAGGATATCTATGCGTTTTGGTTTTGCTTCATCATAGCTGGAAGTCAATATTCGTTACTGAAAAGTGTCCAACCAGACTCCGCGTCGCCAGTTCATGGTTTTAATAAAATGGTTGTGTTTTCAAGGCCTGTGTACTTCTGTTTATGTACAGCTATACTAGTGACAGTCCATAGTTACTTAGAAGGGATTACTCCGACTGAAGAGCATACACGGCACAGACGAGACGTGTCGAATGCCAACCCCATGACAGTGTATGGCATCCAAATGAATGAAAGGGATTTTTTATTTGCTGTACAGGAAATATTATCAAAGTTTCTACTTTTCTTTCCGTTGGCGTTTAGTTTAGGACTGTTCCCGCAAGTCAATACCTTCTTGATGTACCTTTTGGAGCAGGTAGACATGCATGTGTTTGGAGGTAACGCAACAAGCAGCCTAAGTGCAGCTTTTTATTGCGTATTTCGATCTCTAGCTGCTATAGGAGTGCTGTACGGATTCGCCTACAGCGGTTTGGTAGAAGGCAAGAAATCACAACACCAAAAGCATAATGTGCTCTTTTCAATATTCTGTGGTGTTCTAGTTTCAATAGCTTATCACCTCAGCCGAAGCGCCAGTGATTACAGCCTCATATGGAATCTGATAAAGAAGCATTTGCTTCCCCCAGAATTATACGTCATTCACACTCCAGAATGTTCGCCGGACACGGAAAAAGACGTCCAAAATATACTTACGGAAGACAAGAAGAATACTTCAGAAAGCAATATATCTAAAGTAAATTCTATTGGCAGTTCAGCGTCGAAAATCAACTTCAGTTCTGAAACCAATATAGCTAAAACACAAAAGCGATCTCAAACTTCAAGCGTCAGTTCTTTAAAGATGGATCCTCGAGGGGATACTAATTCTACCACGTCTTTGAAAGGAGACAATGCTGATAACGAGGACAAGAGTCGCGATTCCGGGTCAAACAAGCAAGACGGGTCGGAGAAAACGGATGAAGACATGGAAGATCCTTTGCCTAAAAAGTTGCAGGCGACAGTGAATGGAAGACTGAAAAATGATCTCATTGTGTGCATATTTCTCGGACTGTTGGTGTTCGGGCTGCATTGTACGACTGTGTTTTCTACGCTGCGGCCACAACTTAATACGGTGAGTAGTTTTTATACCTTATATAAACACATTAAAAGTCACGTCTCTTTCCGGAAGACAAGATACCACTTGCTTCTACTTGACCTGATGAAATTATTCTAAATTTGTAATTTGTTTCATTATACGACATAGCAGTAGTAGTCTTCAATTGAGATTGAATAATAATTAGACAATGGTGAAAACATTTCTCAATCTTACTGGAAAAAGATAGGGTTTTTGGAATAACACGAGTCGCTCTAGTAATATTGCGAAACTAAACGTTAGCTATTAAGAAATAAGAACGCTGATTGGCCGGTCGGAGCGCCCAAAACGAGACCTCCTCTGATTTAGTCAGCAAAAATCTAGCCAATCAGAGTTAAAGATATTAAATATTACTAGAGCGACTCGTGTTTTTGCAAAAGTCCTATCTGTTTCCTGTAAGATTGAGAAATGTTTTCACCATTGTCTAATTATCCGTGTTTTCGCAATATCCCTAGGGTTATCGCGAAAATTCGAATTGTCAAATCTTCCTACGACACATACATAAGACCACGCTCCTAACGCCGAATGGTGATGAGAGCTTACGCCGTTTTAGTAATATATTGATTCTGTGTCTTGGAAAACGCGCCGTTGAATTCATATTAAAAATTATGCAAAGGTGGCAGGCGATCCGATCTCGGTAGCTATAATCCGAAAGCCACCAGCGGCTTGTCACACATTTCAGTTTACCTGATGCAAAGTCAAGTTTCAAATTTTCTGTCCATACCGTGTGTGAAAACTCCTCCAAAATATGTATAGTGTAAAGTCCAAAATCACTTATTTTCCTTTAACTCCAGTAAAGAAATACCAACAACTCTAATCTTTCTAGGTGCTGTGGATAATAGCAGTGATCTTAGGCTGGGTGTTACATTACATAATACCCCAGCTGCGCAAACAGCAACCCTGGTTGTGTCTCGCGGGGCCTGTGCTGCGTGCGCACGAACATGCGCAGTTCGAGGTCACGGAGCCCGCGAAGCTAACTATCGTGGAGAAGGTGAGTAAAAATAAATTTATCTCGATTCAATTCGTAAAGGCTGAATGTCCGCTAGAGCCTTTTCTTCGTAATTATGCTTATAAAAAAGAAACATATTATCGTTTTGTAGTTGGCGCCAAGTTTGTAAAATTTTCATTTAATTGTTTTACATTGAATGTTGTTTTATGAGTGATTAAGTGTTGATATTTAATAATAAATGTGAATAGTAAGGATATTCAATCTGCGCGCGATATAATAAAGGTTAGTTTTTACAACTTCTACATGATCAATTTTACCTGTAGTATCATAGCTTTTGTAGGGTACTATGTACCTTTCTTAACCATTTCAATTCAATTATTTACCATCGGTTTTCTCACAAGTGTATTGAAAAACATCGTACAACACACGGATCTTAGGTTTTATAACAAACTCGTGACATTATAAACCCTCGCTTGCGGCTCGGGCTTACAAAAGTCACCTCGTTTGTAATATGCCACCTACGATCCTTGTATCGTGATGTACTATTAAGGTTATTCTGTGATTCCTTTTTTGTTTTACGTATTTACACATCTCATCGTGTTTAAAAATAAATACTTAATATAAAATAAACTAGTTTCCTTAATCGAATGGCGGATCAAATGACGAAATCTTTAAAAAATTTGCTAAATTGTTCATGTTAACTAGATTGTTCTTATTCGATTTCGAGTAAATGTTTAATATAAGTAAATTATTACGCACGGGCGCTGATTGGTCGTGCCCCAGGGTCTTTCAGCAGACGATTGCGGTTGGTACCCGATAGACCCGTTATGTATCTTAACATTGCTAACGTTTTTTCGTGTATACATTTATTATATTTCGTGTATACAAACAAATATATCAGTTTCTGGAGACCTGTCACCAGTAAAAATACTGGCTAAAGTAGTGAAAATTGTAAAAATACTATTTTCACTACTTTGGCCATATATTTATGCGAATCATCTTCAATACGTGTTCCTTTGTCCTAGATATTCGTGTACCTGTGTTTTCTGGAGCGCAACGTGCTGTACCCCGCAGTGGTGGTGGCGGCAACGACTCAAGACGCGCCCGCCGTCGCCGCTAAATACGGCGACGCGTTCGGCGCACTCATCGTCTGCGTATGCGCGTTGAAATGTAAGATAATAAGATAAAAGATAAAAAATCTTTATTCATTAAGACCTAGAGAGTATTTTTTTGAAGTCAAAGCTAACTTGTAGTGAGCGTGCCAATCATGGACAAACTTCTTTCGTTCCACAAGTCTGCCATATTTGTTGTGTTCTCTCTAAATAAATCTTTGTGTTTTTGTTCTGGCAGTGAGGTAGACCGAAAAAATTATTTGCGACATTATTGTCCCCAATTTGGTTGAATGAATCTGCTAGATATGGACTGAATCACCTGGTTGTTCGAGAAGTCAGATGATTTCATTCTTCGCAAAATACGCTAAGCCTTATTTCCTGAGTTTTATCGCTCTAAAATTGTCAATATATCATCCATGTAAGAGACCTTTGGCGGCTCAACTACTATAAAGCGCCCACTACACTCTCGTCCGAAGTTCTTCGACGAAGTGTCAAAGTGAAGTTAGCCGAGGCGAGGAGACACACTACACACTCGTAGGACTTCGAAAATACTCAGTCGCTAGGCAGGCCTTAAAGATGGATGACGTTCAAATTGCAGCTGCCGATGCTTTGTGCTCTCTGGCTTATTTTAACTTTATACGAATACATACTACAAAAAAAAAAGAAATGGAGGATTTTTTTTTTATCTTTATGTCCCGCACGTTTAGCGTCCCATATAACAGATTCCCCTTGTAATAATTCTAAGAATAAGAGACAGACGTAGACGACATGCGCTAACAAAAACTTTTATTAAACTGAAGAAGTCGAGTAATGTAGTGTGACACTTCGTGCTCGAACTTCGGGCCCTTTGACTCGGACGCAAAAAACCGACACAGAACAAAAGTTGCCCAAAGCGAAGCGAAGTTGCACGAAGTGCAATACTCTCTCTACACTCTCGTCCTCGGCCTACTTCGATCAACTTCTCGAGTAGTGTAGTGGGCGCTTTAGATTCAGTTGAAAGTGCCTTCCGAAGAACGGACAATCAGATGATACAGTTTGCAACGTCCTAACCCAACCCTTTGTAGGACCTTTGTTTGACTAGGCTTATAGACCACTATTTGCGCCTGCACGGACTATCATTGTATTACAGGTCTACGTCACGCGTACTCTGAACCCGACACGCAGTATCTGATCCTGATATTCGCAGTGCTGATCTTCAAAATGGACCTGAGTTCCCACCACATCTCGGAGACCTTCCTCGTGGACTACTTCATCATGGCCATCATCTTCAGCAAGGTTTACGAGTTCCTTTTGAAGGTGAGTATCCTTTTGGCGATTCTTGTATGGTGGTTCACAACGTGTAATCTAAAAAACGCAATACCTCTTATGTAGTACCTACCTCATCCGATTAACTTGAACAATTTTTTGATCTTAATTCAGCAGATCTTTATATATGCTTTTTTTTACAGTGCCCTAATCTTTTTTTTTAATAATGCGTAATTTGAAAGCGTCGGTGATCTAGTGGCTAGGGCTGCTGCCTCCCGTTCCGGGGACGCGGGTTCGATCCCCACCACGTACCAATGTGTTTTCGAATTTCGAATTCATAAGTACGTTTGTTCGACGCTCTTACGGTGAAGGAAAACACCGTGATGAAACCTGCACACTCCTGTAAAGAAATTCAAAGGTTGTGTGTGAAGTCGATCAACCCGCACTGGGCCAGCGTGGTCGACTAAGGCTTAATAGCCCTAATACAGGGTAGGCTCGAGCCCCTCGGCGGGGACGTATACGAGCTGTTGATTAATGATGATTATGTATTAATTTGGATGATTTTTTATAGTTTTGTACTTAGTTTTAAGGTATTGTGGAAAAAAATAAACTATTCTTTTTATTTATGTATTTCCAGGTGCAATTCGTAGTAACGTACATAGCCCCGTGGCAGATCACGTGGGGCAGCGCGTTCCATGCGTTCGCGCAGCCGTTCTCCGTGCCTCACTCCGCCATGCTCTTTTTGCAGGCGTGTGTCTCCGCCCTCATATCCTCGCCGCTCACTCCAGCTTTAGGTAAGATAATACCCCCCCCCCCCCTCTTCATGCTTTAAATCCAATTAATAATTAGGTGGTGGGAGAAAGGAGAGTGGAGCTAATTCAGGATTTAAATTAAGTTCGTCCGTCCTTATCGCGTTTTAAACATGAAAATGGGACAGGAAATAGTCTCTTTAATAAGGTTGTAAGGTCGACAACCGACCTCACAAACCCTGGTGTCAGTGACGTGCCTAGGGTTTAATGGTAGGGCATGCCGATGATATATTTTCGTAGGAATGAATAATACTACTGAATGAATAACATCATTTTGAATTTTGTTAGATAAATAACTTGGCCCCGGTTTGCCGCTATTTTGGTATTGCATATGTTTTTCCAAGACGAGATCGTATTTCGAAAGCAAAGATACTAATTCTAAGATATTTCCTTTATTTAATGAAGTTATGGTCTCATCATGCCCTCTGAAAGGCAGTTCTTGTTGTGCTAAATGACAAACAATATCTACTAATCTCTGAAAAACACTACGATTGTGGTCGACGCGCGAGTTATGTTTTGAGATTTCGTCAGATAGGTAACTGACGAGATAAAGAAGCTTCTATACGCTGTTTACCAAAATTACAAAAAGAAATAACAGCGTTCATGTGTTTTGTGAGTTTTGGTGCCTTTTTATGGCATTAGATATGTTATTTAAATCGTCATAACTAAACGTATTCCATGCATTTTTCTCGTTGGAAAAGAATATGCAACACCAACAATATAACTTATTGGAATGCGAGCATCCAGCTACCCAATGAGTTTTGTACACAGATCTATTAAATTGTCTTTTATGAGACTTACTTGACTGAGAAATCAACAAATCTGGTGTTGGTTTTGGCGAAGAAATAAGCTGCTCTTTATCGGGTAAGGTCAATGACTTTACCTTTCCCCCGCTTGTTAAACTTTGCACACACTTCAAATCACTACACGAAACAATATCACCCAGATCTACACTAATTTTAAACGCAAATCCTACACAAAACTAAATTTTTTAACAAGAAAATAGAAATTGCACCAATTATCACCCGCTCAAACAACAACTGTCAACAACAGAAGAATGCAACGTAACCGTCCCGAACATAGGTTCGCATGATTACTCAATTTACCACTACATTCAAATGCGGAAGCCTGGTTTCATGCGCAAGCCCGGCTTAATTTTTCCCAAAATCTAGTACTATTTTCAATATTGTTAAAAGTTCATAACACAACGACGTCACAGATCTCCATAAGATTGCGTAAGAGTAAAAGAGACGCAAAAGCATGCCCCATAAAAGCCCACGGGTCGGAGTGAGATGGCGGCGCGGCGGTCCGAGCTACCGAGCAATCCCGAGACGCGTTTCGTGTCGACACAAACGCGACTCGTTGGTTTGTAGTGTGTGTCGCCTGGAATAGGGTTAATGTTAGCGAGCGAGCGCGCGATTGATTCTGCAAGTTTCGAATGAAAACTGGCGCGAAAATTTAATTGTTTTTTTGGACTTTCGTTCGATATCCGCATTATTACGTTAGGGCATGCCGGGCTTTTTGGCTTGTATGGTAGTCACGCTACTGGTGTCAGTGTTATAGAGCCGCCAAAGGCCGCTGACTTGGCTCGTGGACCAACGGATTAACGTGCCATCCGAACCACGGAATCATCTTCCTTTAGTACAATCAGGTGATTCAGCCTGCAATGTCCTAACCAAACTGAGGAAAGTCTCACAAAGAGATTTTTGCTTGACGCCCACCGGGAATCGAACCCGGAACCTCCGTAATGGGCGCCGAAATCTCGACCACTCCGCCACGGAGGCAGTTGTTTTGTTCTAATATTCTTTGTAAAATTGCAGGTAGTGCGATATTCATGACGTCATACGTGCGGCCTGTCAAGTTCTGGGAGCGCGACTACAACACGAAGCGGGTCGACCAGAGCAACACGAGACTGTCTTCGCAACTCGAGAGGAACCTGGGCGCAGGTATAATGACACTTCTAAAATTTATTTTTACACTAGTGGTCGGCCTGCGACTACGCTCGCGTTGTGTAAGATTTTCCCACGATAAGACTTTCCCGTCAAAAGTATCCTGGGTATAAACTATCTCCATTCCAAATTTCATCCAAATCCGTTGAGTACTTTAAGCGTGATGGCGGAACAAACATCTAAACATCCAAATATATTTTTACACTAGCTGTTGGCCCCTCGCGTTGGGTAAGGAATAAGAGGTTTTTCCCGTTAAAGGAATAAGAGGGTTTTCCCTCCTATGTGTTAATGCAGATTACTAACTATTTCCATTTCAAATTTCATCCAAATCCGTTGAATACTTTAAGCGTGAAGGCGGAACAAACATCTAAACATCCAAATTAATATATTTTCACATTTATAATATTAGTGTGATTTATTCTTTCTTGCAGACGACAACAACCTGAACTCGATATTCTACGAGCATTTAACTCGTTCGCTGCAACACTACCTGTGCGGAGACCTCATGCTGGGTCGGTGGGGGCAGGTGCAGCAAGGCGACTGCTTCGGTAAGACCTTCAAGCTCACATACATTCCGATTACATACACAATGTGTTAGCATAATAACGCAAAATCTCTCGGGTGGTGTTTCTTGCCCATGAAACTAAAGAACTTTAGAATAAATAAAAACGTAACGCGCCAAGTGGTTGCCTATTATGGTGACGTCATAATTTCATAGAAAACGAGCAAGAACGAATTTCGGTGCTGCCACTATGCCCTCCGTAGTATAATTGGTAAGCAGGCCGAAGGTCGCGGGTTCATGTCCCGCCGGAAGGTTTACGTTTAACTTTAGAAAATTCGCAAAAAATGAACTTTCATACAAATTGACTCTATCAGATTGCATGAAAAGTTTTCTTTTCTAATTTTGTAGAACTTGTTCAGTCAACTAAAGTTCAGTTTCATGGGCTGACCTAACACGTTGTATACGCTCACCTAAAACTCAGATAGGTAGGGTTTTTCATTTATTTATTTAACCATTTATTGTACACAATTATCGAATTATCTATAGTCAAGAAACGTAACTACGCTTCAAACTTGACCCCACCAAACGAATACCAAAGAAGCCGGGATAAAATACTATACCATACGACTTTCGAATACGCGGTACAACGGTTTGTAAGAACTTCGAAAGTAAGCTTCAATGTACAGCAGCGACATCACCTGCCTGTCTGTCGTCGTCGTCGTCTAGGTGCTATGTTTTAGCGGGCTTTGCTAGGCGGTCACTCTTCAAGACTATTATAGTTCTTTGTACACAATAAACAAGAAAATGGCATTAGTATTCATGCAAAAAATGGAATAAAACAAACGATGTTCATAATATGATTGACAATTTAATAACTTCATTGAATAAAAATGCTTGTTAAAAACATACTTGGAGATTTTAAATAAATTAATAGTTATGTTCAATAGAATTAGCCATAGTTTACTTCGTTATCGGCTGGGCTGTAAATAAATAAAAATAAGATATTAATTGTAAGTCTTAAACTACCACTTGTTTGTAGGTTTGACGTAGCATGTCTAAACTTCAAACATGTCAATTTACTATCGTTAAATGAAATGAAATTAATAGTTTATTAACTTTAGGATGTTACATCTCTTAGTTTCGTCATTACATAATACAGAATGATTTTGTAATCCCTAGCAAAATTTAAATATGATTTTCAGACCATCATAGGCAACAACTTTTCCCAAGAAACATGGGTTGAAAACAAAATACACAATCAACTTTAGTAATTTGTATGGGAGGTCGAAATTTTTGTGGGGGTTTTCAACCCGTGTTCCTTGGGAAAAGTTGTTGCTTATGATGGTCTGAACATCATACCGGGTGTCCCAAAAGGGTATTTGCACTTTTAAATATTAATAAATCGTGTTAATGAGGGTAGATAGCAAAAACAAATATAATGTCATACGTGGAATTTATTGGAAATTTAATTGAAATGGATTCGTATATCGGAGCTCAGCGCGCATTTTGTGTACGAGCTTATTGTCAAAACAATAATCCGATAATAACAGCTCGCCGCTTACATCGCGCGCAGTTCAATGTACGGGATATTTCTTTATCTCCCAGTGCGAATATCATTAGAAAATGGATTAAGACGTAATGGACGTCATTTAAACAACATACTTTTTTTGTCGTAAACTTTCCATTGTATGTACTTTTTGCAAATAGTAATAAAATTATGAAATGATATATTTTTCATATATAATTTTTGGGTATAAACTGCCAACACCCTTTATGGACTCCCTGTATTTAAATTTTGCTAGGGATTACAAAATCATGCTGTATAAACCTTAATAGTAAGTAGCATATAATAATATAATAATAATATATTTTTATTAATGATAAGTACAACAATATATATTATTCTAGGTTTACAATCTTAAAGGTTAAAACAATGTTGCACAACGACTTAAAGTGGTATCACTTTGACCTCTATACTAAGCCTAGGCTTGTATCATAGAGGTCAAGGTTCTTCTAACCATACATTTAGCAACTAAAAGAAGAAACTAACGCAGTAACATAAAGAAAAAAATATATTATCTTGTACTTCTATTATCTTGTTCGTATTTATATGTTATATAATAAATATTTAAATTAAAACCCATAAAACTAAACTAAGCCATCAAATTTTATTTCAAGTGATTTTAGTAAAACTTTTATTTAAGCTATATTAACCAAAAGATTTTCAGTCAAATCATAATTTAACGATTGCAACCATTTAATGAGTTTGTTCTTAACTTCAAATTTATTCAGTGTATATATATGAGTCTATTTATTAATTTTATTATACAGTTTGCGACTTAAAGAGATATATTGCATACCAGTGAACCTAGTTCGACAGGGAGCTGTTGGACAGACTACACTTCCATGACGTCGTTGAGCAATTGTAAGATCAAGCGGAAGGTGGGAGTGTCGACGCAATATACAACGCAAGATATACAGTTGTCTTACAGATAGAACTTGACATTCCTGATACAATTTGGCGGTAGAGAAGTCTCTGTTTTTAAAATACATTATTTTGAGAACAGCTCTCTGGGCTCTTTCCAGAGACAGCATTACGGTTTTGAAAGAACCCCCCCAGATTGGAATGCAGTAGGAGAGGACTGATTGTACAAGAGCTGTATAAACTGTATGCATTGTACCAGAATCCGCCGAGTACCGAAGATTCTTAAAGAGGAAAATAAGTTTACGAACTCGTCCTGTTATCGTCTCGATGTGATCACGCCAGGATAGAGTTTCATCTACAAAAACACCGAGGTATTTGACACGTTTTACAATATCTAAAGAAACACAGCCACATGATGTATTTTGCATGGAACACGAATGTGCTCTCAAAATAATTGACTCTGAAGCTGGCTTAGGAGTATTAGGCATATATATAGACTTTAGTCTTTTCTACATTTAATGTAAGGAGATTTAGTTGCAGCCACTCCATAACTTTTCGTAGTGCATCTTCTGCGCTATGTTTTGCACTAGCCCAGTCCTTCCCATACGCAATCAGTGCAGTGTCATCTGCATAAGCAAGCAATTTACAACTAGACAGGTCCATTCGGCAGAGGTCATTCATATATATAAGAAACAAAATTGGCCCTAAAATACTCCCCTGAGGAACGCCATATGTGATGGGTAACTCATCACTTATGACTGAGTTAATCTTAACTGACTGAAATCGGTCCGATAGATAATCTCTGAAAATATCGAGAGCAACTCCACGCACACCCACATGTTCTAACTTTGAAATTAAGAACGGAACCGAAACCGTATCGAAAGCCTTAGACAGGTCCAGGAAGACCCCATAGCACTTTTTATTTTTATCTAAATTGTCAACGACAACTTCTACTAGATGGGCTATGGCATCCTCCGTGGACATGCCGGGGCGAAAACCATATTGATTCTCGGCTATTATCTGATGCTTTTCTAAGAAAGAGGTAAGATAGTTGTATAATATACGTTCTAATATTTTAGACAAACTGCTAAGAACCGATATAGGTCTGTAGTTCGAGACACGGTCCCTGGCTCCGCTCTTAAAGACAGGAGTTACAAGTGCTTTTTTCAGGGCTTTTGGGAATACGCCTGTATCGATGGATTTATTGCAAATATGGGTAATCGGTGGAACAAGGCTACTACGACATAGCTTAATCACCTTTGCAGAAATATTGTCGGATCCAGTAGCACAGTTAATCCGTAGGTTATTAATCAAACTTTCTACCTGCTCCTCAGATACGTTGTTAATTGCAATGCTGTTTGATTGTGCAGGAAAGTTAGGATGCGTGAGGCTGTGGCTAGTTACGTGGTCCCTAGAAATCTGTGATGCCAAATTCTTACCAATATTAACAAAGTAGTTGTTAACGCTGTTAACTGAAACATCTTGATCGACGTCAGCACATAAAAGTTCAGTCGGTGGTAAGGACGATCGCTTGGTGTTTGATTTTGTTTTTATAACATTCCATGTCTGTTTGAGGTTGTTTTTAGCTTTATGAAACTCACTTTTTTCATATGCTCGCTTTAACTTCTTAAGTAAATTATTACAAAAGTTTCTGTACCTAAGATACGTAGTTTTAAGGATATCATTGTTTGGGTTATGTTTAAGCCTTCTGTGCATCTTATCACGGTTTCGAATACATTTTAGAAGTTCGTGATCCACGGTTTAATGATTTTGTGTTTTTTCGGGATCATTTTGATTTCAGTATTTCTAGCGATAACTGGGTTAATTATAGAGATAAGTTTGTCAGTGGCTAAATTGGCATCCAGTTCATTCATAACCGGGGTAAAATCTGTAGACATAATTTCTTTATAAATGGTTTCATAATTTATGTGAGTAACTAATTTAGAATTTTTTGGGTGTCGTATTTTAAACTCCGAACACAACATAGTTGGCGAGTGATCAGTGATTGAGGTGTCCAGAACCAGAACAACTGAAGGGTAATTGGACGTAGTTACACGAAAAGGATCCAATCCACACAAAGTTACTTTTCAGATATTGAAGTTTGAAGTTACTTTTCAGATGTTGAAGGTATTTGTTTCAAGATAATTTTACGTGTTATGTTTTGTGAGAAACATTAAAACATTTTTATTGTTAATAGTATATTTATGGGACGATTGGTATTATTTGCGGTCAGTTTTGTGTACTAAAGTCATTTTTGACAATGTTGTGGATTGGATCCTTTTCGTGTAACTACGTCCAATTGTAGTTTAGTAAAACATGGTCAAGACAATTATTCGACCTAGTTGGGAATAGGTGTGCTGGTAGGAAACCAAGCGCCGATATAGCGTTCAGGTAATCATAGAAGTTACGGTCAATGTTATCAGGCTTGATATCCACATTTAGGTCCCCTATGATGGCGATGGCCTTAGAAGATGTTAAGTTTTTAACTAAGTTGTCAAGACTGTCACAAAAATTATCCAGATTTGAATAGGAGGGGGATCGATAAATACATACGATAGTAAAGTCAGCGATAGAACAAGTTAAGCAATTTGCATCAACGAAGCATGGTTCCTTTCCAACACATGTTAATGTGTTTTTAACGAAAATCACTACGCCATCGTTCTGGATAGGATTATTTTTACTGGAATATGAATTATAGCCATCAAGCGAAGGAACGTAATCTCTATCTTTTAACCAGCCATGTTAAGACTAAAATATCAAACTCTAACTTAGTAACTGACAATAAGACTAGAAACTGGTTAAAATTTTTGTTTATGCTCCTTATATTGAGATGTATAATTTTTAAGGGGTGATTAAGACTTTTTATATAGTCAGAACACTGTTCAGGCTTACACATATAGGAACTAGCGACACACAGTATATTTTTTGACCTGATTTTGTGACAGCTTATTTTTATTAGCTTATCGTATGAAGAAACACGTTACAAATGCCAGACAAAAACTCCCGAAAAGCTAGCTATTATAGTTTTTGCAAAAATGCAATTTAAAGTTTTTTCCGGAATTTGGGTATCAGCAAAAAAAAATATTTCTTAAACTACGTTTATTATTTTAGATATTGTATTACAATTTAAAAGCTTTAACCTCAGGCTAAATTAAGAACCGATCGTGAACAGGCGTGGGCTTCAGAATTTCACGTTAATCGCGAAATTGACAAAATTTTATTAATTTTTTTGTGACTTAAGTTTTCACTATTTGCAATTTTTTCTAATCCCAAACTGTAGCCACATATATGGACTACTAACACAAAAAAAGTCAATTGCAAATCTTGCGGACTTTCGGAGATATAAATTTATTAAAGTTTCCGGAAAATCCGGAATTTTACCAACCTTTACGTGTGTATAGTATATTTGCAACAGATTCTTCCAATGATAGGTAATTTGTAATGCGGGAAGGAGTCCACCCTCGTAAAGCTTGCTAAAACCCCGCATTAATACAAACCACTTGGAGGAAGCGGGGGTGAGGCACTATGGAGCCGTTCAAGACTCATAGTGCCACTTTGCCTCCGATGACTACAACTTTGCATAAAATTCTCATACACGGACAAAATATAATAGAAAATTCAACACTACCAGTAGGGCTTCTCTCAGAACAGGCAGGAGAGTCAAGAAATAAGTTTTGGCGGTACGATCGCGAGCACCACAGCCGAAAAGATAGTAGAAGACACACTATAGAAGACTTATTTCATAGGGCTTTGGTATCATCAGATCCGGTCGTGTCAAATACACGGCTGAGTAGACGACAACGTAATGTAAAACGTATGCCCCTACCGACTCAAGTTATTGAAATGTTAAAGCCATTTGAATTTAAAGACGATGACGATGATGTACATAATGACAGAGGTACTGTGGAGTGTAATGAAACTGATGAAAGTGAATTTACATCCATTCTTACCAACGAAAATGAAATATTTTTAGCAGAAGACGAAAAGTAAATGATCTCATTGCAACTTAAATACTGTAAATAAAAATTACATTAAATATTGTAAATTGAAGTATAAATATTAGTGCTTAAAGGTAACCAAATATAAAAAAAAATAACACTGTAAGTAATACTTTATTTCTGGATTTTCCGGAATTTTCCGGAAACTTTAATAAATTTATATCTCCGAAAGTCCGCAAGATTTGCAATTGACTTTTTTTGTGTTAGTAGTCCATATATGTGGCTACAGTTTGGGATTAGAAAAAAATGCAAATAGTGAAAACTTAAGTCACAAAAAAAATTATAAAATTTTGTCAATTTCGCGATTAACGTGAAATTCTGAAGCCCACGCCTGTTCACGATCGGTTCTTAATTTAGCCTGAGGTTAAAGCTTTTAAATTGTAATACAATATGTAAAATAATAAACGTAGTTTAAGAAATATTTATTTTTTTATTGCTGATATCCAAATTCCGGAAAAAACTTTAAATTGCATTTTTGCAAAAACTATAATAGCTAGCCTTTCGGGAGTTTTTGTCTGGCATTTGTAACGTGTTTCTTCATACAATAAGCTAATAAAAATAAGCTGTCGCAAAATCAGGTCAAAAAATATACTGTGCGACAGTGAGATCATCGATCTCGTTAAATATTATATTATTATCTGTGTTAGCCATTTTAACCATTAGTAAGTTTTAAATGGTGTGAGTAAACTTGCCTTAATGTAACCATGTAGGTACAGTTCTATTATTTGAGGGAAGCCGTCAGTCAAGCACATGGAAGTGTTAAGAACGGCAATGTAGGTTAATACAAAAAAAGAACAAACATAATAATATTGATGGATATAAGTAGAATTTAACTCATTAATAATTACAATACACATAAAAACCTGATGGCATATTAATAATAATTTGCTTGGAAAATAAATCAAAGAAAAGAAATTATAAAAAGTAAGAATAAACAAACAACCTTGACTTAGTCATATTTCATTCGGAAGGTTAGTAAAACATTTTTCCGACTTAATAGCGTACACGTCTTTAGCGTCCTTGTTCTTGCGTAAAAGAATCTTCCCGTTTGAGTACCAGCAGAAGTCAAAGTGGTTTTTCTTGGCGAATTCTCTAGCCTGGTGCATTGGCTTTCTTATAGATGCAGTGAGGTGTTCATCAACATATATAGGCTTTTTACCACCAGGCAACCCCACACTTTCGGTATTTAGTTTTTCCTGAACCGGGCGCTGCTTATTAAAAGCCTTGGTCGAAGCCAGGACATTTTGCTTCATTTGAACCGTCGAAAACTCAGTAACTATAGCTTTTGGGAGTCCAGGCTTTCCTGGAAGGCGGTAAATATCTCGTATATCCGACGGCACAATAGCGACTCCCACCGTTGATCCAACTTTAGTAACCGTGTGTATCAGGTCTTTTAGAGTTTCGTTTTCCTTAGCTGGAACGTTTCGGATCTCAATACATGAGGTTCTTTTATGACCTTCACATTCTTGCAGTTTTTTTTCTAAGATCCTTATACACTCTCTATCTTCTTCTCTCTCCTTCTCCAAGATCTCAACCTTCTTCTTCATCTCTTCATAATCCTGACTAATGTATTCCATAGCCCGCTCTATTTCGCTATTGGTAGTCTGAATTTGGTTGCATTTATCTTTCAGGTCGGATACTTCCGTCACAAGAGTAGATAAAGATTTTTCTTGTTCGGATTTCCAGCTATTAAGCATGCTTATTAATGCATTGTGCGCTGCATGGAAAGTTTCAGCAGAGAGCGTGTTACCAGTCATACCTGCAGCAGTCGGTGAATCATCTGCACGCAAACGCTTCGCTGCATAGTCTCCAGCACGCCACTTTGTGGCGGTGGCGCGACGCCTAGTGGCGGGGCATGTCGCCTGGAGGCGCGGGCGCAATTCTTCTTACGACAAAAGCTACGCTATGCTAGGTACATGTTTATATTGTGTTACATCCACCACCGTCATACGTCCTCGCCACGTGTTTTCTGTATAAATCGCGCCTAATAGTGCTCTCACACCGGTAGCAGAAAATGAAAAAATAATAACAAAAAATAATATGCAAAATACGTACCCGTCTGGATGGTTTTTCCATGATATCCGTCTCTCTACCACATCAAAGCCTTTTTGTTCAGGTGGAAGGTCACAAAAATCACTTCTACGCGATTTATTTTGCCTTGATAAAAAGTACAGATAAAAGTTACAAATAAATCATTAATTACCGTACCAAAGAAAAAGAAGGCTAAATGTAAGTCGGAATCGCACACGGAATGTTCCGTGCTATCGTACAAGTCAAGCTAAAAACGCCGAACAAATCACGCCTCTTTATTTCTTTCTCTAAATCAATCAGCCTATTGCAGTCCACTGCTGGACTGCTGCCTCCCCTCGGGCACCCCAAAGCAAACGATCACCCGCTTTCATCATCCAGCCACCACCAGCGACCTTCCTCAGGTCATCAGTCCACCTGCCAGGGGGTTGTCCCACACTACGTTTCCCGAGACGTGGTGTCCATTCGAGAACCCGTCTGCTCCAACGCTCGTCGGTTCTGCGACAGACGTGGCCAGCCCACTGCCACTTCAGCTTGCAACACTTCTGGACGATATCAACCACCTTGGTCCTCTGCCGGATGATTTCGTTTCGAATATATCCCATAGCGAAATACCAAGCATAGATCTTTCCATAGCTCGCTGAGTGACATGTGACTGTGTCTCTACCTGTTCATGATATTATCATTATTTCCTTTTGCATCATATTCCGGATAATCTTTATTTTTGAATGCATCTTCTGGATTCGTTTTTAGATTATCAATATTTTCTTGTATGTCATCTAAACTTGTATTATTAAAATGTTTTCTTCCGTTCTGCTTGTCAGGCTCTTCAACATACATCAATACAACATACAATACAATTAATTTAAATATCTTAAGGTTGCTTAGAAAATATATCTTAGCTTTAAAGTCCCAGTATACCCAAATTTGACCATCATGTCAATTGTCTATTGAAAGAAAACCTACTATAATAGCGTTTAGCACCTACATCGACTGCAGTAATGCATGCACAGCCCTACTGGTAATTGGGAAAGAGAGCGCAAATCTCAGTACTCTCTTTCTCTCTCTTACTGACTTATAAGATTGATAGTTAGGCTGCAGTTGGACGACACGAAAACTTTTTTACGGACGCCGCGCGATTTGGTCAAATCAACAAATCAACGGCCCGTTACAATCCACTGCTGGACTATGAGCCTCCTCCACTTAAGTGTTTGGTTTTGCCATAATCTCCATGCTTGGCAGGCGGGTTGGAGATCGCAGATTAAAAGGTTACTGTATCAGAGAGCGCTGCTGCCCGTTCCCTGTTCAATGTGTAGTCCCTAAGTCGCCTCTTACGACACCCACGGGAAGAGTAGGGGTTGGTGACAAATGTATTCTACTCTGCCGTCACCACACGGCGCGGTTTGGTGATGGAGAGCAATTTGAATGTTGCTACCTGGTGAATAGAGTTCATTTTAGCCATTAATAAATACGACAATGCGGGTGGTGATTGAATTTTTCGCGTTTATACGCGCCCTTACTTTGACGCTCGTATCTCTCCCGTTCACTCACTCTATAAATGTATACAATCAAATGTATACAGACGGGCGTAAAAGAGAGAAATCTTCGTCGAAAAATGATTTGTAAAACTCTTAATTCGAATAAAAAATTTTGACTTTGACGTTTGACTTTTTGAGACGACTATCTCCCATTTGTTTCACCGAACGCCGAATGTGGTAACATTTGGCATTACCACATTTGGTAGTGTCGGTGGTCTAGTGGCTAGAGCCGCTGCCTCCCGTTCGGGAAATGCGGGTTCGATCCCCACCACTTACCAAAGTGTTTTTGAATTTCGAATTCATATGTACGTGCGTGGTCGACTAATGCCTAATTGCTCTAATTCAGGGTAGGCTCGAGCCCCTCGGTGGGGTCGTTTATGAGCTGTTGATGAATATTTGGTAGAAATAGCGAGTTGGTCTGTTAAAAAAAAAATCTTTGACATCTACATACCACTGACGACGCAATGTAAAAAGCCGCCATTACACTGTGTGCTAGTGAACAGAGAAGGCCCAATGCAAGACAAGTTCTTGTTCAATCTGAACACTGAGGCCACGCCTATCAGTCGCTCGTGCATGCCCACCCACGTCACAAGAGGGCCGCCGTGGTCGTTCTGAAAATTAACAAATAGGGTATTTGACTTAGATAAACTCTTTGGTTCCTGAACTAGTATTTTATGAATTAACTACCTGTCCGCCCGCGGCTACGCTCGCGTTATGTAAGATTTTCCCGTGAGAATAAGGCTTTTTCCCGTAAAAAGTATCTATGTATTCAGGGTACAAACTATCTCTATTCCTAATTTCATCCAAATCCGTTTCAAGATTTCTCAAAGATTTGATACGATCTGATTTTTTTTTATGGATTTAGACAAACATGTAGTATTCAATTCACCTCTTGTCGTACCACCTGGACGTATATATGATGCTTTTAACATTTACCTCATCGTCGTGTGGGTTGTAAGGTCGACAACCGACCACACAAACCCTTTTGTCAGTGTTATAGAGCCGCCAAAGGCCACTGACTTGGCTCATGTAACGACTAGATAGTAGCCGGGACCAACGGCATAATGTGCTTTCCGAAGCACGGAATCATCTTCCTTTTCGGACAATCAGGTGATTCAGCCTGCAATGTTCTAACCAAACTGGGGAAAGTCTCACAAAGATTTTTGCTTGACAGAAATAGTTGAAAGTCAATTATAATAAAGTTATTCTTTAATTAATACTTAATGTTATTTCAATTTAACATTGTGCTGTAATTGAGTGACTGTATATAAAGATGGAACATAGTTCAATAGAAATGTGAAATGAGAACTAGTTTTTTTTTTAATAATTTGACAGCTGTCAGTTGAAAGCGATTCTCCCTCCGCTTTAGCTTGACATTGACAGTGTCCCCACCGGGAATCGAACCCGGAACCTCCGTAATGGGCGTCGAAATCTCGACCGCTCGGCCGCGGGGGCTGTAACTTTTACCTGACAAATACCGGCGGAGGTTTTTCTTATATATTTTAATATTTTAACGTGGTGTGATCTTCGCACATTTAGAATATCTTCAAAAGATATGTTGTCATCATCTGTTGTTTTTTCTGTCGTTTGTTTCGTTGTATGGTCAAATGTGTTAGTTGTAACTGGGACGGGAGTTTCCTCATCCTCTACTTCTTCATTTTCATTCTGATATTTGTTTAGAGTTCGTGTAATGACTTCCGGCTTGTTGTATGGTATAACATACTCGGTTTCACCATCACTTTTTTCTTCATTAAATGTTTTTTCACACTAAAATTAAACAATTTTTTTTTTGGCCTGTTGGTGTAATATATCGTGCTTGATATTGATTTTAGTATGAACATTTTCTTTATTGTCATCAACGGCCCGTTACAGTCCACTGCTGGACTATGAGCCTCCTCCACTTAAGTGGAGGGCTTTGCCATAATCTCCATGCTTGGCAGGCGGGTTGGAGATCAGAGATTTCTTTATTGTATTTAAACTATATTCAGAACCTCACGTTCTAACCTAAAAACTGGTCAAGTGCGAGTACAGCTCCTACCAAAGGTATATTGTTTTGAGGTTGCCGCAAATTTTCTAAAATTTTAATTGTGTTACATTGACTATTTTTTTAAGAGTGCTTAAGTGTTGCAATTTAATGATAAATATGAATAGTACAGCAACTAAATTACGCGCGATATAATGGCCCCGATTCACACTGTCACACTCTAATCCTTAATTTAACTTAGTCCGTCCTTTTTACCTTTTAAAGATTGAAAAAGGACAGGAGATGGCCATCCTAATATTAGAGCTGTCAAACATCGAATTTGAACCTTATGGCCGTGTCGATTGCACAATTTTAGAGAGCACTTAAAACATGCGACTTAAAAATCTCTTAAACTGACAGCTATGTCCTTATTTTAGGTTATCATTCGTTCAAATAGATATCATTCGTTCATCACCTCTCTTTCATTGGTCATAAAAACGAAAAGGAGAGCTGGATTTTAAAATTAGAATTAGATCATGACATCCCGAATCGAGGCTAATAAAGGTTAGTTTTTACAACTTTTACATGATAAATTTTTACCTGCAGAATCTTAGCTTTTGTAAGATACCTTTCTAATCCATTTTATTTTAATTATATAGTGCCTGTTTTCTCACTAGTGTATTGAAAAACGTGCAACAAACGAATGTTAGGTTATATTATAACAAACTCGTGACATTATAAGTCAGCTCGACACCTACGATCCTTGTATCGTAATGTACTTTATATAATAATAATATCTTTATTTCAGGCCATAGCCAGCTCATAGTGTAAACAAAATAAACGTAAAAACTAAAAATGTATAAATAAAAAGGATATAACTAACTAATAACACAAAACAACATTATTAATAAAACATTATCATCTCTCTTTATCTAAGAGCGTCATTCTCAGCATGATGCATCTTGGTCCAATGCTTAAAAAAGTCATTATTTATGTCATCAGCTATATTAAATTATGTGGAGTTCTGACTTTCACGAATCCGCTTCCAAAAGGAAGCACATCGGGAACGCGGAATGGCAAAAAAGACAGAGACTCCATTGTCGCAGAACATTTCTTTAGCGCTACAACAGCGAGATATAGACTGTAAAGCCCAAGTCACACAGAGCCGTGCCGGGGGCGGTCCGGGGCCGGGAAAGCGGGACGGTGCTATGGAGCGGCATAGCACCGTCCCGCTTGTCCCGGCCCCGGACCGCGCCGCTCCCGCTCTGTGTGACTTGGGCTTAAGACTTACTCGGAAAGTACTCAACAAAAACATACTATCTTCAATCACTCTCGCACAAAAAAAGCATACATCTAAACGCTCCACCAGACGTGCAAGCTACTTAGTCCTACCAAAAACCAGAACTAACTACGGCAAACAAATGATTACTTACGATGGAGCAAACATTTACAATAGACTACCCTCTGCAATCAAAAATATTAAATCCTTTAACGTGTTTAAGTACAAACTATCCGAGCACATTTTGAAAACGTAAATTTGAGTTTAAATTAAATACTTACAGGTGGCTCATGAGTTTAAATTGAGTGAGCATTCTATGTTACGTTGAATATTACAAAGTTGAACGTTCTATCGATATTGTAACCTACCTACATTGATATAATTACAATTTATTGTAAAATGTGAACGGCAATTCGAACTAAAAAAATGTTATTTAAGTTCTTTTCTCATGTAAGTGACCAGTGAGAATAAAGCTTCTTTAAACCTAAGACTTACTTTGCCCCCGGCTTTACGAGCACAGCCATCTTCGGCTAGAAGTGGGGCGACACGTTCTACAAAATCCCCTTCCTCATCCAGGTTACCCTCATTCATGGCGCAAATCATATACTTATCTATTATAGGAAGCAATTCTGGTGTTTTACTGTACTTCTTTTTACAATTGATCTTGTTCATAATCTTCAACGAAGCGTATCTCAGGTCCTGGTTGTAATCTTTTGGGTCGTCTT
This sequence comes from Carpatolechia fugitivella, assembly GCA_951230895.1. Taxonomy (NCBI): domain Eukaryota; kingdom Metazoa; phylum Arthropoda; class Insecta; order Lepidoptera; family Gelechiidae; genus Carpatolechia; species Carpatolechia fugitivella. Next base: position 2,455,280 of record OX579661.1, read on the forward strand.
TCTGAAATCAGTGTTTAGTAATGACTGGGAGAGCGTCGGTGGTCTAGTGGTTAGGGCTTGCTGCCTCCCGTCCGGGAGACGCGGGTACGATCCCCACCGCGTATGTGTTTTCGAATTTTGAAATTATATGTACGTTTATTCGACGCTCTTACGGTGAAGGAAAATATCGTAATTAAACCTGCACACTCCTGCGAAGAAATTCAAAGGTTGTGTGTGAAGTCGACCAACCCGCACTGGGCCAGCGTGGTCGACTAAGGCCTAATCACTCTAAATCAGGGTAGGCTTAAGCCCCTCGGTGGGGACGTATATGAGCTGTTGATGATGAATGACTGGGAAGCCTGTCAGTGGTGCAGTAGTGAGTGACTAGGGCTGTTGCACGAAAGGGATTTCGTGAAATGCTAGTTCGTTTTAGAATTTAGAAATTTCACGTTTATTCGACAGAACAACATCTAGAAAAAACCTGCATACGACAGCGAAGAAATTCAAAGGAAAATGACGTGTTTGAGCTGGTAACAATAACTGGGAAGGGAGATAAAAAACAAACTATTTTTCTAACGCCATCTATTCGAGTTTTGAAATACTTGTAAGTAGTAAGCTCGAAAGATACTAAGCGAAACTCGCTCGCTCGGGGTCTAGTAGTATTACGAAATCTTTATAAATATAAATATAGGTGACGGCTCGGTAGCCCAGTTGGTAGTGTATCTGCCTCCGAGGCACAGGATCGCGGGTTCGAATCCCGCCCAGGGCAAACATTCGTGTGATGAGCACTTGTGTTTGCCTTGTATCTGGTTGTTATTTATCTATATAAGTAAGTATGTATTTATATATTTATGTAATGTATTGTATATCAGCTGTCTGGTATCCATAGTACAAGCTCTGCTTAGTTTGGGATCAGATGGCCGTGTGTGAAGATGTCCCCTCATATTTATTATTATTATTAATTATTATAGGTATATTATTTAATATATATATATATATATTATATTTAAACGAGCAATTCTTGTATATACCTATATATATAATGAAAATCTCGGAAACGGCTGCTACGATTTCGATGAAATTTGGTATATAGAAGGTCTCAAGGGCGATAAATCGATCTAGCTAGTTTTTGTTTTTGGTAAAACAGGATTTCCCCATGTTTTCGGGCTTAAAAGAATTTGTACGCCATATCATTAAAAAAGAAGGTTAATTTCACCACTATCCATAACGACGCGGTGGCTCTGTTGGAGGCAATGAAACCGAAGGTCAGACGATCGAATCCACATGAATGTACTTTTTTATTTTTTTGTTCATGTTTCTTTTTTTGTTTGTTTTTATTTAGTTATTTAAATACAAAAATGACAGAAACAAAAATTTCTTATTTAGTACCTTATTTTTCGTGGTCTAAATTTTTTCCAACAGATAGAGCAATTTTTATAGGTATGTTTTTTTATTTATTACTTACCGTCGTCGTCGTTGTTATTACTTATTTTTTCATTTACTTAGTTCAATTAAAATACCTTTACAGAAAATCACTTCGTTTTTCTTACACCGAAAGTTCTGCAACAGATGGCACTACTCACATAGTGACGAAATTTTCTTCTAAAAAAGCATTTAAAAGTATTTTCAGTTATTTTTTCAGATATGTAACACAGAAATGGAAAATGCTATTTTATCCACGGAGACGTTATTTAATCCACGCAACCTCAACAAATTCAATTTTATATTACTACTAGCGCTGCCTTTACCACTGTTAGGCATGGGAATAATAATTTATTTTCCTTTCTGAATTCTATCCAAATTCCGACCCTAATTTATTGTCAATGCAGGGAAATCTATTTTTACTATAAATTAAACCTAGCTAGATCGATTTATTGCTCTCGAAACCCCATATAATGCTAAATTTCATTGAACCTCAATAAATGCAAATTTATATTACTACTAGCGCCGCTTTTACCACTGTATCTGTGAAGTGGCCAAAATTGGAACTACTGTTAATAAGTATGGGAATAATTTATTTTCCTATAATAATCCTTTCTGAATCCTATCAAAAGTCCCATCCTATTATTTTATAATACATTATATATTCTTTTCCTCGTTTTACTCGGGCCATCTGATGGAAAACTTTCAGACCACCCAAACATTTATCAGAAAATTTCTTTGTATTTAAATAACTAAATGAAAGAATAATAAAAAAATATATAAAAAAAGAAACAAATGAAAAAAGAACAAAGAAATAAAAAAAATATATTTGTCCAGATTCAAACTGCAAACTCGCGGTGTCCCGACTGAGCCAAAATTACCTTTCTATTTCAATGATATCGCGTATCAATACTTTTAAGCCTGAAAATACGGGGAAATCTATTTTATAAGCTAGATCGATTTATTGCCCCCGAAACTAAATTGCGAAATCGTTGCAGCCGTACGTTTCCGAGATCCTTATTCTTATCTTGCTCGTTTTATTTATTTTTATTTATTTATTTATTATTAGTGAGACTTCACAGCACATAAACATATCTTAAATAAGTGACATTAATATTATACATAGCCAATAACGAAGATCACATATTACATTTTATCAAGGGTAGGGAGAAAGGTTTAAAGTATAAGAGTGGTGCTACTATGTCTAGCCGCGTGTACTTTCTTCTGAACTTATAAAGTAAGTAGAGTTTATCGAAATGCGTAGGTGTCTTACAAAAAAAATAAACGAGCTAAGCTCGGTCAACCAGGTACTATATATATATATATATATATATTAAAAGTCGTTCAGTTTCAGCTAGCTCACCCTAAGAGTTTTCCGTAGTTTCATTAATGCTGGATTTTGTATCACTGTAACTTACTGATCTCCACTTATTGCTGTGTCCATACCCTAGGACCACTGTATCCCTGTTACTTGCTTGGTATTTTGCATCATAGTTGATGTCAATTTTGTCTGGTATCCAGGAGCATCCTCGTAGTTTTGGTGGATAGAAGCTGTATGGTGATTCAACTTTGACAGCTGCTATGTCGATCAAAGCCCACTTCTTTATTTTGTCGTAAGCAAATTCGTAACCTAAAAGAGAACGTCTTTGAGGTTATAATTTGTAAACGGCCATATTATTTTCTTCTTATCTTATTTAGCCCACTGTCCCAATTCTGGACAAAGGCCTCCCTCTTCTTCTGCCACTTCTCTTTATCCTGGGCTACCTTAGCCCAACTCCCCAAAAAGAGTCGAGATCTTCCCGACATCTCCTACGAGGCCATTCATGTGTCCGCGCCTATCTGTTTGTGGGCTAAATGACTATTTATTTATTGACCGAGCGAGCGAAGCGTCTCTGTTTCAGCTTGGCCAAATTTGCTTTTGTATGTCCATCTGTTTGTTTGTTTGTGGTTTGTTTGTTTATTTCACTCTACAGGTCGCTCTCAACCGATTCTCGTGAAATTTTGTGAGCAGGTTCGATAAATTAATCAAATTTTTTTGTCAGTCAGTCAGTAGTGAGTCAGTTAATGGAAATTTTTAAAAATGACGGAGTTATGGGGGTTGCCAGCTTACATGGTCTACCACTGAGGCTGTTTTCCTCTACAGGTCACATTTCTTAACCAATAAAATAAAAAAAATAAAAATCAAGGGGTCCGGGGATGTTTGTCGAGAAAAAATAAAAATAAATTTGAAAAGATATAAACGAATCGCGAGGTCTACAGCTCACAGAGCCACTAGTTTATTTATTGACTATACGTGAATATGGTTTCTCAAATTCTTCTCCACAGAAGATACTATGAACATGTCGAAAAAAGGAACATTGATGATGATGTAAAACATCCTGACGTAAAATTGAAGTGTAATTCTTATAACGATTTATATTCATAAATACGTAAATCAACTAACTCACGTTTAGGTACACAAATGTATACGATCTTCTTCTTACTTGCTCTTGTGCATTCGTCTTTATTTATTTCTTCGCTGTTGACGTACCTAGTGTAGCTACTAATGGCGTACATGTATTGGACGTCTTCCACGCACGCAGCTGACGTCACAATGAAATCTTTACTTACTATTGCTCCTCCACAGATCCAAGCATCGTATTGTGTTTTGGAATATTCGGCTTGAATTAGGTAAACCTAGGAATTGTTAACAATGGGGAATTTTCTGACAGCTCTCCAAAAAATAAAAATAATAGTTCTAATTAAGACGATAGATGGTGCCAGGTGTACTTCGTGGATACTTTTTTTTTTAATCCTTTAACGGCCCTGGGTGACTCGCCGTATTTCTTCGGATCCACGAATCGTCAACGCCATCCATCGAGGATTTATGAACTATTTTTTTATGAATTGGCTGTCGAAAAATCCCCCATTGTAAGGCCTGGTTTCCACCAAAGCGGAGAAGAGAGGAGAAGTGTTGAGATGTGCTGCGAAGCTGGCAGGTTATTTCCACCAAAGCGGAGAGGAGATGTGTGCTGTGCGTAACGGCGGGTGTGCGAAGCGCGGGCAGAAGGCAGCGGGGAGTGGGAGCGCGGGCGCCGCCGCCCGCCGCCCGGCTACACACATCTCCGCTCGGCCGCGCCCCGCTTGCTCGCGTGCGGCACAAGATTCTATAGCATAATTAGACATCTCCTCTCCTCTCCGCTTGATCCATTTCCACTGAAGCTAAGCGGAGAGGAGTGTGGAAATAACGAAATCTATTGGTTATTCAAACACATCTCCTCTCCGCTTTGTTGGAAACCGGGCCTTAAGGGTGGTTTTTTGGGTGAATTCACTACACGATGTGCGGACTCTGTGGAGAAGAACTCGCCAAAGAAACTCCACATGCGTCGCGTCTTTTGCGTTTCTTTTTTTGTTCTTCAAATAATTATAAGAGTCATTCATTTACAAAATTCATGCATTGAGAAATAGCCTGTCATTCAAGAAGTGCGTATCTTACCATGTATCGAACTGCATAGTCTACAAATTTTCCACCTAGAATCTTTCTTGACCTGAACTTGGTGGAATTGATGCTTGTAGAGCATAAACCTAATAGAAAGATAGAAACATTTGCATATTGGTTAAAAAGAACATATTGTAATTTTTCCTTTAGTTCTACAAAGTCGAGTCTAGATTGCGCTGCTGTATTTTTTTTTCATTGGATCCATGGCAGGTCTGAAATACTCTGCACATTAGGTATATAACAGTCCGTCGGCCAAATCACAAAATAAGGCGGATTTGACCCACTATTTATTGAAAACATAAAATGCGTAATAAATGTATATAGGTATGTATGTCTTCGAGTATTTATTGGTGTAAACCAAATAAATATTTTTGTTCTACTCTTAATGCGAGTATCATCATATAAAACCAACGAATTATCTATAGTCTAGAAGAGTAACCGTTTAACAAAGCCCGCTAAAACATGGCACCTAATTAATTTTGACAGACGACGACGACGACAGACAGGCAGATGATGTCGCTGCTGTACATTGAAGCTTAATTTCGATGTTGTTACAAACCGAGTAGTATAAAACATCATTGTACCGCGTATTCGAATGTCGTATGGTATAGTTTTGCTTCTTTGGTATTGATTTGGTGGGGTCAAGTTTGAAGTGTAGTTACTCTTTTAGACTACAGATAATTCGTTGTATAAAATACTCACTGCGAGTCATTGACATCAGCAGGACAACACGAATCAAATCAATTGCCAACATTTTCTATGTAAAACATACAAAAACCATGTCAAAAATAAACTAAGACATGTTGCGCTTAGTTATCGAAGGATTCTAACTAAAGCCAAAAATAGGTAATTAAGTACTTAAGTTAATATTGTTCGCATTAATTTTTAATCGCCTGTAACTAATAACGCATTAAAGTGAGGATTTAAATAGCTTTTTCGTCGTAATCGGTTATATTCCTCATACAAAGCAAAAAGAGTTGCTTAAAATTGGATGTATCTGCAATAGTAATAACCGGTCGTATCCAATATTTATAAAATTTAATGGATGAATACATGAAGGGAAAGTACGTAAAATATAGTAGATAGAAAATGCATTTTTTTTTTTTTATATAATCTGAACGGCATTGTAGGATCTCAAAAACAAACCTGCCGGAACCGGCAAATTTTTAACATTGATTTTTAAAACTAGATTTTAGTATTCATACAAAATGCTTTAAATTCAGTTAAAATTCGTGTTTTTTTTTAATTTATAGATTAATTCTATTCTCTGGTGAGGGAAAAAATTATCGTTAGTCAATCCGCTCTTTCGATCTTTATCATAAAAATACAGGATGTTTATTTTTCCATGTGTGGATGCAGTTCAGAACCACTGTACTTATAATGAAAAAAATATATCAAATTAACACCTTCCGTTTATTGTTACAGTGTTGGCATCAGACTACCTCAACTGCCTTGTCCACATCGTAGAAATGGGCAACGGTTTGGTGTCATTCCAACTGCGAGGACTCGAGTTCCGGGGGACTTATTGCCAGCAACGCGAGGTCGAAGCCATCTCGGAGGGACCAGAAGAAAGCACGGGTAAGCAAACTTACTAATCAATAAGAAAATACACACGAGGAATTAAACTTGAACTAAATAGCGTCACAACTGACTGTTCCCAAAAGGCGTTCAGCATCATCATCATCATCATCATCAACGTATTTTATAAATTCAAACTTCTTAGTTTCTGCTATCGAACACTGAAAATTTTTTAGCTCTATCTTTAAAATCGACCGAGTTCTAAAGGTTTGAAATTCAAGATTAGACAGAGAGGCACATACTTGCTTTATGACGTCACAAGCAAGTAACAGCATATAATCTCCATACAAAAAATCGTTTTTGAAAGAGACAGACATAAATTGAAACTTTATAAAATCACTGTAAATTCGTTTTAGAACCGATTCTGTTTTGATCTATATTTTTAATTTTTTTCATAAAATATGGTAAATATAGGAACAGTCAAATCCCTCTTTACTAGAAAAACAAGAATAGGCATTTAAAACGCGGTGGATGTATGGAGTGGCCAAGGTGTGCCGCTGATTTAATGAGTGATGTTGTGTATAGAGGGCGTGTGCGGGGGCTGGTGGTCGTGCGGGGGCAGGGTGCTGGCCCCGGGCGCGTGGTGGGCGCTGCGCTGGCTGGCCTGGCAGCTCGCTTCGGCCCGCTACGTGCTGGAAGGCTACTCCGTGTCCGACAACTCCGCCGTCTCCATGCTGCAGGTCTTCGACTTCAGGAAAGTGCTGCTCACTTATTATGTCAAGGTTAGTAGCATGTATGTTACAGTGTTGCCAATAAACAATTTCTTTTTCTAATGCACTTATTCACACGGCCATCTGATCCCAAACTAAGCAGAGCTTGTACTATGGGTACCAGCTGATATACATTACATAAATAGATAAATACATACTTATATAGATGAACAACAACCAGACACAAGGCAAACACAAGTGCTCATCACACGAATGTTTGCCCTGGGCTGGATTCGAACCCATGATCCTGTGCATTGGAGGCAGATACACTACCACCTGGGCTACGGAGCCGTCAAACCAGATGGACTTGTTTTAGAATGTAGACAAAATGAAGCTGTTTTTTTTCTCTTTCCGTAACCTCTTTTTATTATTACAAGCTTTTATTTAGCTTGCACTGTATGTGGGTGGGTGGGTGCTTGTGTGGGTATGTTCGGGCGAAATCTTGCAACTTAATTTTGAAGCACTTGCTGCCATTGGAGTTTGCTGAAATTTGGTATACTTATGTAACCGCGATGACAATGCAATATTATGGTACCATGGAGCTGGTCTGATGATGGAGACGGAAGGTGGCCATAGGAACTCCTGTAATACACAACACAACCTAGTCGTGTTTGGGCTCGTTGGATTTGTCTTAACAAGATATTTAGCCATACGTGACGTCCAGGGTCTCATGATGAAGCCGGAAGGTGGCCATAGGAACTCCTTAAATACACACCACAACCTAGTCGTGTTTTGGCTCGTTGGATTTGTCTTAACAAGATCTTTAGTCCTACGTGATGTCCAGGATCTCATGATGGAGCCGGAAGGTGGCCATAGGAACTCCTTAAATACACACCACAACTTAGTCGTGTTTGGGCTCGTTGGATTTGTCTTAACAAAGATACTCCACTCCACGGCTTTAAAAGCTTGTTTAAAAAGGATTTTTAATTATTACTTATTTACCATTCAGTTGTGGTGAAAGAATAAGTTACGCAAAACGAATAATTTAAATGAATCATAAACCATCACGTTGCCGATCGTATGAGGCGCCTGCTTCCGTTGCGTAGATCATTGACCTGATGCTATAAATATGACCCGATACATAACACTCTTAATGTGATTATTGTTGAGTAAATAAATACATTATTATTATTAATCATAATAAAATCATCTCATCATTAAATCTGATAAAAATAAATAGATATAATCTATTTTCCTAGTCTTATTTTTGGATGTTTTTGGTATTTCTTTCCAGAGCATAGTGTACTACACCGTGCAGTCTCCGAAGCTCGAGGAGTGGCTGTCGGACCAGGTGCTGGCTAAGGCGCTGAAGCCGATGGGCGAGAGGAACTTTGTGGACCTGGATCCTATATTCAACGTCAACCTGGACGAGGATTATGACTTTCGAGCTTCTGGTATCACTAGGTATGTAATTTTTTTGAGTTTTCGGTAAAAAAGAAACCCATATGATCGTTCTGTTCATTTGTGACAGCTATTTAACTGATGGATTATTGTTACTATTTTTAAGTCTCTTTAACACATTGGTTGGTAGAGTGTCGCTGCGTCGGTGGACTAGTGGCTAGGGCCGCTGCCTCCCGTCCGGGAGACGCGGGTTTGATCCCACTACGTACCAATGTGTTTTCGAATCCATATGTACGTTTATTCCACGCTCTTATGGTGAAGGAAAACATCGTGATGAAACCTGCACACTCCTGCAAAGAAATTCGAAGGTTGTGTGGCCTGATCGCCCTAATTCAGTGTAGGCTCGAGCCCCTCGGTGGGGACGTATATGAGCTGTTGATAAACATATTGGTACGACGTCAAATCCGCGTCTCCACCGTCGTTCTCAAGCGAATGATCATGATACAGATAATGTTAACTTTTTACACGACTGTCTAGAAAAATGTGTAATGTGTTCAGGGTTCGTGAATGTATGTAAATACCTATGTTTGTTGGTATGTATGTATGTATGGATGTATGTATGTGAGTTTCTTTATTCCACCATAACTTCTAAATGTCTGAACAGATTTAGATGTATGGGGTATCGTTAGAATCCTTACATCACCCCGAGTGATACTGGCTATATTATTTTTTAGCACGGCGGTCGAGTTTTTTAATTTTAAATGATGATACAATGTAAATCTTACCAGGAGTCGTTTCTGCGCCGTATACGGTGAGTGGATAGTCCACTGCGGGGCGCGGCGCGGCGCGGGCTGGCGGAGGCGCGCGGCGGCGCGGGGCTCCGCCCTCGTCACGCTGTGCTTCGCGCTCAGCATGGTGGGGCGCCGCGCACTGGCCGCGCAGCAACACCTCACCGCGTCCAGGTAAGGAGTGTCCCGATGGCCACTGCGACCCCAGAAGGATCCTCCTCTAGACAAACAGCTTTAAAGTAATTGACGGTCGATAAAGGGCTCAAAGCCTGGGCAAAAGGAGTACTCAAAATTGCCATCATCAACATCAACGGCCCGTTACAGTCCACTGCTGGACTATGAGCCTCCTCCACTCCGCGTGTTTGGTTTTGCCATAATCTCCACGCTTGGCAGGCGGGTTGGAGATCGCAGATTAAAAGGTGACTGTATCAGAGAGCGCTGCTGCCCGTTCCCTGTTCAATGTGTAGTCCCTAAGTCGCCTCTTACGACACCCACGGGAAGAGTAGGGGTTGGTGACTAATGTATTCTACTCTGCCGTCACCACACGGGGTCATACTGGATGGCAATTTTGGGTCCTTCCTTCACCCGGCTTCTCTTATTGACAAGGGCATCGCACTCACATAGGATGTAAATGTGTGTCTCCTCGTCATCGGCACAGAAACTACAGTAAGGGTTCTTAGATAGACACATGCTGTTTATTAAATGGTCCGTGAGGGCTCGTATTAGTATCCTAGTATTTGGCTGGTTCAATTTAAGTTCCTTGGCAGTTAATTAGGGCAAAAATATCGGATCAGTTACTTGGAGTGCGTTAGTTCAACTGATCCGTGCCGCAGCTCGTTAGCCTGGTGTCTCTCCCAAGCTAGAAGTTGGCGTCAGGAACCGGACTTTGGCACTCCAAAGATGGGCTCTGGTCCAATAGGTTGGGGAGGGGATAGTGGACAATGAGGCTAATTCTCACTGTCACGCTGTAATTCTTAATTTAAGCTCGTCCGTTCTTTTCACCTTTTAAAGATTAAAAAGGGACTAGAGAAGGCTATTCTAATATTAGAGCTGTCAAACATCGAATTTGAATCTGATTCGATTCGTTTTTTTTTTTAAGATCTGGTAAGACTAAAATTCAATCGCCACGTCGATTGCACAATTTTAGAGAGCACTTAAAACATGCGACTTAAAAATCCCTTAACCTGACAGCTATGCCTTTATTTTAGGTTATCATTCATTCAAAATAATATCATTCGTTCATCTGAATTCATCTCCTCTCTTTCATTGGTCATAAAAACGAAAAGGTTAGCTGGATTTTAAAATTAGGATTAGATCATGACATTCATGACTGTGTGAATTGGGGCCAGTGACTCGCCTCTTCACGCTGTGCTGCGCGCTCGATTGTATTTAAATACATTAACCTCTGCGGGTTCCGCCGCAGTCTGGTAATGACCGCTGTATTGTTGCAGCGTGGAGTTCTTCCTGTACGGCCTCCACGCTCTATTCAAGGGCGACTTCCGCATCACGTGCGCACGCGACGAATGGGTGTTCGCCGACATGTCGCTGCTGCACTCCGTCCTGGCGCCTGCGATCAGGATGGCGCTCAAACTACACCAGGTAAACAATAGTAGATTGTTAACCAAGAGATAGAACCGATCAGTTACATCCGAGGTAGTTCTAATTAAGACGATAGATATACTTTTTTAAAATCCTTTTATTTTTCTTGATTTCTTCGTATCCACGAATCGTCAACGCCATCTACCGAAGTTTTATGAACTTTTTTTTAATCGGCTGTCCCATTAAATTTATTTTTTTAACAGGACCACTTCATGTTCCCCGAGGAGTACTGCAGCAGTGCCGCCCTCTACACGGCAATAACCCAGCACTCGCAGAGACTGGTGATCTGCCACGAGGCCGCGCCCGCCTGGCGGTACAACGTGCTGAGGGGGGCGCCACATCTGCTCGCTCTACGGTACGTTATATAGTTTTCTCCAGATAAAATGTTCGTTATATAAAGAACTATGAATCTAAAAATATATAAACAACACTTAACATTGATACCTTTACTAGCGGTCTACCCGCGGCTACGCTCGCGTTGTTAAAAAAATTCCCGTGGGAATATGACTTTTTCCCGTAAAAAGTATCCCATATGTTAAATCAAGTTACAAACTATCTCCATTCCAAATTTCATCTAAATCCGTTGAGTAATTTAAGCGTGAAGGAGGAACAAACATCCAAACAAAATCATCCAAATATATTTTCACATTCTGACCCGGCATACGTTGTCCTGCCATTGTTCCCTACACCTCCTGCGCAATTTTCTTAATTATTTTTAATGTAAGAACCTTCTACGAAGAATTAGAAAACATTTAAAAAAAAGACGAATGAAATCGGTAAAGCCGTTCTCAAATTACAGCGTGACCAGGAGATTCACCACCGTAAGATTGAACGCCGTTAGTTTATAATCTTACTCGCGATATTATCCGACCGACCAATCAGGGACTGTTTACAATTTTACGGTTGATAAAACCGACAGATTATGAACTCTGCACCTTTGTTTACAATTTGACGGTTTGACATCGTAAGATTATAAACTAACGAGAAATAATACGTTAAATTGTAAATGGTTGGCTTCAGTTCACAATTTTTCGTAAGTTTATAATATCGCGAGCAAGATTATAAACTAACGGCGTTCACAGTTTATTTATTTATTTAACCATTTATCGTACACAATAGATGACAAAAATACAATTACATTTGAAAACACGACACAACAGGCCTGCTTATTGCTAAAGAAATATCTTCCGGCAGACCCACGGAAGAGAGAACAGATAGTAAGACGCAGATAAAACGTGCACAACTTTATAAAATACAAAAGAACAAGACAATCACAAAAATTACTTATAATATTATGTAAATATATATAAATAAACTAACACAATATGATACTAAAATATATACCCAAAAATATAAAATATAATATATTTTTAAAAATACAATAAATATAATACTTAAATAAATATAATGGATCAATTTGACAGCGAAAGAATCTTACGGCAATCTTACGGTGACAGATATACCTATAGATGTGTAGGTATATAGTGTGACGTGATTATCTTCCAGACACGTGATGGACGAAGGCAACGTCGACGACTACAAGATAATTATGCTGAACAAGCGCGCGCTGGGGTTCCGCGTCATCAAGCTGAACCGCGAGTGCGTGCGAGGGCTGTGGGCCGGGCAGCAGCAGGAGCTGGTGTATCTGAGGAACAGGAACCCCGAGCGAGGGTCCATCCAGAACGCCAAACAGGTCAGTTGATCGAACTATCTTTGCACAAAAATTCATCAAATTTTCCCATGGGAACAAGACTTTAATCGCGGTAAAAAGTAACCAATGTTCGTCTTTAGGTGTCAAACTACCTTCTTGCCATATTTCATCATTTTTTTCCCATGTTTCAACACTTTTTTCGTGGTAAAAAATAGCTCGTGCTCATCCTTGAGTGTTTAACTATCTACGTTAAAAAATTCTGCAAAATCAGCTCGGTAGTTTGCTGTGAAATAATGACAAACAGACAGACATCTTTCGTGTGATCAAGCTAAACTAAATGCGTGCGAGGACTGTGGGCCGGGCAGCAGCAGGAGCTGGTGTATCTGAGGAACAGGAACCCCGAGCGAGGGTCCATACAGAACGCCAAACAGGTCAGTTGATCGAACTATGTTTTCACAAAAAATCCAAAATTTCCCATGGGAACAAGACTTTTACCGCGGTAAAAAGTAATCAATCTTCGTCTTTAGGTGGAATAAGCTTTCCCCTGAGGTGTTCATTTGCGCTTTGACATGGGGTTCTTCAAAAGGCGAGTATACAGGGCTCTCAAAGGCTGGCAACGCGTTGGCAACTCCCCTGGTGTTGCGAATGTCCATGGGCGACGATGACCACTTACCACCACGGTGGCTCATTTTAATATAAAAAAAAGGTATCAAACTACCTTCGTGGCAAATTTCACCATTTATTGAGACTATATTGTTTAAACTAATTTTCGTTTCTTAAACATAGTTTTATATTGCTGATAGTATGTGTGGCATATTATAAGCAAGTTTAATTTAATTACGATAATTCTTAATATACTCGTAATTTATCCAGCAAAACTGTTCGCATCCACAGGCTCTCCGCAACATAATAAACTCCTCGTGCGACCAGCCCATCGGCTACCCGATCTACGTGTCGCCGCTCACCACGTCGTACGCTGACACGTCACCGCAGCTGACGTCACTGCTGGGCGGGCCCGTCACCGTCACTGCTATCAAGAACAAGCTCGTGGCGGCTTGGAGACGGTATGTTCACTGACCCTGCGCTGTAATCGATTGCATCACCCGTAATCGCGTACCGAATTACTGTCAGCGGGTGTAATCCATCGCATCGCATTTTTTTGCTTTTCTAAACACGGACAACGGTGGGGAAAATCTAGAACCCAATGACGCTATTGTTGAGTGCTCCTAAATGTGTGCAATTGGACAGTATAACCACAAATTTGGTGGCGCGGCGCGGGACCCCAACAAAGAGTCCACTCAGAACAAACTGCCATGGCGGCACATTTCGGGCACGCACACATTGACGTACCGTTTGTAGGCGTCGCCGCGCAGCTCCCAAACAGTGCTCCATAGCGTTTGCCCAAAGAGTGAGTGAGAGAGTGTGTCTGGCAAGATGACGTAATTATTTATTAAGGCGGGAATGGTCCTTCTGTAAACCTTTTTATTTTGTGGGTTGTAGACGTAAAAATTTTCTCTGCAATGTGGTCTGCAGAAGGTTCGTGAATGAAACCTTCATATGTTACTTATAGAATCCGTCGCCGCTGCGGCGAAGGCTGTTCGTCCGGGGGCGCGGGGGGCGCCTGCGACGTGGGCGCGGCGGAGGCGGGGGCGGCGCGCAACACGCCGCGACACAACACACTGCACCTCTCCCGGACCTCGCTAGGTAACTACACACCTCGCTAGGTATCTACACACTTCGCTAGGTAAACTGTATCTCCGCTAGGTAAACTGTATCTCTTTTTAGATGTCTTATTTGGTAAACAAACATGGCGATAAGGTGACCATAGACACAAAATAGTGCTTCCAAATAATAGATTTCATTGATTTAATTGAATGTAATTGAATTGGTGATTAATTGTAATTGGTAATTACAAGCATTTCGGAATATCCTACGTCGTATATATCTCTTACTCTAATTTGTCATCATTGACGTATTTATTTTAGTGATGGGTTAACTCGCTTTGTCTAGAGTAGGTCGAGTTGAAATGGTAGCCAACTCAAGTCGCAACTCGAGGCGGGCGGCGGCGGCGGCGCGGCGCGTGAGTGCGACTTGGGGCGCATTCCGAATCAGACTTTCAGCACTGTCAGCGATCAGAAAAGCAAAAAAGTATGAGTTATGACAGCTGACAGTAATTCGGAACGCGATTACGGGTGCTTAAATCGATTTCAGTGCGTCTCGGAACGCAGGGTTGCTAGAAGTGCGCGCGCACGTTATTCGATTTCGATCGAATCAAGACAAAATATCTACGCCGAGTCGACTCGACTAAATAATGAGCCAATCACACTGCGCATATTCGCAACGCAATTCCATCATCAGATCAGCTTTAAACAAGATACCAAATTATGATTGTTGTTATGTTGCCCACATACTTGTCTTGTAATTACAAGAACATAGTTTGCACACTAAAATTTCTTCTGGCAGCCCTGATATAAGGGGTCGCGCAAATAAAGGAATCGATGTGCCCTGCGTTCCGAGACGCGCTGAAATCGATTTTAGCGCACTCAAAGCGCGTACCGAATTACTGTCAGCAGGCGAAACCCATACAATCTGATCGCTGACGGCGCTGACAGTTTGATTCGAAAGTCACTTAAGCGTGTATCGGAACGCGCCCGTGATTCATTCATTATAACATGTAACATACATTTTTTAATTGCAATGGATAGAGACGTCACGTCTGACCACTTATTTGTCGAATCTATTTTTCTCTGTCTACTTATATTTTTAAAGATTCAACCAGTCTATTCCGATTAAATAATTGAATTGTCTATGAGTGCGTGATATACCTCATCTCTAAAATCCAAAGATAATGTAGAGATACCCGATCGAAATATGGTTTGAGGTTAGAACGATTTATTGATAAGTTTGCGAAAAACTTAAGTTTTCGATGATTAATTCTAACAGAATTTGTGAGTGAATGCTTGATAAGTGTTTGTTTCAGGTGTATTAATATTTTGGGCTAGTTCTATAGTGTGATCAGCCCGTAAACTTGAGATTTTGTCGAGGTAAGTGGTTTGTTTACCAAATAAGACATCTAAAAAGAGATACACTGTAACTGTTACCGACAGGATTCGTCTGACTCGCGTTTAAAATCGAATAATCCGTATTGAATTTCATACTCACATCCGCATCACATGTTAGTGAACTCACCCAAAAAAATGTGATGACGGATCTAAGTGATGTAATAACATCCTATGGAAATAAATAATTCTGACTTTGACTTTGAACGAGCAACGACGACGCAACGCGTAGTTGGCCTAAGGATCAGTTGCATTTTTAGCTTTAAAAGAAGTTTAAACGCCAATAAACAGTGGGGTTACAATTTGGCGAGATATTGGCCTCGATTCGAGATGTCACGCTCTAATCCTTAACTTAAGGTCCGTCCTTTTTACCTTTTAAAGATTGAAAAGGGACAGGAGATGGCCATCCTAATATTAGAGCTGTCAAACATCGAATTTGATCTTTATGACCGTGTCGATTGTACAATTTTAGAGAGCACTTAATACATGCGACTTAAAAATTTCTTATACTGACAGCTGTGCCCTTATTTTAGGTTATCATTCGTTCAAATGAATTTCATTCGTTCATCACCTCTCTTTCATTGGTCATAAAAACGAAAAGGATAGCTGGATTTTAAAATTAGAATTAGAGCATGACATCCAGAATCGAGGCCAAATTAATTCATTAAAGAAATAAATTAGTGAAGTAAAGTAAAAATTAAATAAAGTAGTGAGTTCGAAATCCGGTAGGACATGATCAAAAAATAATTATTTGAGACTTTCTCTAGTTTGGTTAGGACATTCCCGGCTGCTATCTACGGAGCCTTGTCAGTAGACTTTGGAGATGCCTCTATAACACTGGTACCAGGGTTTGTGAGGTCGGTTGCCGCACGATGAGGAAGAATTTGTGTGTATTTTATTTTCATGTTAACTTTTGGGTATTTGATGTTGTATGTTACAAAATAATAATCTTCTGGATACATAGTGCAACAGTAATATATTAGCCGTGTGGTGACGGCGGAGTATTCTACATTAGTCACCAACCCCTACTCTTCCCGTGGGTGTCGTAAGAGGCGACTTAGGGACTACACATTGAACAGGGAACGGGCAGCAGCGCTCTCTGATACAGTAACCTTTTAATCTGCGATCTCCAACCCGCCTGCCAAGCGTGGAGATTATGGCAAAACCAAACACTTAAGTGGAGGAGGCTCATAGTCCAGCAGTGCACTGTAACCACGGAATATAAAATATGAGAGGAATGGACAAGTGGGTGGGGCGCGTGTGTCATAACTATGAGTAGGGCCGCATAGTTTTGTTGTGTATGTGCAAAACTATTCCTATTTTCTTTATGTATTGGTATGCATCTTGTAGTACGCCATCTAGGTCAGAAGCGTTAAACTACGTGAAGAAAGTATAGAGTATATCTGAGCTCATGCGAAAATATACTTTATTTGTTGGTAAAGTAACACTTACATTTAGTAATAAAGTATATATAACGTTCTTATTTGAAACGAGTACAACAGCTCTGATGAGTCAAATGCCCGATTGTCTGAGTCTGTGTGTGATGTAAACAGTGATAACTATGTGTGATTCTGGCGACACTGGTTCTCATAGAAAAAAATACGTTTGTCCTTTCCACTCTTGTTTTATATTCTGTGACTGTAACGGGCCGTTGATTTGATTTGAATATAATAACATCGTTCCAGCGGGCACGCGCGGCAGCCTGGCGTCGGCCGGCAAGCCCGCGTCGTCAACCCTGGCGTCCTTGGCCGGTCTGCTTCGAGAACATTCGCACGAACGCACGCAAGACGAAGCTGGTGAGACCTTCTTTATAATGTACAGCAAACTGATTAAGCCCGTGACAGAGTTGGCTATAATATTCACAATAAGTGGAAATATAAATTATAAAAATATTAGTTTTTTTCATAGTTCATCAAACAGAATCGAAATTGATCGTATTTAGGGTTAAAAAGGTAAAAAAATAATAAATCAGCCATTTTGAAAAAAAAATACTCGCGAGGTCTACAGCTCACAGAGCCACTAGTTGTAGGTAGGAAAGATAAAGATGAAGAGAAAATAAAGTTTTTTTTTTTTTTTTTATTATTCATTTTGTAGGATTTACGGAATTAATTTGTAAAGATGCTGATTTTAGGAAATGGCATATGTTTTTTGCGAGTTGGAATGTGAATATAAAATCTAAGTGTTCGGTCGCTGATATAATAACTCACACGATACATTATACCCGGGTTTTTATAGGAAGAGCTCTGACAAAATTCAAAATTCTTCATACGACGCGACGTTAACAACTTTTTTTTTATAATATTCAGTTTATGAACCATAATTTCTTTAAACTGAAAAAAGTAACTTCACCTCTTATTTTATCATTATACAGTAATTTTACATAATAAATGAATACATAAATAAATGAAATTATATTTGATAGTTTTTAAAATTATGATCTGTCAGAGCTCTTCCTATAGTAACCCGGGTATAACGATTTAATTTCCTTCCAGCGGGTGGACCACTGGACGTAGAGCCGCGCCGGCTTTGCGCCGAGCGCGCGGGCGCGGGGGGGGCGCGGCGCGGGGAGCGGAGCGGCCGCGCGCGCCCGCCGACCAAGGACGCGAGGAGACAGGTATCAAATTATAACATTTGTAAGACATTTTACGGGCTTCCGTGATTATATTTATGTCGGGTCGGGTATTTTATTAATATCGGGTCTCCTCAACATAAATATTATCGCGGTAAGCCCGTAAAATGTCTCATAAATGTTATGATAATGACCGCGGAAGTTTAAAATTAGGTATAAATTAATATGTGGGGTGGGGACTAACAGACAGCTGATACACATCTCTTTTCCTCTGTAAATAGTTGACCGAGCGAGGGAAGTGTCTCCGTTTCAGCTTGGCCAAAATGGCTTTTTCATTACTCGGAATGTAGGTCGGAAGTTGCCTGAGGAGCGGGTTGAAGGTAATACTTTTCAACCCGAGGGAGAATCTCTTTCAACTGACAGCTGTCAAATTATAAAAAAGAAACTGGTTCTAATTTCAGATTTCTGTGGAACTATGTTCCATCTTTCTATACAGCCACTCAATTACAGCGCAATGTTAAATTGAAATAACACAAAGTTAAATATTAATTAGAGAATATATATTTTTTAAATGACTTTATTATAATTGACTTTCAACTAATCGATTCGAATCTCTATTTTCGATTCGAGTCCCATCACTAGTCCGACTGGTGTTACTTGGTATTTTTATTTGTCCGAGAGAAACTTTCCAGGCCGTTGTGATTAGTCAGTAACTGCTCTTTATGATCCGCTTTGAACTTTTATGTTTGTAGCACAGATGTCGCTACAGTTTTTTTAACGTTGTGTTTTTCATCCCAGACCGGCGGGAACAGAAGCCGTTTGCGTCGAGAGCGCGCCATGCCGGCCTCCTTCCGCCTTCTAGCCGCCTCCGACAACATCCGCCTGCCCGACACGCACAGGGGAGAAGTTAACCTGGTGAGATACTTACAACGTGTCGGCAAAATAACACGTAACCTCTCGGATAGGTTAGCCCATTAAACTATACAACACTTTCAATAACAATAGGGGATCGGACTATTTTTTTTTTATTTTATATATCCAAACTTCTTAGTTTCTGCTATAGAACACCAAAATAATTTTTGCTCTATCTTTAAAATTGACTGAGTTATAAAGGTTTGAAATTCAAGATTAGACAGAGAGGCACATACCCACTTGTGACGTCATTTGTTAGTAACGCCATATAATCTCCATACAAAAAATCGTTTTTGAAAGAGACAGACATATTGAAACTTTAAAAAATCACTGTAAATTCGTTTTTCAACCGATTCTGGTTTTTTCTTCGCGAATCGCCTGCTACTGATCTATATTTTAAAAATAATTCATAAAATATGGTAAATTTAGGAACAGTCCGATCCCCTATTATTGCCATCTTAAAAAATGCGCGCCTCGTCGCGTCGCGTCTCGGCGGGAAGTGACCCGTAAGGTTAAACATCAGCTGCAGTGGCGCCACCAACTGAAATAAATTATTAGCTTATTGTCAGTGACTTCGATCGAATTTATTATGTGTTTAACGACAATAGAAAGGTTATTTTAGTTACAGTTTTAAATATAATTAATAAGTTATGTAAGCCGTAACTGTTAAAAGTTGCCAATTTTGGCAATTACGGCTTACATAACTTATTAATTACATTGATCCGTAGCAAAACAAAAAACAAAGTTTAACAAACCATCAGAAATCAGAAACATGAAACATTTATTTGTTGGACATCACAATTCACAACACAGAACACATACATAAAGAATAGTACATAATGCAACAGAAAGATATGATAATACAAAAACAACATACAAAATTACCCCTCATCATCATCATCATCGTGTGGGTTGTAAGGTCGACAACCGACCTCACAAACCCTGGTGTCAGTGTTATAGAGCCGCCAAAGGTCACTGACTTGGCTGATGTAACGACTAGTAGTAGCCGGGACCAACGGCTTAACGTGCCTTCCGAAGCACGGAATCATTTTTCTTTTCGGACAATCTGGTGATTCAGCCTGCAATGTCCTAACCGAACTGGGGAAAGTCTCACAAAGAGATTTTTGCTTGATAGTGCGGGAATCGAACCCGGAACCTCTGTAATGGGTGTCGAAATCTCGACCACTCGGCCGCGGAGGCTGTTGATGATGATGACCCCTGTGTTGTGACACCCAGACAAAAAGGGCCTCACTCAGCAAAAGCCGTAGCCTAGTAAGTGATGAATGTATTGTGTCGTTCTCAGGACAACTTGCCGCCCGCGGGCTGGACGTGCACGTGGCGCGCGCCGCCGCGCCGCTCCGCCAGCGCTAAGGTGAGCTTGCGGCGGCGCGTGTACAGGGGGTACCAACGCAGAGGTACAAACTCGAAACACAGCGACAATACTCATGAATTTGAATAACTTTTCCCTAGTAACATGGGTTAAAGTATATATTATTTTTGTATTGCTGTCTCCATAATAAGATTTCCAGCTGATTGAACGACAGACAAAACGACGAATGGAAAAAAACAGACAGATCTGATTATTTTTACCCGACTGCTTTAGAAGGAGGGTTATGTTTTTCGAGTGTATGTATGCATGTATGTATGTATGTATATTTCTTTGGCACGCTCTACAGCCTAAACGGCTTGATGGATTTTAGCTAAAGAGGTATCGTTAGATTCGTCTTACTGGTGAGAGTGACTGAGTACATCAAATTTATAAAAAAACCAAGATGGCCTATTTTTGGCGCCAAAAGTTTTAAATTTGTCATGCAGTCGGGTTTTTTGTTTTTTTTTAATAATAGTGGTTATTTAAATTTATAACTTGGTGACTTGTTTTTATCATTTTGTACCGCCGTCGTCGCGTTGCTTAGACAGAAATGTAGATACTGTAAGGATAATATGTTATTCAGTTGACTTTGGAATTCGTGAATACTACTTACTTACTTCATTTCAAATAACAATGGAAAAAAGACAGAAAGTATGTATGGCATAAAAAAGGTTATTCGTGATTCACACTTGTCAGCTAATCGAGATTGACAGGTGTCTAGAAATGTATCCTATGAAAGATTTTTCCAATGTTATCTGAAACAGGGTATAATGCGGCTCAGGGACCCAAAGTGAGTCAAATAATAACGTATAAATGTTGAATGTTAAACAGGTGGTGCCACCTCGGCCGGCGAGTGAGGAGTCATCTCTGGAAGACCTGGCACTAACCCCGCACGGGCTGGACCTCTCCTTACCAGACTGCAAGATCCTCGCCAACCGTACTGCTAACAACACACACTTCACCAGGTCACTAACCCATTATTATATCGTGTGGGTGATAAGATGTGTTTCTACCTAGCGGGGCCCCTCGAGCTAGACTGAAAACACTGGTGTCAATGCTTTGCTTTTTCAATGTACCTCACGAATTTATTAATTAGATCCGATGTACCTCAACCATTTTGATAGAAATTAGAATTAATCGCCGCGTCCATCCAGCGGGGTCCTCGGCTGTTTTACGCACGAAATGCATAAAAATAATACAGATCGTAACTTGTCCCAATGTACCTCTCGATTCATGTTTAAACTTTAAGAAATATTTAATAGAACAGGAGAAATTCAGTAAGAAAGTTTTGTCTATCTAGCCTGCATGCGTATTTATTAAAACTACAAAGGGCCCCCCCTTTGTAGTTTTAATAAATACGTGAAGACAATGCGCATTTATAAAAAAAAACTTGTTTTTTTCTATACTTATTATACATATATACAAAATAACAAAATAATTGTCAATAAAGTACATAACATACATATTCCGACTTTTCCCACCTTTAAGCCGCATGCATGCATGCATATTTACGTTTCCATTACTCAAGCTGCATGCAACTGCGGCTTTATTAAACAGTTTTAACTTGACTTTCTTTTTAAATAAACCCTTCTTTCCCCACCAGATACTTCGCAAACGAAGGCACATCGAAGGACCTGTCGAAACCCAGCAAAGAAATCCGCCACGAACGCGAGAGCTACCGCGAACTAACCGGCCGATACATAGAGAAACCCGAATCGATACCTTCGAAAGAGCCCCACTACTCCGACCTGTCTAACAAGGAAACCGTGCTGAAAAAAGAGAGAGACAAAAAAGAGATAAAGACGAAGATAAAGCAGTCGGACTCGGGCAAGAGCGAGCTGAAGATTAATGTTAGTGTGGGGAGCAAGGTGCTGATCATCGAGCCGCTGGGCGTGTACGACTGCATCAACCTGGGCCGCAGGATCGACGTGCAGTGGCCCTCGGAGCACCAGCGCGAGCGGGGGGGGAGGAGCCACTGGGGCAGCTGGGTGCCCATGGCGGGGATGGACGGACTTGTAAGTACACCATCATCGTGTGGGTTGTACGGCCCACAACCGACCTCACAGACCTGGTGTCAGTGTTATAGAGCCGCCAAAGGCCACTGACTTGGCTCGTGTAACGACTAGATAGTAGCCGGGACCTACGGCTTAACGTGCCTTCCGAAGCACGGACTCATCTTTCTTTTCGGACAATCAGGTGATTCAGCCTGCAATGTCCTAACCAAATTGGGGAAAGTCTCACAAAGAGATTTTGCTTGACAGTGTCCCCACCGGGAATCGAAGCCGGAACCTCCGTAATGAGCGTCGAAATCTCGTCCACTCGGCCACGGCCACTCCTGTTTGATTTTTCTGTTGAAATTTGGGGACGTATATGAGCTGTTAACGAGTGGGTGATCAATGCTGGAAACATCAACAGCTCATATACGTCCCCACCGAGGGGCTCGAGGCGGGTGTAAAGAGACCGCTTGTCCACTTAGCAAGTTGGACGCTTTGGTGCTCTTTATATGGGTAGCATAGCAATTCTTGTCGATTGGGGTTGACAAGGAAATAGGGAATATGCAATTCTTTTTTAAAATTCATTAATCGAAATATTTCCTGTTCCAGATAAACACATAAAAAATATTTTTTCAAATATCTTGCTCAGAAACAAAGTTATAAGGCTTCAAAGTTGATGGTTAGACAGAGAGGTCCGACGTGACATGTGACGTCATATGTCACGCGGGCCATTAATCTGCCATATAAAATTATGTTTTCGTAACAGGGACAGATATATTTGTTTAATAATGTTGTATTTAGTTTGTTTTTCGATCAATTTCGACTGTCAGTATTCTATTTTTGTATACTTTCAGATGAACTATGAAAAAAGCTAATATTTTTTTATGCATATTCCCTATTCTGTTTCTCGTACATTTTCAGTAAAGTATTTTTAAATCTTTTTCTTAGTGTTTCGATCACAAGCATCTTCTTCAAAATTAATATGTCAAAGGATTTTTTGGACCACCAATGCTATACTCCATTTCATATAACGTTGGAAAAAAGAAACAGTGACAGTAAACATTTTAGCACAAGATCAAAATATCAAGAGTAGACAGGCTCAGGTAGGTCTTAGATTAATTTGTTTTCTGTAATAGTTGCTTTTTGATATTAATCAAACTGGCATTAATACCTATGAGGCTAAATTACTTTACTAAGAGTAGGGAACCTCGTAGGGCAATGGAAAGGGCTATCCTTGGACTTTCCCTACTATCATCATCTTCATCATGGCATCAGACTTCAGCAACGCAAAACAAACACCACAAAAGCCACAGAGGGAAGTGAAAAAGTGACAAAATTTATCAATCACTGACAGTGACAGTTCAATTCATGACATGACGTTAAGGGTGCGTTCGAAATCTGTTAAAAATTGTACGTAGGTTAGGTCTTTTTAGGACACACTTTGCGTGAATATTAAAAATATGTACTACGCGAAGTGTGAATATAAAACAACCTTTTTTACTTCTTTCCAATCCTATCTGGGACAGAGTATAGAAGGCTGGAATATCTCAGGAATATGTATTTATCTTCAGGTGGTCCACAAATGGACGCCGAACCACCGCGACCCGAAGCTCCGTTCGCACGTTGACAAGAGCATCCTGCTGGTTCAGATCGAGGACCGCTTCGTGCCCATCGCCGAGAGCTGCGTGCAAGACCTGGGCGATGAGGTGTGAGGGACACGTTCACTGACTGATAGTTTTTGATAACTGTGTGCTAGTTTGCAATGCGATACAAAATAATAAAGTAAATATGTGGGAACATCTCACACTCGGCCAAAGAATGGTATAAAAATGGGGTGTTTTCTAACAATTTTTTTAATTAATAAAATAGTTTTAATTAAGACGATAGATACCGTTGAGAAATCATGGTTCAGGCTTTTTTTTTAATGGGGGTTTTTCTTTTCGTTCTACAAAGGCCTGCTAGGTGGCGCTGGGTTCTACTTTTGTCAAACCTGAACAACAGCCTTCCAATGAAATAGAGTAAAAAAACCACATCAAAACTGTTTTAGATATTTAGATTTAATAATTTTATGTAAAAAGTTTAGTAGTAAATGTAATAAGAAAATATTTTATTTTTATTTTTGATAGCTTATGTCAAGGAAAATACCAACAGGGTTTAAAATTTGTGTCGCGGCAACATTGCCATCATGTTTACTTAAATAGTCTGTACTCAGAGCCGTAAACCTGATAATAAAGAAACTTGCTGCGATACTCCGTACCCAGACCCATAAAATTGTATTATAAAAAAACTCATTTTCACAACTAAATTAAAACGCACTATGGCGATATAAAAAAGAGACATCTAGTGGAAAAGAAAGGAAAAACGCCCATTAAGAAACTGTTAAAAGTCTAAAGAATGATGGAACATTTTTTAATTAATGGCAACACCATACCAACCTCTGGAAGTTCAAACTTCAGTATTCTTTTGTATCACACTGTAACAAGAGCAGTGAAATAAAACGTGATAACATTTTGCGGAGTTGACCTGCGCAAGATAGTTTTCTAAACAAAGTGGCGTGTCAGCAACAAATCGAGTACTCTCACCGATGAAAATGGGGTGTAGCAAAAACCCAAAGTAATATTATGGGGTTTAAAAGAGGAAAATTAAGATTTTTCGCTGGAAACGCGGGTTGAAGTAGCAAAAGCAAGTGAACTTTCCGTAACAACCAACTATAAAACTGATGATAAAACATATTTTATATTATGTATAGGGGATTGTATTTTTTGTTCTCTTTTATTCTTTGTTTCTGGAAGAGTTATATTTGCTTTCCTCATACGTAAAATTTAGAAAATTTAATACGGAAATATTTTGTGCATCAAAAAATACAAAAAATAAATATATTTTTGAATGAAGAATTTAGAAAAATCTGTCCATGATAGAGTCGACGTAGAACAAATTACAAAATTCTTTTTTATTATTGTTATTAGATGCTTGAATGAATGTATTTCATTATTTTATCATAATTTGGAGATTGGTAAATTAGTTTTGTTGATTGAGATGAGTGTTTATAAAAACGCTGGTCATGATATTTCACTGACTTGAATATTATTATGAATAGTTAGCTAAATTGTAAGATTTCCTTGCAAATTATCTTTCGTATCGATCATGGTGTATTTTCAATGTACCTACTGAATGTTAAACGTGCTAATTGATGTTTGCGTATTCTTTTGTGGCGCTGCCTTGCGGCCATCTTTGTAACAAAATTTTATCACATAGTAAAATTCAAGCATCTGTTTAGTGCATCTAGTAATCATCCCAATTATTTGTCATTGTGAATAGAATTCATTAATAAACATTCTTATTATGGATGAACTATACTAGAGAATTTTACAATGTAACTATACCAAAATGTAATTCGTTTTACAATTAGGTTGCATTCAGACCCCACAATGTAAATAATATGAAGCTTTTTTGTGTGTCTCAATTTTAATATTCCCCCTTTTCGTTTAAATATTTCAAGGGGGGCAAAAACGTAGGTATTATCATCCTGTAACATTTCGAAACACAATTTCTTTTTTTTTTTTATACGTATTTTTTGGTAATCATTTGTCTTCCTCTTGAAATATGAAAACTTAAAAAAACGGGATATAATTAATATTTACCATGTAAATAATAAATGTATATATTTGTAAAAATGTAAACAAAGTTGTATATTTACTCCATTAATATATAAACTGTATAGATAAATGGTCCTTTTTAATTTCGTTACTTTTCTATTTTTTGTGTAAGTAAACTTTTCGTTCGCGAATGTCTTTTTGTTTTTTTTTATTCTCACCAAAAGCACCTATTTTTCTAGTTTAAGAGTGTCTTTGTATGTTTACGATGCCAAGTAGTCAGTTCGATGTCTCATTTATTTGTTCTCATACAACCCCTGTGATGTTTAATCTTAAATTATGATAATTATTATAACCTCAGATAAGTTATCAATCAAAACAGGTATGTATTTCTTTTCCTTGAGGCAGCATAATATTTTAAAATTGTGTTTGTATAACTTTGAATAATATGTGTTGACGTCTATATATAACAGGTCATGTTGATGAATAAAAGGTAAGACTATAGATAATAGGCGAAAGCGAGAAAGCCGTGTATATCTGTCTCGTTTACTGAACTAAAATGACAAGTTGGCATCGTAATTAACTTTTGAATGTTATAGTACATTGTAGGTTTACTTTTGTCATGTGATAGATACATTTAATATATTTATTGTATCTAATATTTGTTGATACTTATGACAAGTTGTGTTTAAAGCCAAAAATAAATTTTATTAAAGTTGATCGTTTCTACGCGCAAAATTGGCTTATGAATGAATTTAAAGTATTAAATCATTAAAAATAAATTCTGATTAGAAGATTTTATTAGCTACCTACTTTAAATATAAATCTATACTTTTGTGCACATAATGTTAAAAGAAGAATAATTGTTCAATGTTGTCCGTTTGCGAAGTTCAATCTTATGCATATGTGTAATTCATAGAAATAGAAAAGAGTAAACACAAAAAGCCTTTAGTAGGATTACTAAAGGCTTTTTGTGTTTACTTTTTTTTTAGATAAACCTTTTTCATAATAATAACATAGGATACGTAGAAAAAAATAATACTAACCGATGAGGTAGGACTCTCTTATATAAATGATAACTTCGACTAATTGAAAGCTTTATCCTTAAATCTAGTTCTAATTTAAAACAACACGCAAGTATGTATTTATCCAACTTATATTGTTTTAAATACTGGCAACACTGACTATCGTCAGCCAATCACCGCGCTTGATTTCTGACAGTGCTGCCAGTTGTCTATTAATTGGGCTAAGGATCCGTTTTATTTGAATGTAAAGATTTTTATCTTTTTGTATGTTTTTATTTTTTCGAACGCTAACGGGCAACAACAATAACTTATTCTCAAGTTGCCTTAATATATTTTAGACTGATTTTTTATAATCTTGAGCGTAATTAGCCGTGTGCGTCATATCTAGTGTTGTTAAGCTAAATAATGTACTTATGATCCGTTCGTTGGCGGTTTTCACTGATTGTCACAAAATATACAAATTTATATCGATTCATTTACAGTGTGACACAAGAGTGAAGAAAATAACAGGATAAAGTTCGTTCCCAACATGGCAACACCACAAAAATTGACAATGATTGGCTGATATTTTGTAGTGATGCCATCTTCTGTCTGTCTCTTTCTTTCTCTGGAACCTCGCTATTTTTATAGACTTTGTTTGAATTAAACGTTTTTTTTTAATTATTATTATTATTTTTCGTTAAATGTGGTGTTAGGGTTGTAAAATTAAAAATTACTTAATAAACATTATTAGAGTGTGACGTTGCTTACTCGAAATCTTTATTTTCTTTAATTTACATAAACGCAATTGGAATGAATGTTATTCTATGGAACCAAGGTTTTTAATCTGGCCAGGTAATTTAGAAATAACGTATAAGTCAATCCATTGTGTGTTTTTGGTATTGTAATAAATGCGTTCAAAAAAAAAATTGTTCTTGGAAGGAATTTCAGTCCGTCCACAGATATTTCATCTATACTCGGTATTATAGGAAGAACTCTGACAGATTAAACTTTTAAAAACTATTTAATATTATTTCGATTATTATTTATTTATTAAGTAAAATTACTGATATGATAAAATAAGAGGGGAAGTTACTTTTTTTTTTAGTTTATAGCAATAAAGAATCGGACTGTTCACCATATTTTATGAATTTACCATATTTTATGAATTATTTTTAAATATATATTAGTAGCAGACGATTCGCGAAGAATCGGTCGAAAAACAAATTAACAGTGATTTTTAAAGTTTCAATATGTCTGTCTCTTTCAAATACGATTTTTTGTATGGAGATTATATGGCGTTACTAACAAATGACGTCACAAGTGGGTATGTGCCTCTCTGTCTAATCTTGAATTTCAAACCTTTATAACTCGGTCAATTTTAAAGATAGAGCATAAATTCTTTTAGTGTTCGATAGCAGAAACTAAGAAGTATGGATTTATAAAATAATAAAAAATTAGTCCGATCCCCTATTATGGTTCATAAACTGGATATTATATAAAAAAGTTGTTTGCGTCGAATGAAGAATTTGAAGCTGTCAGAGCTCTTCCTATCATAACCGGACTATAGTAGGTAAGTATACTTAATATTATGTGAACTGTATGTATACTATCAATAAAACTCACATTGTAAACTCTAAATTTCTCGTGAAAGCCGCCGTTAGACTTGTAAATTGTGTTGCATTATGAATATCGAGATAATTATCCTGAATTAAACATGTTACATGGACGTTTATTGTTTTAATGTTCGAATTGGATTAGCAAAAATAAATCTGAAATATCTATAACATGGGAAATTAAAAAAAATGTCGTAATTACCCGACTACGAACAGTAAAGGTAATGTTATTTGTGTACTAAAATTCAGACAAAAATAGTTCAAGAAAATATTTATTAATATATTCAGAAAACTTTTTCTATTTGGACATTGGATTAGGTACGTAATATGTACCAAACTTTTAAACGGATTTTTATTCCATATAAGCAGTAACAAGGACAAGTATTTCTTTATTAAGTGTTTATTTTGTTTAGACGAACATTATTTAGGGGAGTCTAATGCTTTTAGGAGTAGTTTGCTCATTGTCGACAAAATATACTGCGCGACACCCAATGTAAAGTCTATACATATAGTCCCTTTCAATAGAATCCGGCAATAATGTAAACAAACCACGATTACTCCGTAATTACTCACATTTGAGTATCAATCCTGATCATATTCACTTTTCAAGGAACTATACATTCTTCTTACAATCATTCCGCCCCCTATTAACTTCTTTATGATAGTTATTTTAATATTACTATTACTAATACTCGGACGACAAAACTTTCAATAATTTGTAAAACTGCCATATTAATTTTTTACTCATAAGTCTTGCCAAGTTCTTGTCTATGGAAAGTTAGTGTCAAAAAATTATCTTGTTTACATTATTGCCGGATTCTATTGAAACTATTGAAAGGGTCTGAATTTACTGGTAGTAATGTAATATTCGAGCCCCTCGGTGGGGACGTATATGAGCTGTTGATGATGAATGTAATATTGGTGAACTAAATGGCAGCGATCGCGCACTTTATTTTATCTATCTGAGCATACCACTATATAGAGACCTTATCTGTGAAATGAAAGGGGGCGCTAGTAGTCGTACATATGGTGTTCTAACCAATCACAACAGTTCCAAAAGTTGATATTTCCATAGTAATAGCTGTAGTTCAAATTTTGACGATTTCACAGATAATTATAAAGCGAAAAATGAAAATTTTTGTCGATCTTGGGCAGGACTCGAACCTGCATCTTTCCGGGCCAGAATCACCAAGCTCTTGAAAGGTTGACGTGACTAATAATTTATAGTATTGAGTAAGCGTATCGTATTCATGATAATTTATATGTAACTTGAAACATGAATGTCGGTAGTTTGCAATATTTACCGACAGATGGAGATGTAATGCACTCTGAGCATTAAAGTAAAAAGCAGTGTCAAACGTCGACCTTTCACAGAGCTTGGTGGCATAATTGGTAATACGCCTGTTTCTGGCCCGGATAGCCAAGGATTTGCAGGTTGGGAGTCCTGTCCAAGATCGTCAAAAATTTCATTTTTCTCTTTATAATTATTAGATATTTCATTAACAGGCGTAATCTGTAACAATAACAATCTATTTCACAGATAGTTGAGTACCATACTTGGCCACCACACCGGGGGGCCTTTTCACGAAGCTACAAGTTACAAATTACAAGTACAATTTGATGTACAATGAGATAAAACGATAAGGGCTTACATACTTTTAGGAGGCGAATTGGCTACGCAATGAATATCAAATAGTAACTTGTTATGTTACTAGTAAATTGTTGCTTCGTGAAACGGGGCCCGGGTCAGAAAACTTTATTCTCCTACTACGCTAGTTATAAGACATTTTAGATTAATAATAGTTGTGATTATACTTCTATTCTAATGTCTATTATGACTTAATAAATTCATCTAGGTACCATAAATTGGACGCATTGGGGATTACATTTGCCTACTAATAAACCTTAATAAAGCAATAAAATGGACCCGATTGTGGTCTTCTACGTACTTAGGTATATTAGCTCCGATTCTGACAACGACGCTGTGCACTTAAAAATATACTAAAGAGTATAAGGTAGTTGTGAATAAAAAAAAATAACTCCCACTTCACGTGCACCAGTAGAACACAAAAAAAAAATTTTTAAAGATTTTATTCTTCAGCTTTGACGACATGATTATATCCATGCCAAATTAAAGTCTTTGAGCTAAGTTGCGGACGGACAGACAGACAGTCGGATATGGCGAAACTATAAGGGTTCCTTTTTGACTACGGAACCCAAAAAAAATATAATTATGGTATTAAATTCTTACCAGCGCCTACGGACAGTGCCGACAATAGGCTGAAAAAAAGTTAGCTACTCAAAACTACGTACAGCCAGCGCCCACTTTTTCGTGTACTCTTTTGAGTTGTCTCACACTTTCGAGATAAAAAAGAGAGACCTTTTGATTTTTTTTTTTTGCTCCTAAAAAAAACTATGAATACAGAACGAGCTTCTGCCAAAACCGACCAATCATGTTCGGGTGATAAAACCAGACAGATTATGAACTCTACAGCTTTGTTCACAATTTGACGATTTAACATAGCTTATTATCATAGTAGTGAAGGTAAGTAAGGCAGGCGAAGCCAAGATATGTTTAGATTTTAGAAGGTCTTACTCTAAGATCTACTCTAAAAACATTTATTGGTGCTTACATCTAAAACTGCCGTTGCCTACTTATTATATAACGCACAACACTCAGGTACTACTCAATTAATCGTATACTTATTAAAAAAATTACGAAATCCTCTTCGGTCTATTTGCTTGTCACCACGGAGTTCCGTTAGCTCTACCTACCCTTATATTAGATCGATCTACCTAGGGGCTCGTTCCCACATTCACGGTTTGCGCCGGGAACGGCCGCTAAACGGACCGGCGGCGGCGCCCGTGGGTGAGCACACCTCCATACATTACCTAGCGACCGTGCGCCATTACACACTCGTGTAGGTCCAATAGCCGGCACATGCAGCTAGACAAATTACCTATGCAATTAGAATAGAATAACTAACTAACTAATAGATAACTAATAGAATAACCGTTCCTACTGTTACGGGATAAATCGTACTGCAACCGTCTTGAAGAATAATGAGTGGAACTGTACCATTTCTGTTATTATGAGAATCTGTCCTTATGCGAACAAAGGGCTTTGCACCTTCAAAGTCAGTGTGCATGTGCTGGCTACTGAGTACTGGTACAAATTAGTCCCGTTAATACCATCAATGATACTGGTTTATGGTACAACTGGTTTGGTGGCTATGTGGCCATGTGTGCAAGATATTAACTAAATGAAAATAAAAAATAAATAAAATTCAAAACATTTTATTGTTTACACCAAATACGTATAAAAAGTAATATTCGAATTGTAAATGAAACAGACTAGATAATGAAAACCAATGAGCAAGGTACGGCTAAGTTAAAAATTAAGTAAAAAAGCAAGCATAGAATGAAACCCATCAATAATAATTTGAAAATTAAAATAAGTGTAATTTTGTAGTTAGTCTGGTACTAATTTATGATTTTCTGACATCCATCAACTAATTTTTCCAAGTCTTTAATGATAATTACTACTAATTTAACTCTATTAAAATAACTTCATGAATAGTGAACTTTCATTAATACAACAACTCGAAATCTCCGCTCAAATTCGTGACCAGTATTCTTTGCACCAAAATCAATATTATGTATAAAAATAATATTATTATTTCTTATTGCTTATTACGTATCAGCACTTATACTCTTAAACAAAACAAACAAAATATATCACATTCAATAAATTGTGTTTCTCGTAGCAAGATAACTATTTACAAGATAATAATTCATCTATATGCCAAGGGTCCTTAACTTTATTTAAAATTACATTTATTTTATAGATAGTTTATATTTCTACTGTTCTACACGTTTGATTTTTATACTTAGCTATAAAACAATATAAATGTAAAATAATAAAGCCTTGTAATTTGAATGAACACAGAATGTCTAATTCGCAAAAAGTCATCTTGACGCAAAATAACTGATTCGAAAATTATCCGATTAGCACATTGCTCTATGCGCAAATTGTTTATCGGTACTTATCTATTTATTCCAGAGACAAGGTACTACCTATATAAATGCACCACACTTCGTGAAACAAATTTATAAAAGGTCATTTCTAGTACTTCTACTTTTGCAGAAGCACTAGAAATAACCTTTTATAGAAAATCCATGTTCTGTAGGTACCTACCTCGGAGGAGTACCCACACACTCCACTACATTTTTTTTTCGAAGTAGGGTTAGTGTTCTAAGACTTTGAATCAACTAAAAGCGATGCAATTGAATGAACTAATAGTGCCCACAAAAAATACTCATAATATTATTTACAGAAAAATAAATGTCCAGTTAGGTGGATTTATTGCTTCATAGCAACTTTCTGGCACAGTAATTTTTTAGAACGGGAGTGTTCAGAAGGATAAGCATTTTTTTTCTATAATAAGGTTTGTTTACATAGTTTGTCCATAAATATTCTTTGGAATAGCTAAGTATAAGTTGACTTGGCATGTCTACTTAAAACAACCATGACCTTTGGGAGCCAAATAAACAATGTGTCAAACATATTCTAACTAATTCAGTTGAAACAATAAACGGGCCCCTTGGTGCTAATAATTCGTCGTTCATCGGATGTGAATTCGTAGCTAATTTCAAAGCCGCAATGAGTGATAAAATAAAACAGCAACGAAATCCCTTCGGCCGTCAAGGAAACCGGGGTTTCGTAACTGGCTTAAAAGGATTTTTAATGGCGCCGCAAGCGACTGAATCAAAAGGCGTTTATTGGTTAAGCTAACGTCAAATAGATTTTTGACGAATGAGCGCAGCATGAATGGTATGGGGCGCATTCCGAATCAGACTTTCAGCGCTGTCAGCGATCAGAAAATCAAAAAAATGTATGGCTGACAGTGATTCGGAACGCGATTACGACAGGTACTTTATTCGATGTCAGCGCATCTCAGAACGCAGGGATGGAATGGTTGAATGGTAATCCAATGCACTATCGTAAAGAAAGTTGCAACTAGACGGCGCTGAAAAGTCATTTGGCATAAGGGCAAAATTAAGAAAACTGAATCAGTTTGTAATATACTAAACTTACTGCGGACAAACTTACAAAGTTTATTTTTACTATCTATTCTATTCTATCACTATCGCTTGCGGCGCCATTCAATTCCAGTTTTATTTTATTTCTCATTAAGTTTGCTTCGCGCTGTAATTAAAACAATATTATTTCAGCCAGATATTTACGCCTTCTCTTTCTTTTTACTAGACATTCTGTCTATGAGGTTGGTGATCATGTCCGCGTCGACCAAGCCGATGAATTTGTCCACTATAAGTCCATTTCTGATTGCTATCACCGCCGGTACTGCTTTTACCTGTAAATGAAATAAAACAATATTAATAGGGGATCGGACTACTTTTTTTTATTTTATAAAACTAAACTTCTTAGTTTCTGCTATCGAACACTAAAAGAATTTTTGCTCTATCTTTAAAATTGAGCGAGTTATAAAGGTTTGAAATTCAAGATTAGACAGAGAGGCACATACCCCACTTGTGACGTCATTTGTTAGTAACGCCATATAATCTCCATACAAAAAATCCTTTTTGAAAGAAACAGACATATTGAAACTTTAAAAAAGCACTGTAAATTCGTTTCTCAACCGATTCTGTTTTTTTTTGCAAATCGTCTGCTACTAACACGGACCAAGTAGGAAGAGGACTAGGCGCTATAAACATTTTCATACAGATTGAGTGTGACATCGCGCGGGGTCGAAGTCTGAGACGCGGGGAAGGTGACTCCGCCTTTTTATCTCTTGCCACCTAGTGGCGAAAACCAGAATTAACAGTCACGTTCATATTGCGGATAGTTACACTATTCACCAATAGAGGGCGAAACGTGTTAAAAAAAAAAACATACTTATACAGGGCCGTACTGAGATTTTATTTTTAAAAATAAGTACGTCCTCTCGCTCAAAGTCTTGGATCAAAGTACCTATATCGTGTACAGTGATGAACTTGGAAAAATTAGCGCGTGGGTCAGATTACAAACACATTTTTAAAACAAGAAATAATTTGAATAGGTACAAGAAATAATAAAGAAATAAGGACAATTCTTTCTTTCTTTCTTCCAAAACATCGTAAAAAATGGTAGTCCGTCGTAAACAGAGTTGATAAAACTCCACCCTCTGCTTAGGCTACAATACAAGACATTTATGTGAAGATCATTTTGATGTAAGTACATATTACTAATTTACTATTTACTAATAATATGCATGTATGTTTGGATGTATGGTTGTTTGGTTAGATGTATATAGACGTTAATAAGCTACTTTTAAAACCTGTACCTAATTCATTTAATCACCCATAAATAGAACAATTTTATTTAACTGCTGTCTTTTCGTTTCTCGAATATTCTCACAAATTCATTCTCTAAATGCGGCCCGTTGTCGCAAGTGTTGCCTGTTTAGGGAAGGTTGGGAGATTTTGCACAGATTATAATTATAAATTAATACCTCAATGAAAATGGATATTTCACTTTGAAATAATAATATTGTCTTTTTTACACTAAAACAAAAGATATGTAATAATTAAGATTAAAAACTAAGAAGATGAAAGTAAACAATTCCAAATAGGTATGACTGCACGGGTTATTACATAATTAACATGTTTACTTAATAAAAGCGTGCGTCACACTAATATTATAAAATTTATAATATATTTGGATGTTTAGATGTTTGTTCCGCTTTCATGCCTTAACCACTGAACGGATTTGAATGAAATTTGGAATGGAGATAGTTGGTACCCTGGATTAACACATAGGATATGGAAAAAGTCTTATTGCCATGGGAAAATCTTACATAACGCGAGCGTAGCCGCGGGCGGAAAGCTAGTGTAGAATCAAAATCAGTAATACGTAACACCAATAATTGCGATTATTTTGAGAACCTCTTTCGTTCGTACATTTTTCGGTCCGTGCATAAAATCCTCCCGACAAATCGGGAGAATTTATAACACTACCACATATTTTCCTTACTAGTACATTTTCTGCACGCTAGATGGCGATCTCGCGTCATCTGACCGCGGGGATTTTTTCGACGAATATAATAGTTTAACAGAAAATCTAGTTTATAAATTAATAAGTTTTCTAAATTTCATGATAGAATCTAATGAAATATAAACATTAAAGCTCACATAGTCGCAATTACACTTACTTATTAACCAATCTTTATTAGCCATCTAGTAGCAAAAAGCGTAATTTACTCCACGTATCAATTATTACAGAAAAGTTGGGATGAAAATACTGAAATAAGTTACTTACACGTGAAATGATAACTTTTCAGCTGTTTCTCCTTGCCTCTCAGAACAATTTCGACACATAGGTACACTTCATATTTTACAACACTTCATATTTTTAGCATTATTTACTCAAATTTCAATAATTTTTGACCGCACGACGACAAGTGTTTTAGTCGCAAGTAAATAGCGTACTGGCCGCTAAGCCCCGCCCCCTCCGTGACGTCATGGCCGACTAAATTATCACGCGGCCTAGTTCATAGAGCCTAGTCCTCTTCCTACTTGGTCCGTAGCTACAATAGTAAAGAAAAATGCATTATTTACCTCAAAGGTATGCACTAGCTCAGGATTGTCTTCCACATCTACCACGGCCAGATCGAGGTTATCCAGCGGCTGGATCAGCTCCTTCAGCTTCGGAGTGAGTATCTTGCATGGCTCACACCAGTCCGCATGGAAGTTCACTATCACTGGTTTGTCGTTATTCATCACCTGCCAAATTTAAATCATCATCAGTTCAGGAGCTTGAAACAAACAAAACCTGAACCTTACACTACTTTTTTTGTGTGGCATTTGGCTGGTCAATAACACTGATACCAGGGTTCAGTCAGAGTGCTAAGTAGCATGTACTATAGCCCAAGACTGCAATATATTCGTTAGTTTTCTACACCTACCCAGCAGCTGAATGAGAATTAGAAAAGGTAGCAACAGCATGAACTGAATAGTAACATTTTTATAAATACTCTTTGAAGTGCATGTGAGTAAATAAATTTGTAGAATTGGTCAAAATCAATACCTTATTGACAAATTCTTCATTGGTTTTAACTATAATAGTCTCATTGTGAACTACAGATGTGCAGATAGACTGGGCCTTTCTGAAGTTAGCCAGTCTTCGGATGGGTGACCGCAGACCTTGACTTATGGCACTGCACATTTTGATCTGGAAATAGAAAATTGTGAATTTTATTGCTAGAGATTATTTAAACTTACTAATTAATGCATTATCAGTTATAATAAATATGTGATAAAAATAACGATGAAAAAGAAGATTCAAGTCTTAAGATTGAAATGAAGAATTTTAAAACTTCCATAATATTAGGTCCTTACATATGAAATTGGCGTTTTGTCGTACTGGCCACTTTGATCACAAATTTCTCCTATTTGGTTAGGAATTCGAAATTCAAATTTATACAGCTATTTCCACATGTAGTTGTGTTTCGTAAACCGTCATTCATTTGTTTTTTTACTTATCTTTTTTCTGTTTGCATCGCTCGATTTACAAAATGGAAAATTTGAAATATCGCGTTATTTACGAGTACGAGTTCCACCGTGGCACCAGTGCTGCGGAAACGGCTCGAAGGGTTAATGATGTGTATGGCGGTTGTGTCGCAAAAGAAAACACAGTGCGTTTTTGGTTCCAACGTTTTCGTTCTGAAAATTTCGACCTGCAAAACAAGCCCCGTGGACGGCCGGAGACCCAAGTTGATAATGAAGCATTGAAGGCTATTGTGGAAGCGGATCCATCGCAAACCACGTCCGAGTTAGCTGCAGGCTTCGGTGTTAGTGATAAAACTGTTTTAATCCACTTGAAGCAAATTGGGAAGATTAAAAAACTTGGAAGGTGGGTTCCTCACGAATTGAGTGAAGCAAACCGGCAAACGCGCGTCAACTGCTGCGTTACATTACTTGACCGGCACAATAACGAAGGGATTTTAAATCGAATCATTACCTGTGATGAAAAGTGGATTCTCTACGATAATCGGAAGCGCTCATCGCAATGGCTGGACCCTGGCAAGCCAGCCAAAGCCTGCTCCAAGCGAAAATTGACCAATAAAAAGTTACTTGTAAGCGTTTGGTGGACTAGCGCCGGTGTCGTTCATTACAGTTTTCTCAAATCTGGCCAGACGATTACGGCAGATGACTATTGTCAGCAATTGCAAACCATGATGGAAAAGCTGGCTGGTAAACAACCGAGGCTGGTCAATCGCTCTACGCCACTGCTGCTTCACGACAACGCTAGACCACACACTGCACAACAGACGGCTAGCAAATTAGAAGAGCTTCAATTGGAATGTCTAAGGCATCCACCGTACTCCCCGGACCTTGCTCCAACAGATTACCATTTTTTTCGAAATTTGGATAACTTCTTGCAAGGGAAAAAATTCAACTCAGATGGGGCAGTCCAAATCGCCTTCAAAGATTTTATTGATTCCCGTCCGAATGGTTTTTTTAGTAAAGGGATCAATGAACTACCTATGAGATGGCAAAAGTGCATAGATTACAATGGCTCATACTTTGATTAAATAAATATACTATATAAAAATTTTTCGACTTTTTGTTCCTCCCATACAAAACGCCAATTTCATATGTAAGGACCTAATATTATAAAACTAGTCAGACTGGCCATGAACTTATAAATATAGATGAGTTCTATTGAGCTCAAACTGTAGGCAAGATTGTGCTAACTTTTAAATCCAACTTGATGTTCTTAATATATAATAAACTAGCTGACCCGGCAGACATTGTCTTGCCATTTTCCCTGCCTCTACCCTAGTTGTAGTGTGTAGGTGTAGTCACGGGGTCTCATTCCGTAGTACGGAAATTTTGTTCTAAATTATTGATGACATCTAGTGACAACATTGGTACTACGTAGAGTTTAAGCAATTGTTGTCATTTGCAGCGCTATCTATCGTCTAATAGTTATATTGTTTGTGACATATCACACATACAGCAACATCTATTATCTAATAGTTTTAATATAGCCCTTGACACAGCGATGTTTTGTTTTTGCATTAAAACATTTTTAATGTTTTTGGATAGTAGTAACACGAATTTGTGTATAGTGTAGACGTGGTGTAGACCAAAACATTCGCTAGAGACACGCCTTAACACTGTTTATACTAAATGGTGGCATTTAGTTCCATCTAGTGATAAAAAGCAAAAGCGAAATACTCCAGAAAAATCGTCAACTTGGCACTAGATGGCGTATCTTCGCAGTTTTGTAAGTCAGTGTGCACGTAGCACCATCTAGTGAGCTAATAGAGAAAACAAAATAGCCCGAAGAATAGCCCGAGTTTTGAGGGTACAGTTTTTTTGTATGAGATGAGGCATCTGTACGCAGTATTATATTATCTGTGGTGTAGTGTAGTTGTAAGGTGGATGTAGGGTGGGTGTAGGGTAGGTGTAGGGTAGGCGTAGGGTAGGCGTAGGGTAAGCGTAGGGTAGGTGTAGGTAGAGTAGGGTAGAGGTAGGAAAAGTGGCAGGACATAATGTAAAGAATAGGATAGGAATAGAATTTTTGTTTAATAAATAAAGTTATTATTGTGTGGGTTGTAAGGTCGACAACCGACCTCACAAACCCAAGGAATATTTTTTAACTAAAACAAACAGTCATTCATAATATACATACAACAGAGTTATGGTGCATTATATAAGTTCAAACAAAAGTCATTATTATATCTGCCAATTTGCTTACGTGACTGATAAGAGATAAGAAATCCATTGATCTTCTGAGCAAACTGCCTTGTACCATAAATAGAGAAGTTTTGAAATAAGACAAGTACTGAATGTAACTTTATGGCTTTCAGATTAAATTAATTAAAAATTAAATTAAAATTAAATTAAAATTTGTTTATTTTCTCCACAAACAGTACTTTATAAACTAGGGGCAGGTGCCTCCCATTAAGCTTATCGCCTGTGTTAGGAGACACCGCTCTTCTAAACATATTTATGAAAATAAACAGTTTTTACGTAAAACTAGAACAAAAACAAAATAATTATGTCAGCATGCTTGTTCCACTAGCTACTAGCTACTCAGCAATCCCTTCAACCAATCACACTAATGTAATAATATAAATACTCAAGTTTGTTTATATTATATATATATGTATGTGTGTGTGTGTGTGTGTGTGTGTGTGTGTGTGTGTGTCTATGTGTGTGTGTGAGCAAGTGTGTGAGCCCAAGCGTAAGAGAAACTGCCGAGTGGATAGCCCTACGACGAGTACGTCTTGGGATCGGGTTGATTTCATACAGTGCAATGCTAGGCATTGCATTGTCCACTAACCAGTCGGCAGGTTCTCCATGCGCGTGGGTGTGTGTGTGCAAGTATATGTGTGCGTGTATGTGCGTGTGTATGTATGTATGTGTATATGTTACTACCTCCCCGTGCCTAGACGGCTGGATGGATTTGGATGAGATTTAGTACCTACATGTATCCATAGACAATATTACCAATAATTTCAATAGGTAATAATTATGTGGCAACGGGTCTCATTCTCATACCACTTGTGTTCTCAATGAGTAGAAACAGATAAGAAGCCAAGTAGCTAGCCCTACGACTACGTCTTGGGATCGGTATCATGCTCCACTAGCTACTCAGCAATCTCTCCAAACAATCGTAAGTTTTAGGTTCCAACCACTTAGATATCATCTTTTTACATTCATGTGTTGATTTCGGATAGATTTGTATTTCCTTATTGATTATATTATAAAGTTTAGCAGACAGTTTATCGAACTGTCTGCTTGCAAATGCAGTATTTACTAAAGGGACCTCTGCTACTATGTCCTTTCTCCTTTTTCGTAGCTTTTTAGGGTCATACGGTAGGATTTTATGCTTTCTTATGACAATGTGTTCAATGTAAAGTTTCCTAACTGAAGATATTTTGGTGAGTCTATATAAACTATCCGTTGGGTGCTTTCGGTTTTTGAAATACATTGTTTTAATAAGATTTCGTTGTGTACGTTCAAGTTCAAGGAATTTGGTTTTTGTAGCCCCACCCCAGATCGGGATACAATAGGTTAGTATCGACTGCACCAACGCTGTGTAGATTTCCTTCAAGAGGTCTCTATGCTCAGACTCCCTTGGCACCACGTATCTTAGGGTTTTAAATATCCAGGTAAGCTTTCTGACCCTTTGCATTAGGTACTCGATATGTGGATGCCACGAGAGCCGCTGGTCCAGTATGACACCAAGGTATTTAGTATAAGCGACTTTCTGAATATGAGGGCAACTACATTGCAATAAATTATCTTTACTTGTGCAGTTATGAATTTGGATTTTAAAATTTTGATTAGGTTGGGAATCATTGTATATACTGAAGCAAATATAGTTCGTCTTTTCTGCATTTAGTGTAAGTACATTAGTATTTAGCCATGTGTAAATTTGCCTCAAGCCTTCTTCAGCAATTTCCCTAACACTGTCCCATGAATCTCCCGTGAAGACTATTGCTGTGTCATCGGCGTAAGTGAAGATATTAGCGTTCCTGAGCTTTATATTACATAAATCATTAATGTAGATTAAAAATAAAGTTGGCCCAAGAACGCTACCCTGAGGCACGCCAAATGTCACCTCTTCATTTTCACTGGTGCAGTTATCGAGTTTAACTTTTTGATAACGCTGTGAAAGATAATCTGTAAATAGTCGCAGTTGAGTTCCTCTTATACCTACAGCTTCCAGTTTGTGAAGAAGGATGGGGAGAGAGACCGTGTCAAAGGCTTTTTTCAAATCAAGAAAAACGGAGATGCATTTTTTTCGTTTATCAATTTCTTTTGCAACTAAAGAACTGAGGGCAGACACTGCATCCTCAGTCGATCTGCGCTGCCGAAAGCCATATTGGCATTCTGAAAGTATATTAAATTTATCTAGGTACTGTAGAAGTCTTTTATTTATAAGCTTTTCTAGAATTTTGGAAAAGGCAGGTAACACTGATATAGGTCTGTAATTATTGATCACGTCTCTCTCCCCACCCTTAAACACAGGTGTAATTACTGACTGCTTTAGTGCTTTAGGGAATACTCCTTTCCGAAAACATAGGTTAATTGCGTGTGTCAAAACGGGTACGACATCACATTTGGCTATTTTCAGAAATGAGGTGGGAATATTGTCCCATCCAGGCGCACTATCTGTCTTTAGACTCATCAATGTGTTAGACACCTCTTCAGCGTCTGTCGGGAGAAGGACAAAAGTGCTAGGATGGTGGGCTATAGAATGCGAAGTATTAGTAGCGTGTTTTGGATCAGATGTAATTTTTAAAGCAAGTTCTTTTCCTACACTAACAAAATGTTGGTTTATATAATCCGCTGATTCCCTTGTAGTTTGTTTTAGATTATTTAACTCATTTTTTGGACTATTATCTTTATTGGTGTAAGTTATTTGTTTTATATTTTTCCATAGTAATTTAGAATTTTTAACAGAATTTGTCATTAGTTCTTTTTCATATTTTCTTTTAGCAGTTTTTATTAACTTATTACAGTAATTTCTATATCGATTGAATATAATTTTATTTACTTCATTACTAGGATCCTTGCGTAGGTTTATCTGTAGTCTATTTCTATTTCTTATACATCTTAAAACTCCTGGAGTTATCCACGGTTTAATTATTCGGTATCTTGATGGAATATTCTTAATCTCTGTATTATCTTTTATAACTTGATTGAGACGGTATATCAACGTATTAATAACCTTGTCAGGATCGTCGCAGTATAAAAGTTCCGCAAGATTAACAGTTTTTAGTTGTTGTAGTGCTAGTTCAAAATTTACAGTTTTTTTAGTTTTAATTATAGGGGGAGTAGATTTGATTTTAGTAAGTGATAAAAGTACAGTGTAATGATCTGTGGTAGTAGTATGTAGAACTGCAATATTTGATTCTAATCGCTTTATGTTTAGTTTCATCATAATATGATCTAAACAGTTTATTCCCCTAGTGGGTATGGTATGACCAGCCAAAATTCCGTACGTAGCAAGAGTATTTAGGTAATTAATTCTGTTTTTATTTTCATAGTGTGATTCACAAGTCTTGGGTGCTATATTAATATTTATATCACCTGCAATAATGATGTTCTTGTTTGATGAATTAATAGTATCCAGGTGTGTAGATATAGACTTAATGAAATCATCGGCGTTATTATAAGAGGGTGATCTGTATATTCCAAGTACGATGTTATTAAGCAAATCAATCTGTAGGCATGATGATTGTGCAAGCCTTATTTCGTTAACCTTATGTTTGAGGTTTTTTTTAATATAGGCTACTACTCCATCATTTTGATTTAAGTCGGCAGTTGTGGCATAAGTAACATAGTTAGGTAAAACGGGTAGAGGTTTGCTTTTATTAATTCTACATTCGGTTAATATTATTAGATCTACTTCAAAAGAAAATTCTGATAGGTTAACCAAGAAGTCCTCAAAATTGCAGTAAATACTGCGTATGTTTTGGGCAATAAGGGTGAAATCGCTTTTGCGTACTTGCAGATGTTTTTTTAATTGATTAATGTCGCATTCGAAGGATTTCGCAATTTCAATCCGGTCTATATCCTGCATGGTTCTTAACGTGTTATCCATTTATGGGCCATAAAGAATAAATACGGGGGGTAAGAAATGAGGGGTTCAATGGTAAAATAACGGGGTAAAAATAAGTTATTTTGTGTGTATCTTCGTTCGAGTGATCCATTGTAAATATGAATGTATTCAATAATAATAATATGTATGAACAATTACATGAGGTAAGTAGTCTATTGCTTATAGAATTAGGCACTGGATTGAATAGATGTTGGTGTGTGTTTAATGTGTTGATGTAAGAGTGTGTATAGTGTATGTCTGTATGGGTATATTGGAGTATAACTTGTTTGTCAGTATAATAGTAACATGTATCAAAGAATATTAATATTAGGTATGAGGGTGATTGTTGTTTTAAGTATAGTGCGATTGTATGCCCAGGATGCAAGTAAATATGTCGTGAAATTTTTAAAAGAACGGTATTAAGAATATGGTTACGTAGGGTATACTTGAAGATTTTACATTTCAATACGCAGCAATAAAAAAGTACAAACAGAGAATAAAAAATAAAATTATTTAAAACTGGGCTCAGTCAGTCCTTTAACATAAGTTGATGCACCTGGCTTTCATTAGTTATGTGAATAATAGGTGATTGGTCTGATTCACGCACATAAACCTTTCCGTAGCTAGTCCAGCAAAATCTGTAATCTTTGGACTTTTTTAGGTCACGTGCTAGGAAGTACAGTCTAGATGCCTTAGCAGTGAGATGCTCGGCTACGTAAATCGGCGTATCTTCCTGAGTTTTTAAGCCAGCGTGCTTAGCCATTAGCTTAGATTTTTTATTAATGTTGAATTGCTTGACTTTCTGTAGTATTTCTCCTTTTTTCAAGGC
The DNA here is from genome assembly GCA_951230895.1 of Carpatolechia fugitivella. Classification (NCBI taxonomy): domain Eukaryota; kingdom Metazoa; phylum Arthropoda; class Insecta; order Lepidoptera; family Gelechiidae; genus Carpatolechia; species Carpatolechia fugitivella. The sequence continues at coordinate 2,499,394 of OX579661.1, forward strand.
GGTGGTAAGTTCGACTATAATTGGATGGTTTTTCTGCTGTGTTTTTTTGCTTCGAATTCTATATATATCCTTAATTTCATCATGGGATAGTTTACAGTTTATGTTCTTTGAAAGTGTAGTAATCATTTCCATTAGTACGTCCTTGTTCTCATCTGGCACACTTGGTACGTTTTTTAGCTCGAGGTTAGTTTTCCGGCTACTAACTTCAAAGTTTTCCAATTTATTCTCCAAAAGAATGATGTAGTCTCTGTTATCTTTAGTATCATCTTCCAGCGTAGTGATCCGGTTTTTTATCTCGGTGTTTTGGTCAGAAAGGAAACCAATTGAGCTCTGAATATCAATATTTGTTTGTTTAATTTCATTGAGAGTAGTATTTAAGTTTTTGAGTTCATCTTTCTGCGAAGCTGCGAAGTAATTCATTAGCTGTCTCATTTCCTCCTTAAAGTCTTGAAGGGTGTTTAAAGAGTGGTTATCAGACTCTTGTACTGTACCCCGTCGTGGAAGAGTGTTGATATAATCGCCCTTAGCACTCACATTGGGATCCTCCGATCCACATATGGACATATTAAGGTCTGATTCACTATTATTGTGTTTTTCCGCCATAGTATACAGGTATGAGTAATAAAATCTCTGTCTGTGCCTCTCTCTGCTCACTACTTGGAAGAAATTAGCGTGAAGAGTCGGAAAAGCGTTTTGGAGAATAATCAACAAACAGTTGTAGGCCAAGAACAGTTGAAGGCCAGATAAGAAGTCACAAGTACTTTAGACTTTCTTATATCTTTTTCTTACTTATATTTACTATGACTTTGATCAACTTTTATGGAAACAAGAAAGAACAATAATATTTGTATAAATTTTGAAATTAACCTTTTTTGTTTAATCCTTTTGGTGTTATGCTTGTTTATCAATAAATAAATAAATGTTTAGTGCAATAAACATACATAATATATAGAGATATAGTGTTCATACCTGTACTTATTTGCCTATTTAATAGTACCTGGTTAACCGTTCTTAGCTCGTTTATTTTTTTTTAAGACACCTGCATGTCTATAAAAAGTAACAACAACAACGGTAAATAATTTATATAAAAAAAAAATGAAAACTTTAGGATTCAACCTCGAGACCTTAGATAGACAGTCACGCGGTCTCCCGACTGTGCTAATGTTACGTTAATGCCTGAAAACATGGGGAAAACCCTTTTCACTAAGAATTAAATCTAGCTGGATCGATTTATCGCCCCCGAGACCCCCTATATACCAAATTTTATCGAAATTGTTGCAGCCGTATCCAAGATTCTTATTATATAGATATATACAAGAATATAGCTATCCAATGATAATCAATGTTCTACATGCAAATGCCAAACCATTCCAAACTAAACATTAACATTCCAAGCAGATAAAACTTATCATTGACCCTAGTAATTTCACTCTCAATATGACAGAAGGCCAATACATGACTATCCACATCCTCATTAATTTCAACAGTGATGATAACTGATAATTTTATTATCAATACATATACATATTTCATACAAAACCAAAGCATTATATGACTGCTGTCTAATCTACAAACCAAACAAGTAATTGACATCGACTTAGCACCGACTTACCGAAGCAAATAAATCAATTTACAGAACCAAAACTTCTCACTCTCTTCGTCTCAATAGGAGTTAGGCAGGTCACCACAAAACAGTACACAAGGCCGGATACTCCAATGAGAAGCAGTAACGATAACGTCGCGTAGCGGGAAACGAATAGTTTGTCATAAAAATTGGCACCGTGCGAATACTCCACAGCTCCTTTTGGCAGCGCAACCAAAATTGCTGATAGTATTAACGATACACCCAAAGCGACTTTCCCAATATAATGACCAGTTTTCACGGACACCCAACAAAGCATAAGCGTTACGAACCAAATAACAGTCAAAAAATACACTCCTATACCGAAACTAGACATGATTCACAAAACGAATGCTAGAAGAAGCATGATAAAGTATTAAATGAAAAAGTTTGTTAGAGGTCATGCAGGATGTTTAAAGTGATTACTGGTTGTCACAGATGATAGCACATTAATTAAATAACAATAAATCTGCTTCTCACAAAATGTCTTTATGCCGTAGAGTCGAGTTATAAACGTGGTAAAGCACAATCTTGACCTCGCACACAATAGTGAACAAACAACGGAACGGAGAAGAAAATTAAAATTAATGACATTGACATAACAGTGACAGAACCATAGACAATTTTCAGTGTGACCATCATCATAAAAAAATTAAAAATCTGCAAAAATGAATCTGAGACTGAGACCAAAATCTATATAAACATGAAGGGGTGGTGGAAGAAATGCGCGTTCCCATCCAGTCTGCTGTTGAGATAGCCATTGCCAATAGAGTACACTCCACAGAATGCCCTTCTGGTAGCAACCGCACCCGCAAGCGGGGACGCGGTAGACCCAATCAAGGGCGTATACCGATTCAGACTTTCAGCGCTGTCAGCGATCAGAAAAGCAAAAAAAACGTATGAGTTTTGACAGCTGACAGTAATTCGGAACGCGATTATGGGTGCTTTAATCGATTTCAGCGCGTTTCGGAACGCAGGGCAAGTTCTGCATAATCCTGAAAGGCCCAGTCAGGGTTATTCCTCTCCCGCACGCTTCTCGCCATGGCAACGTCCTAGGCCAAGGTTCGCCACAAGTGGGCGCCTTTAGGGGTAAGAGCCTTCCGCTCCCCCAAAAGTCCGGTTACGCTTGATACGTCGATTTTGCGACACAAGCATTAGGTCCAGGTCAAAAAAAAAGGAAGAAATGCGCCAGATTAGATCAACAAAATATTTATCTCAGAAGAATGCAGAACTTTAAATAACAAAGTCAGGTCTTATCGTAGGTATACGACTTAGGCCTTAGGTTAACTGGACTGCAGGTAGCTATCGCAAGTGATAAAAACTACCAGTTCACACTTTAAACTTTTATTTAAAACTCACTACAAACTGTACAGACTTAAACGTATAGACAAATACTGGTATTCACTTCGACGTCAACAACTCGATTGCCGACGACCTGATGCGACCCCACGAAGCCGGACGACATCCCCTCCTCTCAAATCTCCCTCCGATGTTAAAGGCGAACTTCACTCATATTGGATCCACACGTTCATCGAATTGGACCATCAATCACCAAGATTTGACCACTATGAGTTTGACAGATTGGGCCAACAATGTCCGTATATTGCTTCATGATTTGCTACCTTCAGCGCGTTGGAAACACGATGGTGTGAGTTGGCTTCACGTCTAATGAATGTTGTGCCACAAAATTATAATGTTGCTAACACAAGTAACTGGAGACTAAGGGAAGACTGCAAGTGGCTATCAAACCCTTAGCTCTTCGGCTTTACTTGAGGGCTGCAATTGGTTACCTCAAGCTGATCCACTAAGCTACGATTTTTTTATTTTTTTTTGGCGGACCTAATCGCTATTTCTACCAGAGTGGTAATATAGCGGGCACGGACTTGCGGGGGAGCAGAAGGCTCGTACTCGTATCCCTTAGCAAATTTATGATAACGTATCTGGGGGTGCCCTCAGACGGGCTCGGACGTTGCCAGGGCGAGAAGCACGTCAGAGAAGAATGACCCCTACCGGGTCTTACTGAATTAATTCTACTATTAGTTCCGCGTCCCCGCTGGCGGGGACAGTTGCTACCTGAAGGGCATTTTGTAGTAGTGTTTGGCCTACACGCAATGGCAGCTTTAATTGCAACGGTGATCTCATCGTCCGGATCTGTGAGAGCGTGTCTAGGACGACGCTTGAATCGCGTAGTGGGATAATAAATTGATGCTTTTCTCACCAGAAAGTTCGGGTGAGAAACGGCCGAATCGAAATAACGTTTAGACGCTTGACGCATATACTCCTTAATGGAGGGGACTTCAAGGTCAATGTGAAGATTCCTATTGCGCACGTACGTTAGTCATGTAAACAATTTTTTTATCAAAAGGGTTCCATACAGCATACGAATTTGACGTATATCCTACTAATATTCCTATTTCTGAGCCAATTTACCTATTGGTCGGTTATTTTTGTAAAAGGTTTTTGAACCAAAAATTTTGTCTGCTAATTAATGATTTAGGGTTGAGTGAATATTGTTTATGAAAATGCCACCGAAAAAGCGGTTTATATCCTGTGAAATCTGTGGAGACCGAGCCAATCGTACAGATTTGAAAAAAGTAAGTTTATGGCGAAATTTCCTTTGGATGAGGCACGGTAAGAGTTGGAATAGATATTTTAGCAAGTATTGTTTATATCTATCTATAAATAATGTGTATCTAAAGCCGGCTCATAACAAATAAAATTATCTTAAATGTCATCTTTTACTACACTAGTGATGTACTTCAGGATTATAAAGTTATCGATAATATTATTTATTGACTTCAGTACCTCGACGCGACATTATAGCGTCATTTCAACGAGCAAACCATGTCGTGCCATCCATCAATTTCTATAATAAAATTAAAATATATAGGTGTTACTTTATCGAATTTGATGGCTCAACAATAGGTATTATTTTTGACTTTTTAATGTTTTGCTTTTTTTGTTTCAGGGGTTTTTAAATTTTAAATTTATTTTTGTTGTTTTGGTGATTTACAGAATCCTATGTACCAGGACAGTAGCTCAAAGCGTGTAACAAGAACATACCTCAATCTCATAAAAGGAAATGGTCACCCAGCTCAGGTAAATATAGTATAAATTAATTTAGCCGCATTACCATTTAAAAATATTTTAATTATTTCGTAAGCTTACTATTCTATTTAATTGTTTTGGTGATTTACATAATCCTATGTACCAGGACAGCAGCTCAAAGCTCAAGTACTGTGTAACAAGAACATACCTCAATCTCATAAAATACTAACAAACTTTCGCTTTTATAATATTAGATTATTAGTAAGGATAATTATGTAAGGCTTTAATTGTATCTTGTGCGTAAGGCAAGAGTGCTTATTAAACATTTTTGTAGAAAAAGATTTTCATTTTATATCAGGTCCGCATTTTATGTTCAATCTTGTATTTTGAATTACCATAATACAAACATTGGAATCATAAAATGAGGATTTGATTTCGGTACTAATCTATAATAAAAATTACAATACTAAATGGAGCCTCAATTCCCACCCTGTACATTCTATCGATATCGATAAAAACCGCACGGTAGCACTATTTAGTCTGTTAGGTTGGTACTCCTGTTTTAGACAAGGTTTTTGACGTAAGTTATTATTATGTTGGTATTGAAGTGCCATGTAAAATGATGTTATTGGCTAGTTACCGAGTCCCGCCTCTTAAACCCCTTACATCCTCTTAGTTTTACTAATAATACCTTTAGCTCAGGTAGATACTTAAATAAAATCTCTGTAGTCTATCAACCCCATCAACCTATTATAATAAAATTTTATGAAAAAGATGCATATAAGAAATTGGCAACACAACAACATGGACACAACCTATACCTTTTTTTTAAGGTTTGGCCACTAGCTATTCAAGGTAACCGACAAAGCAAATTACATTTAGTAGTCTAACAAATAAAAATTAAAACTGTAACAGTGAAGTGAAGTGAATAGCCTGCTGTTTTGCTGTCAATTTAATAGAAAGGTGAGTGATTTTACTAGAATTTCCCACTTTATTTCATGTAAACTGCTTTTAGATTATTACTGTTGAAATCAGCTAATGGAATTTCAAGAGTTAAATCAGATATTTTACTAAAAAACTTCGTTATAACCATAAATTTGTAACGCCATTTTCCGTTCCGTATTTCGTCGAAGAATATTTTTTTCTCTTCGCCAGCGTTGCGTGGAATGGTCTTAGAATTTGAGATATTCTATTAATCAACAGAACGTGGCAGAAAACATTACTCCTGTCGCTGAATTGTGTGCAATTCTGCGAGGACTTATAGGTATTTCGTATCGTCTGTCGGATGACTAATAAATGTTGGCTTAACAAGGTCTAATAATCGCGGACGTAATGAAAGGCCGAACTAAACTTTTGTATTGTTTTTAGTGTCACTGACCTACAGACGATCTGTGCACATATTAGGCTGTAAATATGAAGCAATATTTATCATAAAAATACACCTAGATTCCTACACATCTTTACCTACTGCTTATGTTATGATATAGGTACCTGTCCTGTGCCCTACTTTCAAATGCCATTAGAATACTACCCTTTAAAAGGTTGTTTCACTTAGCACTGCTAGCCCTATGGTAGCTTTTTAATACTTATTTGAATTTTTGAATACTGGAATCCTCTAGAAACTAAGTAGGAAAAGAACTACCCAGTGCTTAGTTTCAAAATTAGCTTATCTTTTAGGTAGACAAATCTATACAGTCAAAATAATTCCCTTTCTTTTTTGTATTCAGGGTCAAAATATATTTACCATATGTTTTTTTTTATTGTTATTCATCTATCAGAAACTGATGATTCAATAGCATTTTATCATGTTATTTTATAAATGCTCTATCATGATGTCATCTCAAAGGAGTGCTTATTGTATACTACATCAGGTGGTAGATTTATTTAAAACCACCACCTCAAGAAGCTTATCATGGATATTGATTGAATTAATTAAATATACTTTATTTATTTTAAAGACTACAGAGGTCCATTTTGATTTGTAACAATGTTCTTAAACCTATGTTAATACACAGACACAAAGACATGCAGTAATTATAAGAGTAAAAATAGTAGCCTTATTGCTAAGGTATCAGTTTTACAGGCAACCAGATAACATGGAAACAAAATCAAACCAGATGAAACAACATACTAGTATGTATTTAGCTAAACATCCAACATTAAACAAATTTTCTAAAAATATGTTGGTATATGGATAGACAAGAAGTTTCAAATTGAAAAGCACAACTTATAGAAAACTATTGAAACATTAAAGAAATGCCAGGGTTGTGATACCTGGGAAGTATCAGACATTCTTTTCCAGATAAAAAAAAAACAATTTGTAAGTGAATTTGCCAATTTTCAGAATAGAAATTAAATGTAAATTGACTTTCTTTTTAATTAGGTTAAACGAAATACATAATCTAATGATGATGACATAATCTGATGATAAACAGGGAACTCAACTCAGCATCTGACATTAGTATGACATTGTTTTCATAATTAGAGGCTTAGTGATGTCATGGTTGGTTTAGAAACCAGTCTGTTTTGCTTACTGTAGCAAGATTATTATACCATGAACCCGTTTTGTAAGTAATATGTATAAGTATTTCTGATTTGGGCCATACAAATATTTAAAAAGTCAATTTTGTTTTAAATATTTATTTCTAAGAATGAGCTTGCATTTGACTGGTAGTTGGTAGGCTCATTGATTTACAACAGGCCTTAAAATAGCACGTTATACAAAAATACACTAGAAACATGTCGCCTATTTGAAAGTACGCTGTTAGCAATGTCGTCTGTTTCGGGCGCGCTACTGTGTCGTGGCTAAATGGTAAGGGATTTATTTAAAAAATATTTGCTTTACGTTTTTGATCATCTTATTTTTTTTCTTGTGAGAATCCGAGTAAGTGATTGGTCCGACTGCATATAACTCTTTTTGACACGCTTTTATTAGCTTCACCTGTATTGTTTGTAACCGACTCCTTTGGACTCGATTTTTACCCACTTTAAACGGACATTTTTCACTTCTTAGTTTGATATGATTTAAAAGCGTGTTTTTTAATTTTTTAAACAATTTTTTTATTTATTTAATCATTCTTTCTATTCAGTTCGTTGTAACCTTTTATTGACTAGCGGTCCGCCCGCGCGGCTACGCTGCTCGCGTTGTGTAAGATTTTCCCGTGGGAATAAGACTTTTTTTTCCGTAAAAAGTATCCTATGTGATAATCCAGGTTAGAAAATATCTCCATTCCCAATATCATCCCAACCCGTTTAGTACTTTAAGCGTGAAGGCGGAACACACGTCTAAACGTTCAAATATATTTTCACATTTACAATATTAGTATGATGGTACTATTTAAAGTAACTGAGTATTGTGTACTTATAACAATCGCTTGCGGTTCACGGTCGATTGCCTTCGCGACAAACAAGTCGGATCGGTTGCAGCTGCAACTATGAAGGGGCGAGTGAGGTCGCTTTTTACGACAGGTGAGATCAGTTATTATTGATTGCGTTGAAAACCTGTTCGTCCTTGCCCTTGTGCGTTGAACCTTATGTACCTCATGTTATGACAACCTTTAAACACAGAATATATATAGTAGTCCATCAACAGCTCATATACGCCCCCACTGAGGGGCTCGAACTTAGGCTTAGGCTTAGTACCTACTTTAAATTCCAATTACTTGTTCACTTATTTTAATCTGTTGTTATATTTGCGATATTTATGGTTCTTAATCCTTATATCAACAGAATTAATCTTAATCCTTACTAAAACACTATAAACGCGAAAGTTTGTATGTACGGGTCTTTGTTACTCTTTCACACAAAAACTACTGAACGGATTGGGATTAAATTTTGAATAGAGATAGTTTGTACCCTGGATTAATACATAGGATACTTTTTACGGGAAAAAGTCTTATTCCCATGGGAAAATCTTACACAACGCCAGCGTAGCCGCGGGCGGACCGCTAGTTGTTGATTCATTTGCGTGACAGTACCAGGATATTTATAATTAAAATTACATAATTATTAATGATTACAGTCTTTTTTATTATTATCATGGCCGTGTATGGGATATTCCCATATATTTATTTATTTTTGTGTACTAAATTGTATTTATCTTCATCAATGAATCACATCTTGATCGTGATGTTATACACTGGCTTTTTTATATCAACTACCTAACCTACCTACTTATAAACACTGGCCTCTCTGTGAATGCCTTGTCATTAGTTGTATTGTAGCGATATGCCTTGAAAATGTCCAGGTGAGCGCAGTATCCAACCGCGACTTCCTCTACTTATCTGTATTTTATACTTCATGTCGGAAATAATAATTATTTATTCTTTGGAGTTCACGTAGGGTTACCACTTATAATATCAATTCCGGTTCTGTTTACACGCCGATACTTTATCTAGAATTAAAGCTGGCACCTAATAGGTGTTTATAGTGTTTGAATGAGAGAACGTGCCAGCTTAACTGGCTAAATAGTAAATAAATACCTATATATTACTTTACAAGCCTACCAATTTTACACAACGTAACGTAATAAACGTTAATTTTTATTTAGTTTTTCCATATTTCACGCCTTTGCTATTGCAATAGAATAATTTTAGCACAGCATAACTTGGAATTGAAAAAAAAATACAAATATCTATTATACATTTTTCATGAAGACTGTACTGCATAATTTAAAGAATGGACCGATGTGAAAAAATAAATCGATTTTTTATACTCGATTCACGGAGTAATGTTCATCTCGTGTATCCAATTTTTGTTTGAAGGCAATTTTTAGGCAAGGTCTAATTTTTTTTAGTAAGGTTTTCGTTTCGGAGAGATCTTTAGTCTTTACTGAAGGGATCTAGGAAATTGCAATATTTTTAAAGTGATCCATTTCAGTAGTGGCTAGGACCGCTGCCTCCCGTCTGAGAGACGCGGGTTCGATCCCCATCATCAGTCATCATTTATTCGACGCTCCCTGCACACTCCTGCGAAGAAATTCAAAGATTGTGTGTGAAGTCAAGCCACCCGCACTGGGCCAGCGTGGTCGACTAAGGTCTAATCGCCCTAATTCAGGGTAGGCTCGAGCCCCTCGGTGGGGACGTATATTATGAGCTGTTGATGATCCAGTTGAACGTGTTCTAATTTACAATGAATAAAACGGAAAGCATTGTCTGTGTGCAATAGAAAGGCATCGCCAGTTTCTCCTACTAGCACTTCTAATTCAATTATTCGTTTATCGGGCGCTCTAGTGCACTATATAACTGTGTGAGTCATAATAATGTCTGTTAACAGCCTCCGTGGTCTAGCGGTTTACTGCGTTCGGCTTTCAATGCGAAGGTCTTAGGTTTAAATCCCCAATTATGTTAGGAAATTGCGATTGTTTCTCGTTTCTAGGTTCGTTGAGCTTACATCGCAACTTTCATTCAGCCAATCATCGCCACTTCCCATATTTATAAAACCACTCACATAATAAATTCTACGATTGATTAAGAAGACACCGATGCGGGAAGTCATGCTCTAATTCTTATTTTAAAATCCAGCTCTCCTTTTTGTTTTTATGGCTAATGAAAGAGAGGTGATGAATTCTGATGAACGAATGATAACCTAAAATAAGGGCATATATGTCAGATAAGGAGATTTACGTGCTCTCTAAAATTTAGGATGGCCATCTCCTGTCCCTTTTCAATCTTTAAAAGGTGAAAAGGACGGTGACAGTGAGAATTAGCCTCATTGACTTGTCGCCGAAGAGCGTGTCGCCTCGCGGGACTAAGCAAGCTTTTAGACTTCTTGTTGCGTGTCGTTTCTTAAAGCCTGGGGGCCGTTTCACGAAGCTACAAGTTACAAGTACAATTCGATGTACATTGCGTACACTATGAGATAAAACATTAAGAGCTTACAGTTTAGACGAATTGGCTACGCAATGAATATCAAATTGTAACTTGTTACTTGTAAATTGTTGCTTCGTGAAACGGGGCCTTGGTCTATTACTTATCTGTGGTTTTTTTATTATAGTACCTACTTTTTACGACGTTGACCACAAACCTTAGAGTATTTATTAGTGTACTCAAAACCACAAACATAACATGAGATAGTTCATGGTTAAGCTTTCACTCAAAACGGACGAAAGTCCGACTTTTCCATCATAGTAAATTGCAAAGATCAATTTAATAATATTATGTACTTTAGACCGTAATTACGTATTGGTCGATGAAAGACTTGATGTACCCTATCCAACTTTTACTCAATTTATCTATTAGAAACGGTTTCTACCGAATTTGATAAGAGATGGCGCAAAATTATAGGTCTACACTTATTACGATCAAATATGATGCCTTTCCCGGGCAAGTCGTAAAAGCCGGTTAAAGTATAAAGGCGGTATTAGACGGTTCATCCAAAGTGATTCATTTTCGATGAACGGCAGTGAATGATGAACAGTATAGAGCAAAAATTATTTTAGTGTTCGATAGCAGAAACTAAGAAGTTTTTATAATGAAGATTGAATAGCTTCCTTATGTTGGGCGTTAATTACTATATAAGTACTAAGCTTTCCGCCCGCGGCTACGCTCGCGTTGTGTAAGATTTTTCCCGTGGGAATAAGACTTTTCCCGAAAGTATCCTGTGTGAAAAGTATCCTATGTGTTTATCCAGGGTATAAACTATCTCTATTCCAAATTTCAGCCAAATCCGTTCAATAGTTAGGCGTGAAAGAGTAACAAACATCCTTACATCCACACATACAAACTTTCGCGTTTATAATATATAATATGTAGTAGTAAGGATGGTAATTTCTAGAATAATTTGGAATGCATTTGTAGACTAGTACATTATACATTATTAAGTTACTTGCTCCAATCCAAACTTAGTTTTCTAAGTTGTTCTAAGTCTCATCTCACCTGAAATCATCATAAAAAGACGAAAGCTAATGGCCCCGATTCACACTGTCACGCTCTAATCCTTAATTTAAGTTAGTCTGTCCTTTTTACCTTTTAAAGATTGAAAAGGGACAGGAGATGGCCATTCTAATATTAGAGCTGTCAAACATCGAATTTGAACCTTATGGCCGTGTCGATGGCACAACATTAGAGAGCACTTAAAACATGCGACTTAAAAATCTCTTAAACTGACAGCTATGCCCTTATTTTAGGTTATCATTCATTCAAATTAATATCATTCGTTCATCACCTCTCCTTCAAAAACAAAAAGGATAGCTGGATTTTAAAATTAGAATTAGAGCATGACATCCCGAATCGAGGCCAATGTCTCAACTTATCTGACGACTTTATGTGACCTAGATCCAAAGACTATATTCTTGGAAATCAATTTGTCGCAGTCCAAGTCCAGATAATTCACTATGTTAACAAAGTTTGACGTAACTTCCCCCTTTTTTACACCCCAAATATTTACTCTGTGCCAACCCTTGCATCATTGCTTGGAATGGAAAGCAAAACAGCGTATCTCCATTGTTTTTAAAAATTTGATAGATTGACTAAACTCGCATAGATCCGAGTTTTGGCTTGTGTGTAATTTTTATGGATGGTGTAATTTGTGACAAATAAACTAAATTTCAGCTTTCAAAGTGAACTAATTCCTGAGTACTTTAAGACTTTTTTTAAAGATCTCCGGTGCGATTAAACTTTGACTAAAAGGAATCAAACTGTTAATTAAGTAGGTATGGTATCTCTTTTTTTAGATTCTGCGCAGTTAAAATTAGTCCTATAATATTTAACTAGAACAACGGCTAAACGGCTACGCCTTTTAAACTCTGGACCATTTACATAGATAAAACTATATATAAACCAATCCATTACTTTACTTGTTTTACTACCCCAAATTACTATGACGTAACACCCCTTACCCCATAGCCTGCGCATCATGATTCACCCTGCACAACATGTGTACGTGTGGGTGTGTGTTGCACAACTTGTGCGCATGTGTGCACTGAGGGAGGCACCCCTCATCCCTTGCAGACTCTGGATACCTCTAGAGCGGGGTAATTTTATATAGGTGTTTTATTCGATGAATTTTGGTAGCGTGTATATTCATTCATTTTTTTTTTTAATTACTATTTTATTATGAGAAGTAAATCAAGCAGCTGTTAAATATCAAAGTTATTGTAAGACAAACATTTTAAAATGTTTTGTTGATCCTTAAATAACTTCAATAATCTTACATTACGTTTTACGGTCTTTGTAACCACGTCATTCATCTGGCTTTAATTCTACAGTCAGAGTTTTAATACCTGCAGTAGATATCCTGAAACCTATATTAAAGACATCTCAAACCCCATGCGCAGAAAGCAGACTCTACCAATTATAAATCTCAGCATGCACATCGTTGTCAAAATGATCTGCGCGCGCGCTACTTAATAATAATAGCGCGAATAGTAACGCCTTTGTCGCCATTGGGTTTATCCTAATCGATGATTGGTCTTTTCCTTTTTATTATCTCTTGTGGTTTATTTCTATCGTCATGCGCATGTTATCCAAGCAGATAATTAATCTTTTTTACAATAATAGATCCCTGTAATCAAGATTATTTCAGTGAAAGTTGCTAATTCTAAAGACGAGTACACTCCACTTCACTTCCACTTTCCATAATTATCTAAAGGTTTTAATTGATGCCGTGATTGTTTGTTTAGTAAATCGAAACCATTGATCGTGTTCACATACTTTTAATTTTAAAAGATATTAAAGTAAATATTATATGAAAATCGAGCATATTCTCTCTTTTCTTGGAAATTATTTTACACAAAATTATGACTTCACCCGTAGTTACAGGAAAACTTAAAGGAACCTGAAATTTCTCACAGAAACAGTATAGTACCAGAACCCCATCCTCGCGAGTTTGTCTTGAACCTGGCCGGTTTTTCTGACTTAATTTTCTCTCCCGTCCACTGAAACCTGCTAAATTCTTTGTTTAAATTGTATATAGCATTATCAATCAGCCTGTGACTTGAAATGCCACTGCCCCTTCAATTACAACCAAAATCAGCTGTTCATTTCCAAGTTTCCAGCTCAGAAAACTAAAATGTCAGGACATCCGTAATTTGAGGAAAAGGAACAGTTCAACCAAGTAAGAAAATTTCTTCATCGACATTATCGACAAAGCATGCGCCGTCCTTACCGGCGCTACGTCAGTACGCATTCGAGCACGGAGGAGTGCGGTCGTCGGTAGCTCCGGAAATCGATCTTAAACCCGCTACGTTGTACTAGCGTCCTCAACCGTCCGTTTTGTGTTTAAAAGAAAAATGTGTGTTTCATGTGTTCGCTTATGACGACCTTGCCTCGAGCTGCTTTGATATATATCCTCTGGTACTGTTGCTTGCATCGTTCAAAGATATTTGGTTATGTTCTTATCGGTTTGTTGCGTGTTTATAATCGAGGTTGTATTTATATCGATTACGTTGCAAAGCTGGATTGTTTTAGGTAAACAAAATATCTGATTAGAAACGTCTGTTACGAATGTGATCACGATCATGTACGGGCTGTGTCGTCGACAAGAACGATTTCTTCTCATTTCTTTGAACACCCCTTTCACACCTTTCGGTGATGGGACCGGACTACCCGTTGTAAAACCTCTTCAGTCGTTAGGGTTTTATGTACTTGAAGAATGATAATTCAAATAAATATATGTTTATCAGGTTCCTTGATAGGGTTACCCTGTTGGATTTGCAAACGTTATAATCATAGCATAATAAGAGTACGAGATATCGTTGATCAAAATCGTAAGGGTTCCAGTCCCTGGTGATGATTACCAGTGAACAAAAGCTATGGCAGAACCTACCAATACGAAAACAGGCAAATCTGTTTAAAATCATTGGAACTCGCATCACCAGCAGCTTTACTATGTATATACACGGAATACACCAGAATATAATGGCCTCGATTCGGGATGTCACGCTCTAATCCTTAATTTAAGTTAGTCCGTCTTTTCTGAGCTGTCAAACATCGAATTTGAACCTTATGGCCGTGTCGATGGCACAATATTAGAGAGCCCTTAAAACATGCGACTTAAAAATCTCTTAAACTGACAGCTATGCCCTTATTTTAGGTTGTCATTCGATCAAATGAATATCATTCGTTCATCACCTCTCTTTCATTGGTCATAAAAACGAAAAGGATAGCTGGATTTTAAAATTAGTATTAGAGCATGACATCCCGAATCGAGGCCAATGTACTAATATTTGTCTGTCCTAAAAAAATATGATACTTTCGGGCCAAACTGACAGACACAAACTCCATAAAAAAAGGGTGAAAAATTATATGTATGTTGGCAAAACATGATTGCCATGGAAACTATAGGTATTTTAAATTGTATTGTGCTCTACCAAATGGCATAAGTATTTTTTATGATAGCTAAGAAGTAACTGACGAAACTAAACCCAATCAAGCTTGAGAGGTGTTAAAGCTACCTAAAAACCTCAAAAAGTTTAATATAAATTAGACACGTTCAGAAGAAATATTTTCTAAAAGAAACGTAATATAAAAAAAAAACTGCGCCAAAGGAATAGATTTCCATTCAATTCATTGACAATTCAAATGGCGAGCATCCCTCTCGAATACCGAGTCAAGGACTAGCTCTAGAGAGAATTACATTTTATTGCTTCACGTACTGTCTAGACTTAGTTTAGCAAAACTTACAGTCTATTACTTAGGTATACTAGCTTTCCGCCCGCGGCTACTCTCCCATTGTGTGAGATTTTTCCCGTGGGAATAAGACTTTTTCCCGTAAAAAGTATTCTATGTATTAATCCAGTTTACAAACCATCCCTATTTCAAATTTCATCCAAATCTATCGAGCACTTTAAGCGTGAAGGCGGAACAAACATCCAAATATATTTTCACATCATCAAAAATAGCGCCATCACCATTTTGACCAGATCAATCAAGTATTCTTCAAATAATTTAATTTTCTGTTCTAGGGTCTTGTTTATAGAAAACTAACTCATCTTCTGTTTCCTACTGATTTATTATTATCAAACATTGGATGACATTAACTTTAGTATTATTATGATCATAAGCAACGTTGTCATCTACAAAAAAAGGAAAGGAGTTTTCTGGAAGCAGCAACTTATAATAGCAAACTATACAAAAATATAAAGGAACCCGTTCGTAATTGACATAATCATTACCATTTCTTTGATCTAAAGTCCATAGATTCTATTATATGTTTAAGATTTTATTGGCAGTCATATGCTCATTACTAGTATTAGCATTTTCAAACTGCAGTGTCTCATAGTTGTCTTTGAAGAATTCTGTAATTTATCAGTAAATGTATCATAGGCTTGTGTCAACTAACAATGAAATCAATGGATGAATGTTTCTAGACGTAAATTGTAATATTTAAACAGGGAAAACCGAAATAATTCCACATAAAAATTAATTATTATTGTTATTTTTACAAATTAAAATCAAATAAATACCCCCCCTGGCCCCTCCGCTGTGAACGTCAATCAGAACGTATTACGTCACATAGTGGTATGCCGCCATTGTTGTTTTGACGCTTGGTTAACTTTTTCATACAACAGCACAAGTGAACACAATCGTTTGCCACTATGTGACGTCATTCACGACGCCATGACACTTTCTTGTGTTTTTACGCCAGATTAAAAATATTTTCTTAAAACTTAAAATATGTGTTTTAAATATAATTTTTATCATGAAATATTATTTTTTTGGGGTAATACAGGTACTAAACTAACGAAATAAGCGATTTTTGAAATTTACGACACAGGCCTATTATACGGAAGTAATTCTGCAGACACATTTTAATTGCTGCTAGCCGTTCTTTATATACGTACTTCCAAATCTTTAAACTGTGTCAGTTATATTTGTTATCTGTTGTTTCATTTTCATTAAAGAAATATTGTCTTTATCTTCCGTCATCATAATTAAAAGACTTTCCTTTTTAAAATCACACGGTAGTCCCCGGTAATCAATTAAAACGAGATACTCTTACCAAAAGTTTATTCAATTACTCTATTAGCTTTCTCGATCAAGTAGTAATTTCGACTGTTTTGCGAGATCAATCTCAAAAGATCATTAGATAGCTAGATCGATTTTTTTGTAGTCTGTTGACACAAAAGATGTATTGTTGTTAACGTTCACTTTTACCTCCGCACTATCTAAGTCATTTGTTAATTGTTCAATTTTGTATTCTAGTGTGTCGGCTACTTTTACTTTTTAATTTGGTTTTCTCTTCTGAAGGTTGGCCGTCTATAGACATGTAATTTTCAAATCACTATGCATTTTTCTAAACCCATATTTCTAAATTTTTCAATTAGAAAGCTAAGTTTTAACAATATTACGTTTCTAAGTATATTTGAGTTATATTAACTAACTACCACACTATCCAACGAAGTATAACTTTCTCCCGTAATGGTTATAACCCAAAATACTTAGAAATTAATCTTTAACGTAATGAATCTATTAATACACCTATCAGAGTAATAAATAACTCTACAGACAGGAAATGATCCAGACACTCCCTTATCAAATAGAAAGTAATTTTCCCGCTAAAGTTTAATGAACGTCTGCGATTTCTCCGCTCCGGCGGTGCACGATTTAGTGATACGATCGATATCGGGGTTTGATAAATTGAGTCAACACTATAGATTGATTCGTTTTACGATAAACTTCAATATTTTGTTTGACTATTTCTAAAAAATACACCCTAGTTTTTTTCTTGTACTTGTTTTACTAACATTCATATAATTATTATACTTCGAGAATGCTATTCGAAAAAATCGTCAGTAGCAGCTTTTATTTTTATTAGTACATTTTTCTTTTCTATCTTAATTTAAAACGGTACTTGATAATGACTTACCAAAACACTTTCATTATTTGCGATTTCTGGAATGTACCTATTCTTTTCAAAACGTTAATACGTGCAATATACTATACAATGATGTACATTGAGAGATCTTCTACATAGTTCATCCCGTGTAAATCGTCAACTTAAGAGCAATTCTAAAATCGATTTTAAACTCAAGAAATTCTCATCAGTGCGAGGCTGGGAATTTTTCGCTTCGCTAGTTTTTTTCATCTCGGCCTTTATGCGTTCTGAATACTTCTTAAGCGGTAGTTTTTGAAGATGATGAGTTTTATATCGTTAAGTACATCGTTTTAGTTCCTTTTTACTTATTATTTTTAGGTATCCTTTATAACAATTAAAAGTAAGTCTTAAGCTTAGTTAATCAAATTGTTTAATGAAATTCAACATCTTGAACAATGACTCATTCAAGTCTGGAATTTCTTTTATCGCAGCCTGTGAAACTTTATGGTCAGCAATAAAATAGAAAGATAAACTTTTACTCTGCACTTAATGCATTTGTTGCTCAACTAGTATGGATGTTTTATTTACTAAATATTTATAGTGGTTGGCATGAATGTCCCTTAAAACTGAACGTTTTAGAGATTCAAACAGTATGTTCCATGGTTATTAAAATTTCAACTTTCAATGGAGATAATATTCAGTTTCTATCAGCTGGTCCTGAATATTGTAATTTTAAGACACCAAAAAAAAATTACGATGTTCTTCAATTAACACAACTAAAAATAACGAAACGATCATAAACTTCTCTTGTCAAATTAACTTGCTTGAACATTCACTTCCTCAAGATAAACGTACAATTCCAACAAAGACCAGCAAAAAATCCTTCGGAATTGGGTTAGCACGCTAAATGCACTTTACTATTTGCTCTGCACCGGTATTCATTCTGCAGTCGTATGCGCAACAATTTTAGTTGGCTGTTCGATCGCGTGATTTCACACCAGCCATGCGTTTGCGGCTGCCTCGTTAAATCTTAAACGGAGTGTTGAATTAACTTCGGTATCAATCATTGCTCTGCTAATTAGAAGTCATTGTTCAGGAGAAGCGCTGATGGCCTAGTGACTACTGTTTCTTCTATTTGTCTGTCAATGTTGGCTACTTCTAGATGTAAACAACTAAAACACATTTCCTGCATCAGTGTTTTTATTTTTGCTCGGCCGGCATTCCTACTCATCGTTCTGCAATGTCTTTCTTTCTTCTTGTAATGTGTTGTTTCTGTCTTCTTGTGTTGTGTTCTTTGTTCTTATTCCATCGAAAAAAGATTACTCGAAATGTGTATTTACTGTAGGAATAATCGGAAAAAGGTTTTGGATCTAAAGAACCACCTAACTGTGAAGGAATTACAGTATGTCCCGTATGTCCCGAACGGTTTCAAAGACTTGCCGATAGGTCGGATCGGAGGTGTAAGTAATTTAAGTAGACAACTTAGTAACGTCAATATAGTAAATGGCTACATAGTTGATAACTCGTAAATTAAGTGGCTTTCTTTTACAAGCTTTTATTTAGTTTCACCTGTCCCGTTGTCTGTCTGTAATCAAATCTTGCAAGTTAAATTTGATCCACTTCCCAGTTTCCGATTGAGCTGAAATTTTGCATTCATGTATAAATCGGATGACAATGCAATATTATGGTACCTTGGAGCTGGTCTGATGATGGAGACGGAAGGTGGCCATAGGAACTCCTCTAATATAGAACACAACCTAGTCGTGTTTGGGCTCGTTAGATTTGTCTTAACAAGATCTTTAGCCATACGTGATATCCAGGGTCTCATGATGGAGCCGGAAGGTGGCCACAGGAACTCCTTAAATACACAACACAACCTAGTCGTGTTTGGGCTTGTTGGTTTTGTCTTAACAAGATCTTTAGTCATACGTGATGTTCAGGGTCTCATGATGGAGCCGGAAGGTGGCCACAGGAACTCCACAAATACACAACATAACTTAGTCATGTTTGGGCTTGTTGGATTTGTCTTGACTAGATCTTCAGTCCTACGTGATGTCCAGGGTCTCATGATGGAGCCGGAAGGTGGCCACAGGAACTCCTTAAATACACAACACAACCTAGTCGTGTTTGGGCTTGTTGGTTTTGTCTTAACAAGATCTTTAGTCATACGTGATGTTCAGGGTCTCATGATGGAGCCGGAAGGTGGCCACAGGAACTCCACAAATACACAACATAACTTAGTCATGTTTGGGCTTGTTGGATTTGTCTTGACTAGATCTTCAGTCCTACGTGATGTCCAGGGTCTCATGATGGAGCCGGAAGGTGGTCACAGGAACTCCACAAATACACAACATAACATAGTCGTGTTTGGGCTTGTTGGATTGGTCTTGATGAATACTTTGATACTAAATGGTAACCAGAGTCTGATGATGGAGCTAGAAGGTGGCCATAAGAACTCCGTAATTAAACGACGCAACCCCACCGAGTTTGGGCCCATTTGATTTGTCTTGACGAGTACTTTGATACTACATGGTAACCAGGGTCTGATGATGGAGCTGGAAGGTGGCCATAGGAACTCCGGAACGACGCAACTCCATCGAGTTTAGGCCCATTTGATTCGTCTTGTCGAGTACTTTGATACTATATGGTAACCAGGGTCTGATGATGGAGCTGGAAGGTGGTCATAGGAACTCCGTAATTAAACGACGCAACCCGATCGAGTTTGCGCTCATTTGATTCGTTTTGACGAGCATCTTAGTTGGCGTGAATATGCAACTCCAACAGATTTGGGAAAAAGTTCGTTCCGTTTGTTATGAATGTGGATTATTATATGTCTGATTGATTAGATGGATGCCCCAATGCCAAGGTGAGCACGTGCCGAGGGCTGAATGGTATGAGAGTGTATAAACATTTCATATCGCTAACGTTGCGCCTCAGGGTACCAGGGCGAACCCTGTTGTACTAAAGCCCTTATCCCTCTACAATGGACCTCGGCAAGGATGGCATTCACATAATACAGCCTAAATCAATTCAATTTCCTGCTAAATTTAATTACGGCACAGCTGAAAGAAGAATGCTTCCGATTGTCTTGTCTTGGGCTTCAACTGTGCACAAAATGCAGGGAACTACTGTAGATCATGCTGTTATTTATCTAGGCTCTAAATTATTTGCTGCTGGTCAAGCTTATGTGGCTTTAAGCAGAGTTAAGTCTTTAGCAGGACTTCGAATCGAAGAACTTGACTGCTCCAAGTTGACTTCGAAGAAACCTTGTAATGTTGATGCATTAAAAGAAATTGATAGAATGAGAAATGTTACAAATAACTAACTTGTGATTACATAACTAATTTAAACATTAGTTTACCCTACTACAAACAAAAATAAATAAATATTTAAATATAAATAAAATACATAAACTTTAAGTGCTCAAAGCAGCACATTATTATGTGAACGTACTACGGACTACATAACGGAAAAACGCTGCTACGCGCTACTAACTACGTCGTAGTAAATCTCGAATTAAACATACTAAAAAGTTAAAAATAAAATTAAAGAAAAAAAACCTTTTTTAAAAACAAGCTTTTATTATTTGGAAAATGAACTAAAAAGTTAAAAATAAATTAACTCTAATTAGAAGTATAACACTTTATAAGTTCATTGTAACCTTTAACGATAATTAAGCTTCTTTGTCTACGACAAAATAATTCCATATCGTAATCATATATTTTTAACACCAAAACTTTACACCTTAATTATTAAATCTTCCCGTTTTTATTACAGTCCCAATGTTATAAATAATAAAAGCGTGTTACATTTTGATGGTATAATTAAGCTATCACAATGTAACACGCTTTTTTATTTATAAAATTGGGACTGTAATAAAAACGGGAAGATTTAATAATTAAGGTGTAAAGTTTTGGTGTTAAAAATATATGATTACGATATGGAATTATTTTGTCGTAGACAAAGAAGCTTAATTATCGTTAAAGGTTACAATGAACTTATAAAGTGTTATACTTCTAATTAGAGTTAATTTATTTTTAACTTTTTAGTTCATTTTCCAAATAATAAAAGCTTGTTTTTAAAAAAGGTTTTTTTTCTTTAACTTTTTCATTATGAAAAGCAGGTTATTAGCTAAAACACTAAAAACATTTCTAAGTCTCGCAAAGCTCACCTGAAAGTACCCATTTCTCAAGATATTAATTTGGATTAGTTCGTCCCACTTCAAATCAAGTCCGCGATTTCATTAACGTGGTGCTCTTTAAGCTTTTCATTTCCTACCTATTCGTCTTTTGAAGTGTAATTGAATGGAATCGGAAAACGATTAACTAGAGTAACTGAAGCACAGATTGGTTTATATTCCGTTGGAAATACTTTATTCTGGATTTAAGAACTCGTATTTTTCTCGAGAATTATACCAGCTAGGATGCAATCGAGGACAATGGGAGTTGTGTACGTTGTATTTATAATAAGGAAGTTCACCATGAATGACATGGATTTCTTCAATCTGTGTGCCTATCTATGCTGTCACTAAACCCTAGAAAGGTTTTCTTGGGAAAAAGAACTCTTTTAACAATTGGTAAAATACATAAAAATAGACTGATGTGACAGTTTATAAATAAAAAATGCAAGAATAACGAAGGGATTTTATACAAACAAACGCCTATCATATTATGATTCAAGAGATCAACGACACTGGCGTGCGTAGGAGTCGAATGTTGATCTATTTTCAATCCGTTTGTATATCTGTACGTTTCTGACATCAGAAAATTGTATTTCGGCATCTCTCTTCGTCTAGCATTGTGTAAGAATTGGCAAAGCGACTGTTTTCCGTCAAAACAGTGCCAAAAGACACACGTGGATGACCCGAGTGAAAGTAAACATTAGACGATGATTTTATTTTTTACGAGTGTTCTAATAAAAATTTGGGAAGTCTACCACCTTATTTTGAAGAAACGAACTGCTCTGTTTTAGTTTCAATTCTTACTCGTATCATACAAGTTGTATGGAAGCAATTTTCACGCTCAACAATATTACTTTGTGTAGGTACTATTTGTGTTTCGTCATTTTTTATAATCTTCAAGTGATTTGGATTTAGTTTCTTCGCTGTGCTTAGCTCGCTGGGCCTTGTTAAAAATAAAACTTCTAGTACAAGTTCTAATTGAATATTTTGTCAAATTCGATACATAACCTAATCAGTACCATCAAAACAGCTCGTTCTAAAAGGTGTCAAGGTCGTCTCAATATAGCGTGATTAACAAAAATCTATAATTCTCATATCTACTATTTCAGTGATAGTATTATTTAATAAATTGTATTTTTGTACCATTATATCAAGTTAACGCTTAGTGCTTGTGATATAATTATAGTGTTAAGTGTAAAAAAGCTTTTTGTGCTAAGTGACATGGAATAGAAGAGTGGTTAAGGAGGTGTATAATGTCGAAGACTCTCAACGCTTATAGAATGTAAGTATCTAATGTGAAGTATTATTTAATAAAACGGTAACAATAGCAATTTCCACTTGTAGCAGTCTACTATTTGAAATAGAGCAGCTTATTACTTTCAAAATAGGAAGAGGGTTTACGGCAGGCATACAGTCGGCGCGTCGGAAAACATTTTATTATAAATCTCTTAAATCATAGATTCCAAAGGCTGAGAAATTTCTTCAGATGTACCGTAACCTTGAGTAGAGTCGGTTGAATGATTATGTTGAATAAAATTATAATGATTACAAAAAACAATGACAAATAAAAGGTTTATTCGTATTTTTCTACCTTACTCAAGTAATCTTACTCGTATTTAAATACGCCCGTGACGTGAACGTACAGTAGTATGGTCTGGGTGGTAAAGTTAGTTGATTGTGAAAATCCCATTCTCTAATTTCATTAAATAGAACAGTTGACAGCTGTGAAATTAAATTAAAACCAAATATATTGACACAGGGCGAAAGCGAACTAATACCATATTTCTTGCTAAAGCAGGAAGAATTTCCTAGTCTCGTTTGTTGTTTCGATTCCGATGCAACCATCGCGTGTTCCGCACTCATCCTTATAATAACGACCAAACGTTAACGTTATGTCTATTAACGACCATCATAATTAATATAATCATGTTAATCGGAACCCTCATTGTGTATAATGTTTGGAAGGTACACTTCATTCATTGACAGTTTAAAAACCCCTAGCAACTTTGACCGAGCGTGCGCGAAGCGTTTCAGCTTGGCCAAAATTACTTTTGTATGTCCATCTGTTCATATTGTCTGTTTGTTCTCTTCTACAGGCCGCGTTTCTCAACCGATTCTCGTAACATTTTTGTAAGCAGGTTCCATAAATAGGTATGGATCTCTGTCGAGTCAGTTTTTCGAAATTTTTCAAAATGGCGAAGATATGGGTTAAAAACGTAAAAAATTCAAAAATCAGCAATTTAAAAAAAAAAAACCTTGCGAGGTCGAGGGCTCACAGAGCCACTAGTTTTAAATTGACAAACTTGTTATCTATCTGTTAGTAAATCACTTAGAGATCAAACTTACTAAGTGTAACGTCAATTAATATTTTACGTGCTTATCCAAAGCAATTTTATTTAAGAACAGGCAAATAATCAAGAAAATAAATGTGACGTAAAAGGATGCCATTTTTGTTAATATTGCTTTCGTGTAGCGAGCATCGCGTGTCGCTAAGCTATCTTGAAAATTACGATAATTTCTTCCTATGTAGTCATAATGGATAAACTTCGTTAGTGTAGAATTAGGATTGCGTCGATAATTTCATACACTATATTATATTATATAAAGCAGCTTTGTTTGTTATGGGTCAAGGCTTTGGTAACGCCATTTTTTTTTTTAAATCACACTCCATTAAAGGGTTTTGGCTGTTCCCCACTTTAGACCGTAAGTTAATAGTATGCAATTTGAAGGATTTTCTTTTACTGATACGCTCAAAGAAGACGTGCAAGATAACATTTACAATAAAATTAAATAAAACCTAACCGCTTGGAAGATTTATAAACATCTACCGAACAGATACCCCATTTCAAGGCGACAACAAAGAATTCCATTACTCTCATCTCAGGACTTCAGTGGCTTTCGACGTACAACTTGTAAGCAGCCAATCTAATTTCAGAGCATTTAGAGATGTGTCAGGTCAAGACGCACACAATAAACCTTTGTTAGTCCAGTATCTATTATCTGAAGGTTACCTGTTACTGATTGTTATAACATTGTACGGAGTGTAACTGCAATCGACAATTAAATTATTAGAAGCATTACCTAATTTCCTGCTACTGGAACTACCCTATCTCCTGAAGTCACAATTTTGTTGTTATTTATGTTAAAGATATTATTATATATTTTAGAACATAAGTAATATCGTCGTCGATTGTTATATACTCGTAGTAACAAACATCTTCCATTGCACGCCATCTGATCTTTTGCTTTTCGTATTTGCAAAACTGAGTGAATACGTCACCTGTTCATACATGGACGACATACTCGACTCCTAATCGATAACGTCTAACAATGTCCTCTCTTCTTCATTATCTCCGTCTCTGAATACGTATTCCAGCCATTTAATCTACTTGAAGCCCGTCCTTGACCGTGACCTTTTACATCTCGTCCTGGGCTAGCCCGAGCTGAGCTACTGACTATAAATAAAATAGGTCGCGCCACGCGATATTTTATGACTAAGTTGACAGAATACATGGAGTTTAAAGCTACTAGTAGCTGGTTTTGTTTCATATTTCTATTGTGGGGTCACGCTGCGAATGCTAATAGTATATTTATTCTGCAGAAACGGGCTGTTCGTGCAATTTATAGATTAGGGCCTAGAGTGTCACTGAGGGAAAAGTTTAAAGAAATCAATATTCTGACATTTGTGTCTCAATATATCTATGACAATCTTGTGTATGTAAAACGAAATATGAGTAATTTTCAGAAGTACAGTGATATACACAATTTTAATACTAGAAATAAAGACAAGTTGGTTACTTATGTCAGCCGACTACATAAAATTAGTAATTTTTTTAAAGGCAATTGTATACGCTATTACAATAAGGTCCCTACTGATATTAAAAACTTGCCTTTAGACAAGTTTAAAATAATTATAAAACAGAAATTGTATAAAAAAGGTTACTATAGGATATCTGATTACTTAGAGGACAGATGTCCATGAGAATAGATTGCTTGAGTGGCAGGCCTTTTCGATATTTAATTAGCATTAATTTTGTAATATTTTAATTTTTTATTTAAAAAAGAAAAGATGCGACGACTGTGGAGTTTCTTCGGTGAGCTCTTCTCCACAGATTCCGCCATTGTGTTTGTGAACTCACCCAAAAAAATGTAATGACGGATCTAAGTGATGTAATAACATCCTATGGAAATAAATTAATTTGACTTTGACTTTGACTTCAGTGAGAGTTGTTATTTTGTAAAACACGTCCTTGAAACATCGATCTTTAGATAAATTTTCTGATCATAATGCCATCTGTTTAAATATAGTAACATTTGTATTGAGTTTTCTTGTCTACCCATCGAATTCATATATTCTTTACATCACATTCGTTGTATTGACGTTGCGTTTCAAAATTGACAAGCATTCACAGACACTACTTATTACCATTTAAAGACAAGTACATTGTTGTAAATATGAATAGCGTTGATCAACCCAACATTTTGAAACGACGAAAGGAAAGTAATTCCCGTACATTTTTTCCCGTTCAGACATTGACAAACTGAGAGATATCGCGGCTCCCAATCAGACATTTCGCCGCGAAATGGCGGAGGCGTTGGGATCGTTTAGATTCTTTTCCCGCGTGAGTTGAATACCGAGACCGAAAGGTATTCAGCGATCGCCTGTTTAAGTAATGCTCTTCATTTATTATTAGACGTCGGGTTCCATGTCTAAAAGTTTGAACAGTATCTGTTTCTAATATTAGATAAAATAAATAGCAACGTATTTAAGTCAAATGTTTGAAAACATATCTTAGAACCTCACTAGAATCCGCAGCAGTATCAGTATTACGTATTAGTTTTGAGAAAGCAAGGTATGTACGTTTATTCGACGCTCTTACTGTGAAGGAAAACATCGTGGTGAAACCTGCACACTCCTGCGAAGAAATTCAAAGGTTGTGTGAAGTCGACCAACCCGCACTGGGCCAGCGTGGTCGACTAAGGCCTAATCATTCTAAATCAGGGTAGGCTCGAGCCCCTCGGTGGGGACGTATATGAGCTGTTAATGAAGGTATTGCTTCGTATTCATTCTTGTAAAGATAGATATAATTATCATTTGATATTCTTCCGCAAATGGATGCCTTTACTAAGGAATCGGTATGCGCTATCACAATTACATACCCTTCATTCCTCTGCTAGAAAAGTACCCACTTGTGGTTTCACGATTATCTTTAATATAAAAAATACTTATAGATCTTGAGAAAATATAGGGGTAGGTATTAAGACTGGACTTCAGGTCGTGACGTGTAGATAGGTAGATTAACGTTTATTGCATACAAAAACACACTCAAACATTTCACAAACTTACGGCCAAAACACTGTATTAACACTGTGTTGTATTGTGTAATTTGTATTTCTTGGCTAAAACCTTTACTAAAATTTAGAGGCTTATATTTTAAGCAGCCTAAATCCTTTTTTCCTTAAGATAATCCCATGTCCAATAATGTTGGGTTAATTTGTAGACTTGGAAATAAACTTACTTCCAACTATCAACACTAGTTGGATGGAGCTCAATTATATTTGTCTGCGTTTTTCGCATTTCAAAATAGTTTTTTCAGCGCTGCGGTATTTCTGCCGCAGTTCCCTCTTTCAGTTTGTTTTCTATTTCGAGTCAGAAAAGTATAATTTGTTTTTATTATATATTTTGAGATTTTAATTCTTCTTTTTAAATGTATTCGTAAAAGTTACGACTAGCTTATTTTACTTGTGCGAGATGTTTTTTTAGTTAGTTTATATCATCGTTATTTTAAATTTAATGATTACTATTCACAGACGAAACCGTTTTTCCACTTGCATTTTTTTTTTATTCTATGGGTGTTTAATATGCATGCCTACCTACCTATTAATGGTCCAGCATTTTTCAGACGACACGGCCATAATGACGGCAGACAGTACTACCTCAAAATGTTTCACGTTTAGTGTGAGTGTAAGCAGCAACAGATAATTTCATTTCAGTGAATTGAATGAAGAATGTAATAATGTAAAACAATGATCTTTCAATATTCCAGTATCTTTACTTGAAATAACACCGTCTCGTTACGTTAAAGCGACACCGTTTGTATGGTTAACCCTCAGTCTAGACATATCGATTATCAGGGTCGGTTTGCTTGCAGGCAATCATGTAATTGCATTAGTCCTTTGTTCAGTGCTTTGTTGTGGGCCAGGGCAATGCAATGCGGATGTTCTGTGTCATCATCATTACATTTGAAAGACATTGTTTAGCGGTCTTTACCACGGTAATATGTTTGTCGTATAAACAAAAAAATTATTCCAATATTATGTATGCTACCGATAATGTTTTATGTTTGTCGTATAAACAAAAAAAATATTCCAATATTATGTATGCTACCGATAATGTTTTTTTTGTTCAACAAAAACCATTATACAGCATGACTTTGTAATCCCTAGCAAAATTTAAATATGATGTTCAGACCATCATAAGCAACAACTTTTCCCAAGGAAGATGGGTTGAAAATCCCCAAAAAAAATCGACTTTTCATACAAAATACACAATCAACTTTACTAATTTGTGTGGGAGGTCAAAATTTTTTTGGGGGTTTTCAACCCGTGTTCATTGGGATAAGTTGTTGCTTATGATGGTCTGAAATGTGTATACCTACGTAATTACTTAATATATTAAATAATACGTTGTTTCAGTTTGGTAAATGAAATGATTATAAGACATATTTTGTAAATATATATTTTTTTTTATATATATTATGATTTACATCCAAGAAACTGCGTCCGCTAAATAAAAAGTTCCAACGAAATGCTACGTTTTCGTAAGGCTTTCTCGTCACGAGTCGGCCATATTGCAAAAACTAGCAATATGTAATATCGTTACGGCAAGTTTGTTTTTGGCGCCTGTCCAACGCAAACCCTCCCATTTGGCAGCTTTTATTGACTGGAGCAAAATAACCAAAATGTCATTGCCAAATAAAACAAACTTTCTCTGAATAGTTGTTAATTAAGCAAATAACTAAAGGCAATTTTCTTGATTGAATCTATTCACAAAATCGGGATTATTTCAAATTAGATAGATTTATATATTTACCTAGAATGTGCCTTGATTATGGTTGATTATGTTAAATTAACCCAATATTTAGACTTTCTGTCTGCTTTTTCGTGAAGGTTGTTTATCTTTCTTTCACATTTTTCTTTATTTCCAGTCATGCTAACTTTATACATAATATTATGTACTTAAAGCTAGCTGCCGGCGATAAAAAACTACGTTTTTATTCTAACCTCACGTTACTTTTAGCTTATACCTACAAGTCTACGTCCAAAAGTCCAAACCAAACAGAAAATTCAGAAAAAGTCAGGTCTATTGCGCTGTTATACATTATTTTATCCTTCGTCCTTCTTCGTAACTTAAACTAGATCATAGTATTTCTTAATAATAATAAAATTTGGTTTATTTCCTCTCAACACAACAAATTGTTGCTGTATTTCTTTCTTTTATTTTTGTACCGCTTCTTAATAAACGTCTTATCTATCTATCTATCATCTATCTAAATACAATTTTATGAGAGATATAAAGTATATATCACATCATCAACATCAACGGCCCGTTACAGTCCACTGCTGGACTATGAGCCTCCTCCACTTAAGTGTTTGGTTTTGCCATAATCTCCACGCTTGGCAGGCGGGTTGGAGATCGCAGATTAAAAGGTTACTGTATCAGAGAGCGCTGCTGCCCGTTCCCTGTTCAATGTGTAGTCCCTAAGTCGCCTCTTACGACACCCACGGGAAGAGTAGGGGTTGGTGACAAATGTATTATACTCTGCCGTCACCACACGGCAAAAAAAAGTACATATACATTATAAATATTGTTATGTGAGAGGCTGGTGTCTGAAAAGCACGTTGTGAACGTTAAGAAAAACACGTTGTATCATCAAATTTAAAATTTCTTAATAAAAACTTTCAAATTACCTTATTAAAAACTTTTACGTCTACTCATTCCAACTTAACAAGTTTTGCAACGTCAACGTGAACCGCTGAAAATGCTGCAAACACTGAAAACTGGTGTATGCTACCCTTCAGGAGAGTTTCAGGAGGGTTGTCGCCCTTGGTTGCCATGGCAACGGGTATTTTATACGTCCCTCGACGCCCCCTAGGTAGTAGGGGGAGAATTTTGGCAAGGTTACCCCATGCTACAGGGAAAGTCGGGCGAAGGCAAACAAGTTGATTTGTTAACATTTGATTTAGTGACTGGGTAATTGAACAATCTGTAAAATTTCTAATATGAAAACTTTTGGTCTATTTGTTTAGATAAATGTTTTAGGTGTTATCTTAATTATTGCTGATTTATTACAGCTATTATTTTGACCAGTACGGATATAGTTATTTTCAGTAAGTTGGTACTACAACTCAACAATCTTTTTTTTTTCAATAACACGCCAACAAACTGCCATGCAGTTTGGCGTAATTTTAGTCTTAAGTAAGTATATAAGTTTCAAATTATAAATAAAAAAACCGTTGATACTTTATACCATTGCTGAGTAAAAGAGAGGACAATACAGCAAACATTATTTCAGATTTATAATATTAGATTGATTCTTTCTTTATACATTCTAACCTCATTTATAATATTCGACCTAACTGTCATGGGATACTCTTCAGAATATAAAATTATTGTTTACATCTATGCAAAGGAAGCACTATAGACCTAGTGACAAAACTGGTCGGCTATAACGAAAAGATACAGTTATAATGTACCCAACATTTTGTCACGTTTCGCGCTTCCTCGATGTCCTTACATTTTGATTTCAATGTGTATGTGAGGGCGTACACTGGTAGTGAACGTGCCATCCATGATAGCTTTGACGTCGAAAAATGATTTGTAAAAATCTTAATTCGAATAAAAAAATTTGACTTTGACTTTGACTTTATTTGGCATTCAATGTCTGACAGATGTATACAGTAGACTATGTATAGTGTAATATGATAGTATGGTATATTACGAGTGTTATGTTCAAGTTCGTATGAGCCAATCAAGCATAAAAGGTTGAACGAATATAAATGAAAGCCGATATTACTAGTGGCTCTGTGAGCTGTAGACCTCGCGAGTCTATGTATATATCTGTTTTTTTTTTTTCTCGACTAACATCCCCAACCCCTTGATTTTTTTTTATTTTAAAGTTTATTTTATTTTAAGAAATGTGACCTGTAGAAGAAAACAGCCTCAGCGGTAGACCTTGTAAGCTGGCAACCCCCATAACTCCGTATTTTTTTTAAATTTCCAAAAACTGACGACAAAAAAAATCGATTAATTTATCGAACCTGCTCACAAAATTTCACGAGAATCGGTTAAGAAACGCGACCTGTAGAGTGAAACAAACAAACAAAAAAATCCACAAACAAACAGCTGGACATACAAAAGCAAATTTGGCCAAGCTGAAACAGAGACGCTTCGCTCGCTTCGCTCGCTCGGTCAATAATATTAGCAGCTTTATATTATAAGCAGATATTATATTATTCTGGTTTAACATATTATATTGTTTACCTGAAAAATTGTTTGAATGGAACACTTTTTTCCTTTAATTCTAGGCGTTTACCAAAGTTAGTTATATTATACATCGTCTTAACTAAATAATGAAAAACCTGTCGAGTGGTTGTCCAGCCGTGAAACCAAACAAACTTATTTGGATTTTTGTAAAGTCGCAAGAATAGCATAATATATAAATTGTCTCTATAGTACATAACCAGTTTGTATGAAAATTATAAAAATTAGGAATTTGGAAAAGAAACCTACCAGGTTCCGCATTATTTAGTTAAAACGTCATATATCGCGACACAGATTTTTCGATATCCATGCGTAACTCCTATATGGACAGCCTATAGGTATTTATAGATTATCAGGTATTTTATTTATGTTGCCACTTACTCATCTCTATCTAAACAGGTCGGCCTCGTCTGTCATTGCTTGCATAAACCCCGTGAGAAGAACATAAACAGATGGAAAATTAATACTGTAAAAATATTGAGATTCGCGCCCAAGGTTGGATGATTCATTTTTGCAGATTTAAAATGAGATGTTCGACATCGTGAAGGTGTAATACAAAATGATTATTTTTAAGAATGACAATGTATCATATCAGAATTTGTAAAGTTTAGAGAAGATGTTTTTCAGGGACAGAGTTTTTAATTTACACTGAAACAGTTATGTAAATGTTCAAAATTATGCGGGCTGTAATATTTTTCTACCAATATAAGACGCCGTGCCGTGTGATGAAGGCAGAGTAGAATACATTTGTCACCAACCCCTACTCTTCCCGTGGGTGTCGTAAGAGGCGACAGGGACTACACATTGAACAGGGAACGGGCAGCAGCGCTCTCTGATACAGTAACCTTTTAATCTGCGATCTCCAACCCGCCTGCCAAGCGTGGAGATTATGGCAAAACCCTCCACTTCAGTGGAGGAGGCTCATAGTCCAGCAGTGGACTGTAACGGGCCGTTGATGTTGATGATGTTAATGAAGAAGTAAAGACCAGATCAATGAGATTGTAACGTTCTGTTTGTTTGTGACGTTATAAATACTTAGAAGAAACTTTTCATATTGGTGTTAATGTACGTTGTAAGGTTCGAGTAGTGAGCTACCCCACCCACACGCAAAATAGGCGCATCAGACGTCGGTTTGCGGAAACCAGCCCGCTATACCATACCATACCATACCATAATGTAAGTTGTGTCTGATAAGATTAAGAAACGCTTATAGCTTCAATTATCATTCATTCATTCATTCATATTATCAAGCATAAAAAAATGGTTCCTTCTAAATTTTTATAATTTAACTTTAGACCCACCATGTTGTTTGTTTACCCAATGTCACGAAACAATTTCAGTGAAATCTTAATTGGCTAATGTAATGTTCCTAATGTTATTGTCTAATGTGTCATAAAAGCTGTATGTTTTCCATAAATAAATAAATTAATTACAATATGCGCATTAACAGAACTTTATCACCGTAAGATTGTAAACGCCGTTAGTTTATAATCTTACTCGCGATATTATAATCTTACGGAAAATTGTGAACTTACAAAACAAACTATTTGCAATTTAACGTATTATTTCTCGTTAGTTTATAATCTTACGATGTCAAACCGTCAAATTTGAACTAAGAGTATGAAAATCTAATCCTTGCATTTCCCATGGTTTCTCTTATATTTGAAGTACTTACTATCATACACAAATCTTGTTCTTGCCCAACAGACTACTCGTACCTACTCGTATCTCGTTCGCTCTAGTTTTCCGTGCTGACGAAACCTCCGATTAGTCCTAATTGAAGCAAGGTATCCACCTGTTACTTGCCTTTTACTAATCAACTTAACGTGGGCTGTAACTTTTGTGAAGACAGGCAACTTAAGCATATTATGTTAAACGCTGAGTTAGTGGCTCTATGCTATGGTGCACCTTTAAAGCGGTCATAGAGAAAAGCAGTGAGACTGTATGAATGAATGAATTAATGAAATATACTTTATTGCACAGAGACAATAACATACAGTAATTACAGAAGTAAAAATAGTACAATTGGCGGCCTTATTGCTAAGGTAACAATTTCTTCCAGGCAACCGGGCTGTATTTTTTACACTGAAACTAAAAAAAAAACATAATTCAAATTGTTTATTTCCAACAAACAAGATATAATATTACAATAATTGTAATATAAATAATTATATCTATACTATTATTATAAAGAGAGAAGTCCGTACTGACTGACTCATCAACGCACAGCCGAAACTACTGAAGCTAGAAATACCAAATTTACACAGTAGGTTACATTTATGGCGTAAAGAAGCAATAAGAAGAGATTTTGGAAAGTTCCCCCCCTAAGGGGGAAAAAAGGGGGATTCAAGTTTGTATGAAAGTCCGTCATTTCAAAAGTTGGGATCATGAAAATTTGGATTTAGACTGCAATTAATAAATCATTTGATATGTGTTTTAGCATTTTATCAAAATCCCTATTTTGAGGGGAAAAGTAGGGATTAAATGTTTGTATGGAAAGTCCTGTCATTTCTAAAGGTAGGAACTTGAAAATTTGGATTTAGGCTGAGATTAATAAATCATTTGACACGTGTTTTAGCATTTTATCAAAATCCCTATTTTGGGGGGCAGAGTAGGGATTAAAGGTTTGTATGTAAAGTCTGTCATTTCTAAAGGTAGGAACTTGAAAATTTAGATTTAGACAGAGATTATTAAATAATTTGACACGTGTTTTAGCATTTTTTCGAAACCCCTATTTTGAAGAGGAAGTAGGGATTAAACATTTGTGTGGAAAGTCTGTCATTTCCAAAAGATAAGAACTTAAAAATTTGGATGCAGACTGAGATAAATAAATCATTTGACACGTGTTTAAGTACTTTTTTTTACAAATTACCGTATAATACCCTAAGACTGTTATATATGTCAATGGCAGATTCAATTATTAACTATGGTATTTCTAGCTATGGCAGAACGTATAAAACTTATCTACAAAGAATTTATAATTTACAACTAAGGCTATTAAAAGCTATTGTTCCTCTAAAGATCAATTATAAGTACAAAAATAATTATGATAACTTATTCCAGTATTCCAGGGTTTTAAATATATTCGATAAAGTGAAATTCACTATTGTATCCGATTATTGTTCAGAAGTCAAAAATTTAGAAATAAAATCCAGGGCTAAAAACTTACGGAAGTTGTCTAATCTTCCTCTGTGTTGCATACCTAAATTTAACAACGATTATGGTAGAAGGGTATTATGGTAGATAGTTTACCAAAAATTGTAGCAGAAAAAGTAATTAATGAGATCACAAATCCCAAATATATCAAAAACATTGTCAAAACATATTAATTAAGGGATAGGTATAAATCTTTAGTGCTGTGTGAGAGGGATGCACCCCCGTCCTCCTAAATTCATGGAAAGTGTAATTTCTAAGGCAAGAACTTAAAAATTTTCATTTAGACTAAGGAATAATAATCGTTTGACATGTTTCTCATTTTCTTGAAATCCCTATTTTGAAGGGAAAGTAGGGATAAAGTTTTGTTATGGAAAGTTTGTCATTTCTAAAGGTAGGATATTGAAAATTTTGATTAAGACTGAGATTAATAAATAATTTGATACGTGTTTAAGCTTTTTACGAAACTCCCTATTTTGAGGAGGAAGCAGGGATTAAATGTTTGTATGGAAAGTCTGTAATTTCTAAAAGGTAAAAACTTAAAACATTGGTGTTAGACTGAGATTAATAATTCATTTGATACATGTTTTAGCATTTTATCAAATTCCCTA
Organism: Carpatolechia fugitivella; assembly: GCA_951230895.1. Lineage (NCBI taxonomy): Eukaryota > Metazoa > Arthropoda > Insecta > Lepidoptera > Gelechiidae > Carpatolechia > Carpatolechia fugitivella. The sequence continues at coordinate 2,534,307 of OX579661.1, forward strand.
TTTTGAGGGGGAAAGTAGGGTTAAATGTTTCTATGGAAAGTCCAGTTCTAAAGTTAGAAAATTGAAAATGTGGATGTAAGCTAAGATTAGTAAATGATTTGACACGTCTTTTAGGATTTTTTCGAAATCCCTATTTGAAAAGGGAAGTAGGGATTAAATTTTGTATGGAATGTCAGCCATTTTTAAAGTTAGGAACTTAAAAAATTATATAATAAGACTGAATTATTCGGTTCGAGTTCCAAAATGTTTTTTGAAATCCCGACTTAAAGAGTCCCTCTCCTTAAAGAAGGTATTTAAAAAAATTATAAAAAACGAGCCTCCTCCATTTTGAAGTTGGTTAAAAATGTGTTAAAGTATGAATTAATCTACCCGTGCGAAGCTGGGGCGGGCCGCTAGTAATAAATAAGCATAATAGGCTATATAAATAATAATTATTACAATAAACAGTGACCTTAAATCTTAAAAACAACATAAACTTAACTAACATTTTGTTTTAAGCTACTCTTTTCTGGTGTTGGCAGAATATCAGTGTTGCAACTGTTTATTACTCCCTACTCTTCCCGTGAGTGTCGTAAGAGGCGACTTAGGGACTACACATTGAACAGGGAACGGGCAGCAGTGCTCTCTGATACAGTAATCTTTTAATCTGCGATCTCCAACCCGCCTGCCAAGCGTGGAGATTATGGCAAAACCAAACACTCAAGTGGAGGAGGCTCATAGTCCAGCAGTGGACTGTAACGGGCCGTTGATTTGATTTGATTTGATTTGAACTGCTTATTTGCAAAAATATGCCGAGTCAGTTCTATTTCTTTGTTCAATACATTTTACTGCTACGAACCTAAGAATATAATTGCCTAATTTTTTAACTATCGCCTTTTTCTTCTTCTTGATCTTGTGCTTTGTATTGGTACATTGAATTTCATATTCTAATTTATTTTTTAATTACATGTAATATAAGATTATGAACACCGTTAGTTTATAATGTGACTCGCGATATTATAAACTCACGAAAAATTGTGAACTGTATGTAACCAACCATTTAAAATTTAACGTATGTATTACTTCTCGATAGTTTATAATCTATAGATGTTAAATCGTCTTTAACCAAATGAAGTCGACCAACCCGCACTGGGCCAGCGTGGACGACTAAGGCCTAATCGCTCTAAATTAAGGAAGGCTCGAGCCCCTCGGTGGGGACGTATATGAGCTGTTGATGATGATGTTGAAGGTTAGAAGAAGCTTGTGTTTTATTATTTCACCTTTGTTTTTTTTTTAATTGTATTTCAAGCAACGTTTCAGTCCCTAACTAAACTTACATCAGTCTAATGAAATTAACTCCAGCGTATATAATCCTAATCTTGTTATGTTACTGAGTTACATAAATAGGTGTCCGATTTCATACCAAAACAGATTTTGTCGTAACATGTTTTACGCTGATATAATTTCAAGGAAACTGCGCATTGGTATAAGTATTACATTATAACCTCGTTCACATGCGTTATGATTAAAACATTGAAACCAAGATTATACGATATTTATTCATTGTTTGTGTAATTTTAGTCCGGCTAAAAATCACTGACTCCGTTGTCAAGCCCACGGCATTATTTCTTGGCCGACGTGGAAGCCTTTAAACAGAATCCGGGCCCAAGTCGGTCGAAAAGATAACATGTTTAGGTGGAGCTATAGCTCAGATAGTACATTTCTAGTATCCTTCCCAGCGTGTCTCAATACACGCAAAGTTATATAATGCCGCCGATGCGATGGTCTTCTAATATTTGGTCACTGACCGACACGACAAAAATAAAAGAATTTAATTTCGAATTCAAAACATCAATCAGTCTGAAAACCAGTGCTACGCGACCTAGCGTTATACTGAGCCTGACCCTCGCCACACGCTATAAAGTATTGTATACAGCGGTAAATTTATTTATAAATATGTGTGTGTGGCAAAATAAATGGTTTAAATGGTAAAACAATGTCATTCACTTCTTTTAAGTATACCTATTACCTATACCCATATTGGTGGCGATTCAAACAGTCTCGCTCTAATCCTTAATTTAAGTTCGTCAGTCCTTTTCACCTTTTAAATATTAAAAAGGGACAGGATATGGCCATCCTAATATTAGAGTTGTCAAACATCGAATTTGAAGCTTATGGCAGTTTTAGAGAGCACTTAAAACATGCGACTTAAAAATTTCTTAAACTGACAGCTATGCCCTTATTTTAAGTTATCGTTCAAATTAATATCATTCGTTCATCACCTCTCTTTCATTGGTCATAAAAACGAAAAGGATAGCTGGATTTTAAAATTAGAATTATAGCATGACATCCCAAATCGTGGCCCATGCCACCGATGCGATGGTCTTCTAAGATTTTGTCACTGACCGACACGAAAAAAATAAAAGAATTTAAGTTCGAATTCAAAACATCAATCACTCTGAAAACAATGTCGTTCACTTCTTTTAAGTATACCTGTACCCATATTGGTGGCGATTCAAACAGTCTCGCTCTAATCCTTAATTTAAGTTCGTCAGTCTCCTTTTAAATATTAAAAAGGGACAGGATATGGCCATCCTAATATTAGAGTTTTCAAACATCGAATTTGAACCTTATGGGCGAGTCGATTGCACAATTTTAGAGAGCACGTAAAACATCCGACTTAAAAATCTCTTAAACTGACAGCTATGCCCTTATTTTAGGTTATCATTCATTCAAAATAATCTGAATTCTGAATTCATTATTTCATTGGTCATAGAAGTGAAAAGGATAACTGGATTTTGAAATTAGAGTTAGAGCATTACTTTACTTATTACTTCCCGAATCGGGGCCATTGGTTTCGGAACCACATTTCCTTCATTGTCGTTTGGCCTACTTTATTCGCGCCCCTGCGCATTCACAATCTTCCGGACTAGTGAATCGTTAATTTCGTGGCGTGTGGCCTAACCTGGTTCATTCAATAGTTCGTGTTTGCTATAGCCTAATATGGAGTGGGCAGTTGCGTGATCGAAATAACGACTTGATGCTTTTTGAACCCATTATACTCGTAGACTAGCCCTTTTTAAAACGGTTCTATAGGTTCAATAAAATTGTAGTCGATGATATTGTTGTAGGCTATTTGTCGGTTCTTTATTTGGATTAATATTGTTTGTTGTGTTTTACATGTAAAAGGACGCAATACATTCATTCGCTTGCTCTGGTCCCATCATTTGGGGTAAATAGACGCAATACAAACATAGCCGTGTGGTGACGGCAGAGTAGAATACATTTGTCACCAACCCCTACTCTTCCCGTAGGTGTCGTAAGAGGCGACTTAGAGACTACACATTGAACAGGGAACGGGCAGCAGCGCTCTCTGATACAGTAACCTTTTAATCTACGATCTCCAACCCGCCTGACAAGCTAGTGGAGATTATGGCAAAACCAAACATTTAAGTGGAGGAGGCTCATAGTCCAGCAGTGCACTGTAACGGGCTGTTGATTAGACGCAATACAAAAAAATGTACATTATCCCCCCCCCCATCCCATTCATAATAATGTATGCATTCAAAACAAATAAACAATTTGTATTTCATAGATATAGATATAAAAACAGTTAAAAAAGTGCATTAATGTCTCTATGTATTTCTTTTTTAAACTTACCATAGAATTATTTCGGAGCACAGTTCAAAATCGTTTTACAAACACAGTATGAGTTGGCCATAAGCAAAACACAGCATTTTGCTGAGTCATTCCTTCTATTAAAGAAATCTACTCGGCCAGTTTTGATTGAATCAGTCATTTATGTTGACAGTGTCGACACTACACGAGTAATGGTTTTATTATTACAAATGATCATTTAAAAAGGGATCGTCCAATTTAATTTCTAATAGCTTCCAGTTCAAGTTATACGTTACATATTAATAATCATCATCTCTTCAACAAGAGACAACCGACCATCTGCTTGTATGCTAAGACAAGGTGTGACAACAAATATTCCTGTCCGTATAACAACTTGATCGCAATGCAATGCTAAAAGCAAATGAAAAAGACGTCAAAGACACTGTTTTTCACTAGTTCATCTTTCATTACTTACACTTGACCTAGTAACAATGTAGGAACCTTGGCATCATCTCGAGCAGATGTAACAGTCGTATGACAAAACAAATCACAACACTTTTGTCTTCGCAACGTTGTACTCATATCTGTGAATCTCGTGTTTACAAATATTTAGAGCAGCGGTTACATCGTTCGTTTATTATTCAATTAAAATTGTGTTAGATTTACTCGTACTTATAGTGTTTGAATAGGGCATCGGAATGTTCACCATATTTTATGAATTATTTTTAAAATATAGATTAGTGGCAGACGATTCGCGAAAAAAAAAAAACAGAATCGGCCGAGAAACGAATTTACAGTGATTTTTTAAAGTTTCAATATGGCTGTCTCTTTCAAAAACGATTTTTTTAATGGAGAGTAGATGGCGTTGCTAACAAATGACGTCACAAGTGGGTACGTGCCTCTCTGTCTAATCTTGAATTTCAAACCTTTATAACTCGGTCAATTTTAAAGATAGAGCAAAAATTCTTTTAGTGTTCGATAGCAGAAACTAAGAAGTTTGGATTTATAAAATAAAAAAAGGAGTCCGATCCCCTATTGAAATAATGTAAATGATTTATTTGCTCGTTGCGATGGCCAACAAAAAATCTTAAGGTCTATGGCATGCCTTTCCTTTTGTATGATCAAACTAGCCAGTGTCTGAATGGCAATACTAATAACGTTATAGTATTTCAAGCTCTTATTCACTTGTTATTTACCTATTAGTCAGTATGTTTGGGGAAAAGGCTTATCCAAATTCTAAATTGATTTCGTCTAGCAATTCTTCTCTAATCAAGGTAGAAATCTGCCTTAAACTGCCAAATATAGCGTCCACGAAATGATTTTAAAAAGAAAAACTATACTAATGTTAAAGACTCGCTGCCCGTGATGCCATGCGCGCGCATGCCATCATCAGTGCGCTAGGGAGGAACAGCCGCATGCGACGCGTTACTTATCGGTAACCGCTTTTTAATAATGAAGGGTAATTTAATAATCATTATTTACGTTTAGAGGGTTTATATACGACTGGTTCATATTTTTATTTTGCATTCTAAAGAATGCTTAACTTCAGTGGTGCGTCACTACGCTTGCCGTAAGGCCCGTAAGTGCGACAGAGAGCGCAACAGGCGGCATCCCGTTTCCACATTTTTTTTTATAATAACGGTATACTATTTCAAGCTCTTATTCACCTGTTATTTACTTATAGTAATCAGTATGATTGGGAAAAAGGCTTGTCCAAATCTTAAATGGATTTCGTCTAATCATTTCTTCGCTAATAAGTTAGAATTAATCTGCCTTAAACTGCCAGATATATCGTCCACGAAATGATCTTAAAACGAAAAAAAACTAACATAAAATTTTTCTCTTGTCCACAGAAAAAAAATAGAATCGCTGGGCAGGATGACGGCGATGTCTCAGGAGGAGATGGTGGCGGGTGCTCGCACCGTCGCCGCTGGACTCGAGGCTCTACGAGCTGAGCACGCGCAGCTGCTGGCGGGGCTAGCTGCCACCACCGAACATGAACACGAGAAGGCCTCGCTGGTCAGAAAGAGCATCGATGCTATCGAGCTGGGATTAGGAGAGGCACAGGTGAGCAAATGATTCTAAGTACCAGGAAAACATAGGTTGATAGGAAGGATATCATTTTCAAAAATGACAAGGCCTCTTTTATTTGTGGTAACCGAATCACCTAAATGGTTAAGTACCAGGATCGCATAGGTTGGTAGAAAGCAATTGAGGTCTCTGATAGAGGTGGCTACGAGCTGAACACGCGCAGCTCCTAGCGGACCTGGCTGCCAACACTGAACATGAACACGAGGAGGCCTCGCTGGTCAGAAAGAGCAACCGATGCTATCGAGCTGGGATTGGGAGAGGCACAGGTGAGCAAACGATTCTAAGTACCAGGAAAACATAGGTTGATAGGAAGGATATAATTTTCAAAAATGACAAGGCTTCGTTTTATTGTTCAGAAAGAGCTGATTCTTAGTACCAGGAGCGCATAGACCAGTAGAATTTAGAAAGCAATTTTGAGGTCTCTAACGGGAATCTGGGTATTAAGGAATAAGAAGCTGGCTTTCGCTATGACTACAATGTATCAGAAGATGGGGGCTGTTGATAAACTGAACTAAATAAACTGCGTCATGAGCATGTCTTAGAAAAAGTGTCTATGCTTGATCTTTACTTGAAGAAAAGTAACTGTCGAAAATGTAATTGTTAGAAATATCATCGATGGTTTCATTGGTCATTATCACATTTCAAAGTATCCAATGATTCACTCGTATAGGCAATCGATAGTCATCTTCCGTTTTAAATGTCTACTTCACCACACATGTAAAACGTGCTTTGCGGTGGGCTAGCATACCACTGAAGCATGTGCATTAAGCATGGACACATGTTCCCGACCGCATTATACAGGGTGTTAAAAATACGATTATAGTAATGTAGATAAAAATTATTGCCATAACATTAGAAAGCGTCTGTGGTCTAGTGGCTAGGGCCGCTGCCACCCGTCTGGGAGACGCGGGTTCGATCCCCACCGCGTACCAACGTGATTTCGAATTCATAATTTTCCTTCATCGTAATAAACGTACTCGATGCTCTTACGATGAAGGAAAACATAGTGACGAAACCTGCAGACTCCTGCGAAGAAATTCAAAGGTTGTGGTGTGAAGTCGACCAACCCGCACTTGGCCAGCTAGGTCGACTAAGGCCTAATCACCCTGATTCAGGGGGGTAGGCTCGAGCCCCTCGGTGAAGACGTATATGAGCTGTTGATGATGATGATTGCCATAACATTTTGAAAACTATTTTTAGCTGTTTTTTTGTGAATTTAAAATGTTCGTCGTTTAGATTGTGATAGTGTATTCCAGAACGTGCATTGCCAACTTTAGCTCTGTCTGGTTAGCTCACCCCATTGGTGATAGGAGCGTGATCCTTATCACCAACGAATTATCTATAGTCTAGAAGAGTAACTACGCTTCAAACTTGACCCCACCAAATGAATACCAAAGAAAGCAAAACTATACCATACGACATTCGAATACGCGGTACAATGATGTTTTATATGACTCGGTTTGTAAGAACGTCGAAAGTAAGCTTCAATGTACAGCAGCGACATCATCTGCCTGTCTGTCGTCGTCGTCTTCAGTCAAAATTATTAGGTGCCATGTTTTAGCGGGTTTTGTTAGACTCTTCTAGACTATAGATACGAGTAATTTGTTAAATATCACTAATTACTAACTAGCGTTATCTGACCCCAATACTGCTACGTATTGGTAAGTTGCTACGTTCCTTCTTTTACAATTTACAATAACTTCGGTATACGGTATACAAGTTTTCGTTTGAAATATAGAAAAATAGACTGTAGAGTCCAATAAGAGATTAAATAAAACAATAACAAAATCCAAAATTCCAGACACCATATGACAATTACAGAATTTTCACACATGTTTTATTTTAGTGTTATTATTTTATATATCTCAAAAAGGTTAACGTTATTTCTATCATCCTTTATGATACGGCCACGTTATATTCTCTGTCATCTATGTGGCAATGTGCAAATAGCATTATGCCAAAACGAGAAAAAAAAAAAAAGGACAGTGACCTAAATCCACTGAGTGTAATAATCTTACATGTTATGATGAGTTAGAAGATTGGAGCGTCGTCAGTGGTCTATTAGCTAGGGCCGCTGCCTCCGGTCCGGGAGACGCGGGTTCGATCCCCACCACGTACCAATATGTCTTCGAATTCATATGTACGTTTATTCGACGCTCTTACGGTGAAGGAAAACATCGTGATGAAACCTGCACACTCCTACGAAGAAATTCAAAAGGTTGTGTGTGAAGTCGACCAACCCGCACTGGGCCAGCGTGGCCGACTAAGGTCCAATCGCCCTAATTCAGGGTAGGCTCAAGCCCCTCGGTGGGGACGTATAATGAACTGTTGATGACCATATTTTACTAAATTTAAGACAACAGCCGACCAGATAATCTAATCGTAAGTCTCGTATCAATGTAAGAGCCTAACCCCTTTTGCTCATCGCAATCATAGTGTGAGAACTCATCTCTCCCGTCCGATCCAATCTCTTTTTGCTACGGACGTCCCCAGGGCGTCACTGCGTCCCACATTCCGTGAATACCTCAAAGGACTCTGTACTCATTTAGGTCACCTACACAAGCATTATGTCCTGTATGTAGAGTAAGAACGGTCGTATGCTTTACATTGGCACATACTTAGCTGACTTTCTTGTAGCAATAGGGGATCGGACTCCTTTTTTTATTTTATAAATCCAAACTTCTTAGTTTCTGCTATCGAACACTAAAAAATTTTTTACTCTGTCTTTAAAATTGACCGAGTTATAAAGGTTTGAAATTCAAGATTAAACAGAGAGGCACATACCCATTTGTGACGTCATTTGTTAGTAACGCCATATAATCTCCATACAAAAAATCGTTTTTGAAAGAGACAGACATATTGAAACTTTAAAAAATCACTGTAAATTCGTTTTCCAACCAATTCTGTTTTTTTCTTCGCGAATCGTCTGTTACTAATCTATATTTTAAAAATAATTCATAAAATATGTAAAATTTAGGAACAGTCTGATCCCCTATTGAAAACACAGTAGTAAACGTACCAATAAACGTGCCAACGATGAAAAAGTTTTCCTTGTCCTTGGAATTTGCTAGCTTTGATGTCGAAATATGATTTTTTTAAATGATAATGCGATTTTTTTCTTCATTTTCGACCTATTTGTTTTCTTCATTTTCACATTCGCAGCGCAGTTTTGAAAGGTCCTGCCAACAAGGTCAGTCTTTTGGATGGAGACAGTACAGTGGTGAGCTTTCTCCTTTATGGATGCTGGCTGGCTGTTCGTCCGTTTCGTTCGACATAGTTTATAATATTTGAATATCGAATGGTTTCTTTTTTGTTATGGAGTCTGACCGCTGTCGTTGCCACGGTCCAGACGTTTTCGTGTACCATGTTTCCTCATTATATAGAAAAGCATTAATTAAATAACTAATACCTACTATAATGCACTAGTGTTCATATTCATAGCATAAGCTTTTAGAGCAACGCCCCCACGCTCTTTATTGTACCTACCTATATATATATATATATATATATATATATATATATATATATATATACCTAACACTTGCGGTGCGCCCGCGGCTACGCTCACGCTTTGTAAGATTTTCCCGTGGGTATAAAAGACTTTTTCCGGAAAGAATATCCTATGTGTTAGTCCAGGGTACAAACAAATTTCATCCCAATCCATCCATCGTTGTGAGCAAATTCGATTCTTTTTCCGGTTCCCGTAGGAATGAGATGTTTTTTCGGGATAAAAACTATCCTATGTCCAAGCGTGGTTCAAGCGTGATTCGGCAACATATATCCAAACAACCAAACTTTCGCATTTATAATATTAGTAGGATTTCTCTTCTTTCTCACTTCTCATATGCTGTACTATTTATAGGCCTTAATAGATGCTTGCAGCCATGTTCATTTTCTAAACGCCACCAAAGTTTACTTGTTCTAATATTGACTCAAATGCGACTCCTAGAGAAATTCCGGAGTCCTAAACAAACACAAACACAGTAGTCACATCACAGTAACATAGTCACACAAAGAACGTTCTAGAACAAAAGTAAGTGAATTGCCGTGCTAAACGTCTCCGCAGTCCCTCGACTACCCTCATTCAGTTGTAAAGGGCTCTTGACACCACCCCTCGTGAGGTTGTCGACGTTTAGGAGTGGTGTAATAAAAACCTTCATTATTGACATGTTAAGCCCTAAATTAGGCTAGATTTGAGCTTACAGCGCAGGCAGACAGTTTTTTCGTTGAGATTTTACGTAGATTTTCCTAAAAGTTTAAGCAAGGCTTTAATTGTCTCACAGAGAGCTCCCGCTAAAACAAGGTTTGGATAAATTAATGGCTTATGATTAAATTATAACGCACTTCATGGCGATCTAAGTGTTTCTTAGAGCAACTATAGAAAAAGGTAGCCAGCTCACCACCTTTATATAATTACGTGGCACTAAATCTAAGTCACTTACTTTGTCCGACACTACACCGGCATCAATTTTCACGTTTAGTAAACCAATTTGTTAAATATAGGTAACTTTTCTTTAAACCCGCTTCCATCTTACCCCTTGTTCCAGTAGCTAGCCGCTCCATACTTGACGTGTTAAAAACATAGAGTAGTAGAGGACCGTGGGAATGTTTATATGTAAACAATAAACTTTACATAGCTAAATTATGGTTTCTTTTGTGCCTGATACTTTTTTTACAAGCTTTTATTTACCTTGCACTGTATGTATGTATGTGGGTTTGTGGGTATGTTCGGGCGAAATCTTGCAACTCAATTTTGAAGCACTTGTTGCCATTGGATTTTGCTGAAATTTTGTACAATTATGTAACCGCGATGACAATGCAATATTATGGTACCATGGAGCTGGTCTGATGATGGAGTCGGAAGGTGACCATAGGAACTCCTTTAATACACAACACAATCTAGTCGTGTTTGGGCTCGTTGGATTCGTCTTAACAAGATATTTAGTCATACGTGATGTCCAGGGTCTCATGATGGAGCCGGAAGGTGGCCATAGGAACTCCTTAAATACACACCACAACCTAGTCGTGTTTGGGCTCATTGGATTAGTCTTAACAAGATCTTTAGTCATACGTGATATCCAGGGTCTCATGATGGAGCCAGAAGGTGGCCATAGGAACTCCTTAACTACACACCACAACGTCCACAACCTAGTCGTGTTTGGGCTCGTTGGATTTGTCTGAACAAGGATACTCTACTCCACGGCTTTAAAAGCTTGTTTAAAAAGGATTTTTAACTAAGCTTATTTTTTACGAATTACGAGACATTGTTGAATTTGTTTTTGTTTTCAACTACAACAGCATAGGTAGCTCTTCTGTTTAAATTAGTATTGGCTTGTTAGACGTAATTTATATAATCGGTATAGCCTACTTTGTAATTAATTAGCTTTTTGCTCAGTCGTTAGTCAGTTGGTCTTTTCCAGGCCGGTCAAATATTCGGTTGCATTTCAAAAATTCACGCGACTTACATCATTTTTGATAGCCTTTTTTTTTCTTCTTTCTAACTAATGGCGACACATCTTATATAGACGTATTTCGCCAGTGTCGAGTGATATTTGTAGGTTTAAGATATATTCTTGGATAATTGTTCGGTGAATTTGGGTTCAGTAATGTTGATAGTACAATTACTGAAGCCACCACGAGGCCTCTTGGCATCATCTAAAAATGTTAGCAAACTGTAAGCGATTCAATTGTTCTGTTAATGTTTATAGTCCCGAAACATTCACTGGATAATACACTATCGAAATTATACACTAAACACTTCAATAAACTAAAATAAAAAAAATAAAACGAAGACATGTCCGCCATTTTCAGATGCTGACCAAGGAACCTTTGTTAGCCTTACTGTGTTAAAACTAAAATCCCCAATTCTAATAGATAGAAAGATGTATTTTTTCTAATACCTTAATCATTAATTATTCCAGGTGATGATGGCTCTAGCCTCTCACCTGCAGGCTGTGGAAGCGGAGAAACAGAAGCTCCGTACCCAGGTGCGGAGACTGTGCCAGGAGAACGCCTGGCTGCGGGACGAGCTGGCCGCGGCTCAGCAACGCCTGCAGGCTTCCGAGCAACGCGTGGCGCAGCTGGAGGAGGAAAACAAACACCTGGATTTTATGGCTTCTATTCGGTAAGCGTTATGCCATAAATAATTACCCTAATCATATGGTTATGCTTATTATGATCACGCAGTATTGGAAATTGGAAACAAGACAGGAGAATTTATAAATTCGTAAAAACTGACTAAGGTGTTTAAAAAAAATACAATGTGTAACGGTCTTTTTTTCTACTCGAATAAGAAAATAATATAAAAAGAAATACGATTAAATATAAATGAAAAAATACGATTAAACGAGTCTCTGCAGAATTTTAATCATGATCAACAGCTGTACAGAGCCAAACACAAAGAAAACAAAGACGCCTTTAGAATGAATAATTAAACATTAATAAAATTATAATTCTATGTGGGTATGTACCTATACCAGGTGTTACAAAACTACAAATAAAGCCGAAAGGGTGTAAAACTGAACAACTTTCCCCAAAGAACATAGGTCAAAAAACGATTTTAAAAAATCGCATTCCCATACAAAATTTACTCGTTATTTTGTAATACCGTGTAAATTGTAAGTCATCTCTTCAAACAACCTACACAATTAATGATCCATCCGACAAATCTTTCATTGGCTGAATTTTATTTCCAACATTGCAGCAAATACGACAGCGACGTGACAGAAGAGTCGGACACTAACCGCAGCACTACCGAGAGCAAGCGAGACGACCCGATGGTGGACCTCTTCCCTGATGATGACCACGATGACAACAGAAACAACAAATGTACGGTTTCGTTTCCTTATACTTCTCTAGATCGGAAAATATGTTTTGTGAACATCGTGATGATACCTGCACACTCCTGCGAAGAAATTCAAAGGTCGTGTGTAAAGTCGTCCAACCCGCACTGGGCCAACGTGGTCGACTAAGGCCTAATCGCTCTAATTCAGAGTAAGCTCGAGCCCCTCGGTGGGGACGTATATGAGCTGTTGATAAGATAGTGAACCCGGAAGAAATGATCAGTTCTTCTTCATCGTGTGGGTTGTATGGTAGACAACCGACCTCAAAAAGATCAGTTAAAAATTCTTGAACAACATTAAATAAATCTGAATCTATCCTTTTTTTTTTCTTCTGAATCCGTCCCTGCGTTATGTTTATTAATGCTCCGTCCGCTTTACTGCATCCGCCTTTATACCCTAAAGATGCGCCTGGTAAAAATCCCTTCATTAGCAATAAGGGCGCCAAGTATTAAGAGGGAAGAATAGCTTCGCGATCCTAACGAAATAGGTATTTAGGAAAACATTTGCTAACGCTTGTGCACTCATGCGTAAATTTCAACAAATCACTTTGATTTTGATGTCGATTGTTTCAGCACAATATATTCTAGGTTTATAGGATTCGCTTTTAAAAAAAATATATTGTTTTTGTTCAACAAACGGTTTAATTCGACACAATTTTAATCATAAAAATTACGTTGTTTGATGTGCCCATAAGTTTGAATCTATAGCTAAATCTAAATTTTGAAAAAAGAAAAAGCTATAAACCTAGTCATTCATTGTGTCAATAACATACTAAAAAATCATGGAGATTGGGAAATATTTAGAAGTGGAAAAACGTTTTCTCTTTTTGTATGGACGATCACGTGCTATTCTTCCCTCTTAAGTAACGCGCTCGGAGTGGTATAGGCGGGCTTATTCTTTGCGCTGTCGACCTTACAACCCACACGATGATGATGATGAATCCCTGCGCTTTCATATGTTCATACATATTTATTTTATTTATTTATTATTAGTGACACTTCACAGCACATAAACACATCTTAAATAAGTGACATTAAAATTATACATAGCCAATAATGAAGATCACATATTACATTTTATCAAGGGTAGGGAGAAAGTTTTTTTTTTTTATTCGATACAAAGAAAGAAAAGAAAGAAAAAGAGGGACCTTTATAAAAGTGATTCTATATAAAATTCATAGTAATATATACATAGTAATAGTAAATAGTATGCCAACTCATGTTGGCAATGTTAGTTCTATAAGTAGGGACCATACACAAGTCGGCCAGCTAGTTATCTATAAATTTATTTTCTACAATAATTTCTACTCGTTCTCTCCAGCAATGTCACCAACCCCACAATCCCAGTTCGCGCAGCAAGTGAACGCGGGCTACGAGATCCCGGCGCGCCTGCGCACCCTTCACAACCTCGTCATCCAGTACGCCAGTCAGGGGCGGTATGAGGTCGCCGTGCCGCTCTGCAAACAGGCCCTGGAAGACCTGGAGAAGACCTCGGGACACGACCATCCTGATGTCGCTACCATGCTGAATATCTTGGCTTTAGTTTACCGGTGAGTTTGATGAGAAGATCTTGATAGCCAGACACAATATTATGAAGTCGCAGGTCTTGGAAGACTTGGAGAAGACTTCAAGACAGGACTATCCGGATCTTGATGTATGTTAAATATACTGTCTTTAGTTTGCTGGTGAGTTTGATGTGAAGACCTTGATAGCCAGGTTAAAATCAAATTCAAATTGGCCTCAAAATCAAATTTCGTCGACTTTTCACAGAGCTTGGTGGCATAATTGGTAATGCGCCTGTTTCTGGCCCGGATAGCTAAGGAGATGCAGGTTCGAGTCCTGTCCAAGATCGACAAAAGAGTAGAATACATTTGTCACCAACCCCTACTCTTCCCGTAGGTGTCGTAAGAGGCGACTTAGGGACTACACAATGAATAGAGAACGGGCAGCAGCGCTCTCTGATACAGTAACCTTTTAATCTGCGATCTCCAACCCGCCTGCCAAGCGTGGAGATTATGGCAAAACCAAACACGCGGAGTGGAGGAGGCTCATAGGCCAGCAGTGGACTGTAACGGGCCGTTGATGAATTATTAAATCTATCTAGTAGACATTAAAAAACCCCGTCGTTTCCAGGGACCAGAACAAGTACAAGGAAGCAGCGAACCTGTTGAACGACGCGCTCTCGATCCGCGAGAAGACGCTCGGAGAGAACCACCCCGCCGTCGCCGCCACGCTCAACAACCTCGCCGTGCTCTACGGGAAGAGAGGTAACCAGCATTACAGCCATCCACAGCTCATATACGTCCCCATCGAGGTGCTCGAGTCTACCCTGAATTAGGGCGACTAGGCCCAGTCGACCACGCTGGCCCAGTGCGGGTTGGTTGACTTCACACGCATCCTTTGAATTTCTTCGCAGGAGTGTGCAGGTTTCATCACGATGTTTTCCTTCACCGTAAGAGCGTCGAATAAACGTACATATGAATTCGAAATTCGAAATCACATTGGTACGTGGTGGAGATTGAACCTCCTGGACGGAAGGCAGCGGTCCATAGCTATTCAGCGTGGCAACGCCGCAAGCATTATGGGCTCCTTTGCGTCAGGAATGGTGCGGGGCAAGTTGTTTGAGTTTTAGGTTAAGTTAGGTTAAATTTGTGTTTTTGTATAGTTTTATATTTTATTGTTATTTTGTATTTTTGTCTTTTTACGAATATTTTTTTTTATAATGCTTTGTATGATTGTTGCAGGCAAATACCGCGAAGCTGAGCCGTTATGCAAGCGCGCGCTGTGCATTCGCGAGGCCGTTCTAGGAAGAGACCATCCCGACGTCGCCAAACAACTGAACAACCTAGCCCTGCTCTGCCAGAACCAGGTTAAACACCACAGAACTTACTACATACTAACTAGGTTAACTAGGTGCTGTAGAATAGTCGGTAAATGTGTAGGGAAGTGTGTCTGCTCACTTATAGATGGTTTGAATGTAATATAGTTGGCTTATCTAACGTTTAACTTCGCGCTACTCTTTCCAGAACCAGGTTAAACACCACAGAACTTACTACGTACTAACTAGGTACTGTAAAATAGTCTGTAAATGTGTAGAGAAGTGTGTCTGCTCACTTATAGATGGTTTGAATGTAATATAGTTGGCATCTAACGTTTAACTTCGCGCTACTCTTTCCAGAACCAGGTTAAACACCACAGAACTTACTACATACTAACTAGGTACTGTAAAATAGTCTGTAAATGTGTAGAGAAGTGTGTCTGCTCACTTATAGATGGTTTGAATGTAATATAGTTGACTTATCTAACGTTTAACTTCGCGCTACTCTTTCCAGAACCAGGTTAAACACCACAGAACTTACTACGTACTAACTAGGTACTGTAAAATAGTCTATAAATGTGTAGAGAAGTGTGTCTGCTCACTTATAGATGGTTTGAATGTAATATAGTTGGCTTATCTAACGTTTAACTTCGCGCTACTCTTTCCAGAACCAGGTTAAACACCACAGAACTTACTACGTACTAACTAGGTACTGTAAAATAGTCTGTAAATGTGTAGAGAAGTGTGTCTGCTCACTTATAGATGGTTTGAATGTAATATGGCTTATCTAACGTTTAACTTCGCGCTACTCTTTCCAGAACCAGGTTAAACACCACAGAACCTACTACGTACTAACTAGGTTAACTAGGTACCAGTGGCGAAGGGTCCATACAAGCCGATTCCCCTCGGCTTACCTTTCGAAAATCCGCTCCAACAGCCTCTAATGCTGATAGTAATTTACGTACCGCTCGCGTGTATATTCGATCACGCACGACCGACCGAGTTCGTGAATTGCCGTATACTCTGTCTCTGGCGCTCCAAGGGTTTACTTCCATATTTGCCTTCTCACGCGCATGTTGCCGGCGCTGTCAGTTTGATTTGAAACACACCCATAAAATGGCGCCATAGAAGCCGAGACGGGTCGGCTTCCCATAATTTCTTTCTCTTTCTAACGCATAACGCATACGCGAGAGAGGAATTGATTGAAAAAGAAGAGTTGCACTAAGAAAATACATCGCGGGGTCGAAATTGTGTGATGTTGGTGATACAATACATTTAATTAGTAAGCACGTGTCCGCCAATTTAGTGTGTGCTTGTTTGTAAACAGTGAAATTGTTGTTTTTACTGTGTTCTCACGATCTGTTCAATACGGTAAGTTGTTGAGTGAGTGTTGTGAGTTCTGTATGCTATTATGGCATTAATTCATATGGATTGCTGATCAACTGACTATTTGACTACTTGTGCAGCGATGAATTCCATTTTCTGAACTCACAGTTTTGAAAACAAAAAGCATGTCATTTAGTTAGGTAGGCCGCGCTCTTCCGGCTTACCTTTGTCAAAATTTCACCCTTCGCCACTGCTAGGTACTATGTAGGAAGTGTGTCAGTTCTCGTATACATGTTTTGAATATAATTTAGTGAGATGCAGCTCTTGCTTTGATAGAATCAGGATAAACTCCACAGAACTATATTACATACTAGAGGACGTATTATGTACAACTAATTAGTTATAATTAGGTGCTTCAAATTGGAAGGCAAATGTGATAGGTATAGGTTATCGTAGTTTAAATCGATAGTATCGAGATAAAATAGTTTAAACGAGTTAGATAAGTTCGTATGAATAGATTATTGTATGTCGACTTTGTAGACGTACTCGTATTATTATTAATATGGGTGGGATATGTAAGATTGTGGGTGCCAAAAGTTGGTGTATGGTGCAGTATGTATAATTAGTAATATTAGTGAAGGAATAAAAGGAAATGTGTTCGATGATGTGTGTATGGGTGTAAGATAATTCGTCATTGATAAACTCCGCGCTGAAGTCTACACTCTGTCGATGAGTTTTACTATAATAGTTAAAACTTGCTATTTGTGTTATATTCGTAAATACTATAGGAATTATTTCTATGCAGAAATAAGCCTTCCTATCTGTATTTTTTAGTGTTATTTTTTAAAATGGATTCGCGCTGTAAATAAGACATTAAAAAAACGATATGCTACGAATGCTTTTTAGAACGATTTTTTTACTTTTTTTTACTGTTGTGCAATATTTGTTCAATTATTTTTTTATAATTTTGTATTTCATAGCTTTATCGAATCTAATTAAACAGTTTTTTTAAACAAATGTTTTTGATTCTCAACGGCTTTGTCTTAAACCAAGTTTCCTAATACATAGATTTTGTGTTGGAAAAAAGTATAAGTCGTAAAAACGTGTTAAATATATTTATTTATATAGATAGTCACATATAGGTCAATTTGTTTTAACAAACAAACAAAAAACTAACTACACTAACTTTTTTTAACATTGTAGTTAGCGAGTAAATTACACCAATTTTAAAGTTATTTAGTTTTATTGAACTACCGCCTGGAGTTTTTGTTATTTAGTTACCACTAACTATCCTCCCGCGTAAATTTAGATTATTCCCGTGAGAATAAGAATTTTTCCCTCGGTAAAAAATTATTTATTGAGTCTAAAACTATCTATCTCCTTGCATAAAATCACATCAGAACCAACAAATACGCTTTCGCGTTTCTGATATTACGATGACAATGATGCAAAAACTGTTTTTTAATCCTCATAGCAAGTAATACCTAGAATAGATAACTGCTTATCTTTATTAGTTAACAAGCTTAGCCTGGCCTCGTTCATGGTTCAGTGAAACGGCCTTGACCCTTCAGGTCATCATGGTTCACTTTTTGCGCGTGAGCATCTCTAAGCGAATTTACTAACTATTATTTAATCTGTGGTGTAGTGAAGCGATATATTTGACCTTGGCGTTTGGTATGGACTAAGATACAAAAAAGGATGTGTTTTGTTTTGTATGGAACTAATGTTGCGAACTTAGCGTGATTGGTTTTTGTAAGGATTGTATGTAACGTTTGTTAATTATGTTGTAGGACTGGAATACTTATTTATTCAAATTGTTACTTTAGCCGTACAATCTCAGAAAGACGATTGTAGATAATTTTTTCCATAGAAAAAGTTCGCAAACATTACTCTAAGTTTTTCATTTTATCTACGGACTGTTAAAAATTATTCACGTAAAATTAAGTGCACAATATAGGCAACATTACGATAGTAATCACTTGTAAAAAATATATTTAAAAAAAGTAAGTAGATTTCCATTAAATAAGCAAAACGTGTGATGTCGTTTACGTCATTTTATTTCGAGCGCGTGCTCATCATCTATCCCATTCTGTTGTTTACATAAGGTGTATATCGCTATCACTTACCCCCTTCACTCAATTGGCCGGGAACCTAAATAGCTGGCCAAATGGCCACGCCTCCTAAGATGAGTAATTACTTTGAAGGTCTCGCAGTATGAATTTGCTATCCAAGCCAACTATCGAGGTCATTGCCCTTAAACATCCTTACTCCTTACTAATATTATAAACGCGAAAGTTTATTAGTATGGATGTATGGATGGATGTTTGTTACTCTTTCACGCAAAAACTACTGAACGGATTGGGATGAAATTTGGAATAGAGATAGTTTGTTACACATAGGATACTTTTTACGGGAAAAAGTCTTATTCCCACGGGAGAATCTTACACAACGCGAGCGACCGCTAGTATAGTATAATGATGATGTTAACAGTACTGTGCATATTCCAGAACAAGTATGAAGAAGTGGAGCAGTACTACCAACGTGCGCTGGAGATCTACGAGAGCAAGCTCGGGCCCGACGACCCCAACGTAGCCAAGACCAAGAACAACCTCGCCTCCTGCTACCTCAAACAGGTACGTCACAGTCCCCACCGAGGGGCTCGAGCCTCTCCTGAGCAAGCACGGGCCCGACGACCCCAACGTAATCAAGACAAAGAACAACCTCGCCTCCTGCTACCTCAAACAGGTACGTCTCAGTCCCCACCGAGGGGCTCGAGCCTCCCCTGAGCAAGCTCGGGCCCGACGACCCCAACGTAGCCAAGACAAAGAACAACCTCGCCTCCTGCTACCTCAAACAGGTACGTCACAGTCCCCACCGAGGGGCTCGAGCCTTCCCTGAGCAAGCTCGGGCCCGACGACCCCAACGTAGCCAAGACCAAGAACAACCTCGCCTCCTGCTACCTCAAACAGGTACGTCACAGTCCCAACCGAGGGGCTCGAGCCTCTCCTGAGCAAGCACGGGCCCGACGACCCCAACGTAGCCAAGACAAAGAATAACCTCGCCTCCTGCTACCTCAAACAGGTACGTCACAGTCCCCACCGAGGGGCTCGAGCCTTCCCTGAGCAAGCTCGGGCCCGACGACCCCAACGTAGCCAAGACAAAGAACAACCTCGCCTCCTGCTACCTCAAACAGGTACGTCTCAGTCCCCACCGAGGGGCTCGAGCCTCCCCTGAGCAAGCTCGGGCCCGACGACACCAACGTAGTCAAGACAAAGAACAACCTCGCCATGTCAAAATAATGGCTCGACTTTAGGAAACTGTATTTTTTCGCTGTTTTTTACTGGGCACCACCCGAAGGGGGGGTTTGGAGGGCGCAGCCCCCCGCTATAAAAAGAAATCCACCCAGAAAGAATACACTTCGGTTAGGTTAGGTTAGACTGTTGTCAACAACAGGCGGAGGGAGACGAGCGAGCGCAGCGAGCGTGCCGCGGCAGCGGCCGGCGACCGCAGGAGATTACTTCTCAAAAAGGCTAATGGTTGGAAAATTCGAGTGCGCAAAACGTGGACGGAAAAAAATGGTTGCAGTAAACGGTCATAATCTGCTCGCACAGTTTTTCCCGTCCAAGGCAAGCATGTAGTACACAAAAAACTGTCTGTACAAAACTGTAACACGAAAAACGGTCTGTACAAAACGGAAACAAGCATGAACCCCACTCGGCCCGACGACCCCAACGTAGCCAAGACAAAGAACAACCTCGCCTCCTGCTACCTCAATCAAACAGGTACGTCACAGTCCCCACCGAAGGGCTCGAGCCTTCCCTGAGCAAGCTCGGGCCCGACGACCCCAACATAGCCAAGACCAGATTCAGATTCAGATAATTTATTCATTAACAATATCAATTGTGTTTGAAATAAAAATTGGCAAAGACAAAACAAAGACATGTCAAACTAATTACAAAATTCACATAACAAAATTACACCCACTAAAAGAACAACTTGTAAATAAATAAATACATAAATCATCATTAAAAACTAAAAATAATTAAATGACATAAAAATAAAAAAAGTAACAAAAGCTATAAAACAAAAATAATTATTTTAAAAGTTCTCGTCAAAAATCTTCCACATTGTAGCAACACTTCTCCAACAGAATGCCTTTTAATTTGTTTTTAAATATATTTAAATTTTTTATAGTTTTTCCAGAGGTAACCTGTTAAACAACCTTACCGTCTGAATTCGAACACAGTGTTCTACTACAGTTAGCGTTGGTTGAATAGAGTAATTTAAGTCCTTTCTCCTAGAAATGATCTTAAGAGAGAATTCTCTTAAGATAATTTCTTCATTAGTCTCGAATCTATTTCGGCATTTGATAAAATCAGTTATAGTCGTTGCACTGTGAGAATGCCGTCCTGAAGTTTACCACGTGACCATTTTTATGTGATGTACACTAACCTTGAATTAACGCTCCACGAGGCCTGGTCACATAAAATAACATTTTGCGTACAATTTATATTTTTATATAACGAAACACTTTATTTTATTTGTAAATCAAATACAAAATAATACATTTATCAATTATTTCAACATGTTTCCTGAGATAAAGTTATGAATGAACGTCGATGCAAGGTTAGCCCGTTCGTCCACTTACGGTCTGCTGTTCCACTTCGATTCCGAAGTATCCGAAAAATATACGAATAATCGTATAGGCTTAAAATAATTGGTGTGGTAATACATACTTAGATGTTTAATATCAAATTGTCAATGAGTTAAAGCGAATCCGGTAGGGTAAAAAATATAGAATTATACGTAATTTAATAATTTGTTTGGAATTGCGCAAAGTGAAATAATAAGAAATGGCAACTGCGGTATTTCAATTAGCATGGTAGGATTCCAGTTGAGACCTAACGTTAAGAGCTATTAATCTATTGTTGTGTGGTTATAAGCTAAAAAAAACTCTAATCATACAAATCGATTTTGAAAACTAAGTAATTAATATCGATTTTTGGATATTTTCGTATATTTTCATTACTGAATATTTTGTGCTACATCACTAAAAATGGTCACGTGATAAACTTCAGGACGGCATTCTCCCAGTGCGATGACTATAGTAAGACTAATTTGGCACAGTAAGAATACCTAAAATTTTAAAATAGTCTCTACAAGATTCCCACGGAGCAATGCGTCCTATTGTTCTGATGGCTCTTTTTTGCGCCACGAAGGCCTTTTTCACGTTATAGCCACCCCTGTTACCCCACAATTTGATACTATAGCGTAATTTAGATTCGACTAACGCGTAGTATACAGTGCAGAGCTTATAGAATTTTCAATTGCATTTAACTCTTGCTTCCAATTCAATTGAGCATCTATATAAATTCCTAGAAATTTCACTGATGTAACTTCTTGTACATGTTCATTATTCAAAGAAACATGTAATCTATCAGTATTTCGTGCAGTGGTATTTATTTTCAAATTATTATATTGAAACCATTTATGAAAAACATTCAAAGCTTGGTTAGTTTTATTATTTAATTCCTGCGAATTATCACTTGATATTATAGCATTCGTGTCGTCAGCAAAAACGATTAAATTGATATCCGGGATACAATTACAGACATAGGCAATCAGATCATTCAAAAAAATTAACAAGAACACCGGGCCCAAAACTGAACCTTGCGGCACCCCCCTTGTAATTTTAACTATTTTGGAATTATATTCTTTTTCATCCCTGTCCACAATTTGTTTGACTTGTACAAACTGCTGTCTGTTCTTCAAATAAGATCGAAAAATATCCAATGATTTATTTCGTATGCTATAGTGCTCTAACTTAAAGATTAATATCTCGTGATCAACCATATCAAAAGCAGACGAGAGATCCAGAAATTGGCCTGCCACTTTTTTCCTTTTATTGAGTAACTGTACCACGTCATCTATCAAAGTATCTATCGCTGTATCAGTTCCTATACCCTTTTGATAACCAAATTGTCTCGAGTGTAAAATAGAATTTGAATAAAGATGGGTTACTATCCTGGATTTTAAAAGCTTTTATGTTTTTGATAAAACAGGAAGTAATGAAATAGGCCTATAGTTTTTAGCGTCGGTTTTACTGTTCTTTTTATGGATAGGGACAACCTTGGCTATCTTAAGCTGTTCAGGAAAACACCTTCTTTAATGCAGAGATTAAAAAGATGTACAAGGGGCCCTGCCAATATATCAATATTTTCCTTAATTATTGAGATAGGTATATCATCATAACCTGATGCTTCCATATTTTTAACTATTTTTGTAACCTCGGTTTCATTAGTTAGTCTAACTTCCATGTCTGTCTCCACTCGTTTAGTGTTATTAATTAATATGGTTTTCGATTCTAGTGGTTGTACTACATCTAAGCTGTTCCCCTGATTAAAACTATCAACAAAAATATCTGCGTTTTCCTTAGGGTTACCTTCAATTTTATTATCTATTTTTAATAGCAGTTTTTCTCTCAAATTATTTATTTTCTTATTTGTGTGCTTGTTTACTACATTTCATATTTCTTTAGTCGAATTTTTAGCCTCGTTTATTTTTGCTTGCACTGATAGAGTCTTAGCACATCTAAGAACTCTTGTAGATTCTTAGATATAGTTTTCTGTAATTAAGTAACGTTTCGTCATGAAGCATATTGTTTAAGGAGCTTAGGACATGTTTCATTTGGCTTGAAACCCTAATACCCTTCGTTACCCATTTTAATTTTCCACACTTCTTTACGTTAATTTTTATTTTGATATTTCTAACACATTGTGAGAATATTTCATTGAATTTACTTAAAAAACCATTAATTCCCAGGTGATCCCACTGAACCTCTAATATTCTGTTACGAAAACTAGTTCTGTTGTGTTCATTAAAACTCCTTTTTTTAACAAAAAATACAGATTCTTTATTCCTACAAGCATGC
Organism: Carpatolechia fugitivella; assembly: GCA_951230895.1. NCBI lineage: Eukaryota > Metazoa > Arthropoda > Insecta > Lepidoptera > Gelechiidae > Carpatolechia > Carpatolechia fugitivella. The sequence goes on from OX579661.1 coordinate 2,557,911, forward strand.
TTTTTTTCCATTTCAATTGTAGTTAGTAAAGCGCCATGTCCATCAGAGAGACCATTATGGTCAACTTGAACATTTTTTACTCCCTCGTCAGGAGTATTAGTGAAAAAATTATCAATACATGATTCTGAGTTGTTGCGTAGAAAGGTTGCAGTATTAACAAGGTTTCTAAAATTGTAACATTTTAACAAATTCAATAAGTCATTTCTATTTTTACTATCTACCAGCATATTAACATTAATGTCACCACAAATTAGACAACTTCTATTGAAAAAGTGTTGCAACAATAATTCCAGTTTTTCTAAGAATACCTCAAATTTTTTGTTATTTTGGTAACAACAAAATAAACATAAATTCGTCTCTACATCTTTCAAACCACATAACTCAAAATTTTGTAACTTACTTATTTTACTACAGTAGTCAATTATTTCTATTTGTCTATCTTTCTTAACTAAAATCAATGAACCGCCCCTGACTATGCTATTCCTTGTGTAGTATGTTGCAAGATCATAGTGTTCAAAATCCAATGTTTTTATACAATTTTCATTTAGGAAGTGTTCAGTGATACAAACATAGTCTTGATCAATTTTAACTTGTTCCAATTGTAACGCTCCAATTGATCTTTTTTAGTGTTAATACCACAGACATTGTGGTGAAAAATATTAAGTGAGACATTTTTTATATTTGCCTGTGGATTCATTATAAAAAAGGAACATCATGACTCTGCAAAGAATATGTTTTCGGGCTGTTTACCGTACAAGACAAATAGGAATGTTCTTGGCATTTGTTATGGTCAGCAAAATCATTCGAAGCATTTATACAAACAACGAAACATTTCTTGCATTTATTACGAACAATTTATCTATCTATACAGTAACTGTAATGATCTAAGCATTCTTCCGAATCATGCAGACCGACAGAAAATTATATGAGGTACTCTAAGTCTTCAAAAATTACTTTCAATGCAGTACTGTTTATATAACCATTCTTAGAACTGAACATCTTCGGTGAATAATCTAGATTTTTATTACAATCAATTAAGTAGGCATATTGATGGGTTACATTGTCTAAGTAGAGCAGATTATTAAAGCTTTCAACTCGTGAATTATATAAATTTACAGAATCACAAATTCTATAAGTAGGTAAAAATATTATTATTTATTTATTTATTTATTTACGGAAAACATACAGCTTACATGACACATAAGACAATAACATTTGAAACATTACATTAGCCAATTAAGTTTTCACTAATTATTGATACAAGACATTGGGTAAAAAACAATGGAGGTTACAAGATGAAATTATAAAAATTTAGAAGAATTTTACGCCTGATAAATTTAAAATTTTAAAATAAAGATGCTACCTATCTGTAATCGATATACTACTTGATTTGTTTGATGGTGGAAACAAATTTAGGAAACTTAAGATGGAAGATATCAACATCTTTGAATTTAGTGTTATAAGAATTGCATGCTCGTCGGATGAAGCGGTTTTTAGCGTAGTTGGTACGCGAACGCGGCAATGCGAAGGTTGCTCGAGTTGATAGACGAAGGTTGGCTCTTGGACAGTTAAGAGAGACCATGCTGAGTATATTTGTATGTTGGACCAATGACAGCTTACTTCGAATTTTTTCTACAATTTGCGAATAATTTTTAGTTATTTTGAAGTCATTTTCGCCAATGACTATCACACAAAAATCCTCATATGTAAAGCCTTGTACCTTTTTCTCTATTCCTTCGAGTATTTGATCAATGCCGCTGCCTTGGTACAAATAATGACAGATCTGGTATTGAGGAAAATATGCTTCTGCTTTTGTTAAGACTTTACTTCGTTTGACGTTACTAAGTATATTCATCTTTGATTTAATTTTAATCTTTTCTGAAACTGTTTCTTCTTTCATAATGCTGTTATCATGACCTGTGAGAACTTGGGAAGAAAGCTCTACGTCCAAAGCGCCGGAGCTACTTAATTCAACTTGATCTGTCAATGACTCTAGAATTCCGATAGTTGAATCTGCGACCAGGTTCGGCATAGTTTTGTTATTGTATTTTCTATGCTTTTTCCTTTTCTTACAAGTATTTGTAGTACGGCACAACTTTGTCATATGATCCATTTTTTTATCATATCTTAAGAGAGCTTGTTTTAGACTGCAATTTTCTGACAACATAGTCTCTATCTCCTTTTCAGCTGAATCTAGTTGATTTTCTAAAGATGATACTTTCTCTCTAAGATTCTCTAGTTCGTTAGTTATCAAAATATTACTCAATTCTGGACAGCTCATGCTCTTAGTAGTGCATGATACTTTTTGAGGAAATATTTCAGTTAAGCTGCACTCTCGAGACATGGTACATACTAACTCACTTTCCTCTTCGCTTTCTGTGTCTATGGAATCCTTTAAGGTGTCGAACAAATTCTGTATCGGTACATTAATTTGAATATCTGTTTGGTGTAGAGTCATATCGTTGTCGTCTACGAGAGGAGAGTCAGCTCTCCATAAGTACCGGGTCTTCATTTGTATCAGTTTTGGTGGTTGGAATTGGGAAGGGTGAGTCTTCGCTGAAGGAATTAGAAGTGTTGTCATCTGTAGTGATCGACATGGTTTGTTTCGATAAGATTTGTTTAGATAATTTAGACATAGCAATTATTGCATTTCCAGGAGGGTCTCTTCCATAATTCCATGGAGCTAAATTTTTTCCTTGATACGTTAGAACATTCGTCTACGCATAATATTTGTCTGCATGTGGCGCATTGTAAATAATCATTTCTTCTGCAGGTTTTCTGGCAAACAGCACACATTTGTGTCCTCAGCGACATTTTGGTATAGTTGGGACATATTAATTGTCTCCGTTATTTTCCACGCCCTCTACTGTGATTTATTATTATTAAGTATAGTTCCGCTACTCATTCATAGATGGCGTAACTATCGAATATATTTGTAATTAAATGCTAAAACACAATACATAACGTCCAAAAGTTTTATACAAGGTTTAAAAAGTCTAAAAGTTCATGTAAATCAAATAAAATAAAAAATATGATATGGTAAGCTTTAGGATTGAACCCGCAACTCTTTGGCTATGTTCAAAAACAAAACTAGAAACCACTGTGCCACCGTGATACTTGTTGTAGGGACGAAAAAGGCTGTTCTGTTTGTACATTTCACCGGTATTCAAACAAAAAGTACGTTAGAAGAATTTTTAAATTCACCGGTATTACACTATTGTTTTCTTCACATTCACATACACCTCAGGTTCACATTGATCACAGGCTATATTGTTAGTTGTACACTGTTGTAAAATAATCAGCTGTTTGGTATGATTCACACTGGGCTCTCTAACTGAAGAAATTATAAGTTACCTAGCTTATTATTATCCACAAACAATATCACATATTCGTAACATCACTGTTTAAATTATGTACTAGTTTTAGAGTATTTAAAAGCACTATTATATTTTTAAGGATTTAAAATATGCGGAGCAATGCTTACTACATTGCGCCCTCTGGCTGGAAACCAAGACCAACCTCGCCTCCTGCTACCTCAAACAGGTACGTCACAGTCCCCACCGAGGGGCTCGAGCCTTCCCTGAGCAAGATCGGCCCTGACGACCCTAACGTAGCTGCTTCAAACTTGACCCCATCAAATGAATACCAAAGAAGCAAAACTATGCCATACGACATTCGAATCGTTGCAATGGTGTTTTATATGACTCGGTTTGTAAGAACGTCGAAAGTAAACTTCAATGTACAGCAGCGACATCATCTGCCTGTCTGTCGTCGTCTGTCAACATTAATTGTGCCGAGTTAGGTGCTATGTTGTAGCTTTGCTACGCGGTTACTCTTCAAGACTATTGTAGTTCATTGCCTTTAATCAAATGTTTTTGAATTATTATATTATAAAGCTTTTTAAATAATTTTGACAACTTTACGATGAATCGACCACCCAGTACGATTTTGTAAATACTAAAATTAATAGATTTTGTGCCACTTTGCCCCTGTTTTCTCTACGATTATTTTTAAAACTTGCATACTTTACTAGTGACAGAGCGGTAGGCATTTACAAAAAATCTACTGATGCCTATTTTTCTAATCATAACATTTATTTCTGTTTCCATTTTAACTTGTTTTGTTTGTTTGCAGGGCAAGTATAAGGAGGCAGAGACACTGTACAAGCAAGTGCTGACGCGCGCACACGAGAGGGAGTTCGGCACCATCGACGGTAAGTCCATCGTTAACACAAGCAACAAAAAATAAAATATAAATATACTTGCACAGTGCGACACTAAAGAGTAGATCTTCCGTCCGTCTACAGAGGGCGTGCACTGGTAGTGAACATGCCATCCATGATAGCTTTGACGCCGAAAAATGATTTGTAAAAATCTTAATTCGAATAAAATATTTTTGATTTTGGTTTAAACAAATATCGCGAGTATAATTAAAAACCTCCGACACACACATATAACTGAACCTGAAGGAGTTTTCTGACGAAAAATTCAAATAAATGCGGTAGATGGCGTTGACAAAATCATGGATCTGAAGACAAAGGGTAAAAAAACTAGCTTGCCATTTGTAATTATGGTTATCTCAGCTGAGAAACTCCTTCCTGCACTTTGTCCCTTTGACTCCTCCGAAAAACCACGATTTCTCAGTGCCATGTATCGTCTTGGTTAGAGCAAATTTTTTTTAAGATCTACCAGAAAATCTTCCACTTTCATCAAGCATAGTTTATAAAAGAAAACATTCGCGAACCAGCTTGCTAATGAAAGAAAAGAAACTACACTATAATCGGTGCATCCCTTTGGGTAAAGGTCCACCTGGAAGTTACGATGCCACAGACCGACATACAGACACAATACCACTAAATTTTCCTTTCTTTTGAAATATTAGGGAGCTGCGCTGTTCCGAGTTAGTTCGTAAGTAAAGCTTAAAATTTCAGCCTTCGATCAACAATTACAACTAGATAACGGGTCGCATACAAAATCTAAGCTAAATGCTGTCTGCGTCAATATATAAAACAGTTTTAAGTTCGAAAACAACTAAACAGCAACAACAACAACAGCTCTAATGACAAGTGATAAAGTCGTAAATGTTCAAAATACTCGTATAATCTCTTACCTACAAACATTCGTTTTCTTTAGTTTCAACCGAACTAATTCACAATAAGCCCTCGCGCCGCAAGTGACGCGTTATTTACCGAGACGGCTTTTTTTTGCTCCCACCCGATATCTAGCTGTAATTGTTGATCGAAGATTTCAGCCAATCATAGCCCACTTCCTGTAGTTATACGACCAATCTCTGCCAAATGTACGAATTACTACTCTTTGATGTCGCACTGTGTCTCGTCTAAATCATTATGAATGTCTGGTATCTCAATATATCAAGGTGCTCGCACATTTCAATTATTGGTGGCAGAAAAGAAAAAAAAAATAGACCTTTATCAGCCCTTCAGAATTGACATGTGTGAGCAGCTCCTGAATTACTCCTCTGTTGTATGCAGTATTTAGTAAAAACATTCTGATTCCACTGTTTCAATCTTCCAGTACAATAAAATCTTTAACAGTAATTTAACATATTTTAAATTAAAAGCAAAAATTTGTGGCCCATGAGGGGATCGAACCCGCGACCTTCGCGTTATTAGCACGACGCTCTAACCAACTGAGCTAATGGGCCGTAGGAGCATATTATGAAATTACGTATGCCTTCTTTACTTTTTTCTTGCAAGTGCTCTCGTATCAAGTAACTATAAAATAAGGGACGAAAAGTTTATTTTCTATCTAGAGGTACGAGATTATTTTTCTTATAAATATACATACTGGTTAACTAGACTACTAACTTGAACTTTACAGTGTTCAGGTTAAAGTAAAGCATGCCAGTCTCCATACTAAAATATTAATCCCCTCTTCAAAGTGGCGACATTTTGCTTTATATCTTCCTGTATACAGACTAACGAAAAGGTAAATATAAAATGTTGCCATTACGGGTCACATCTCTAAATAAACGGGTTCTACATGCATGTGAAATAATAAAACCTTCTTAATTTATACAGACAAAAACTGTATTTTTTATTATTCTCTTTAAAATAGTATTATAACATTATTGCGGTTTATTTTATTTGAATGTGTTGATTGCATTTTTTTCTATTTTGTTTAGATCAAGTTAGTTTTGTTTTTATTTGCTAATATAGTGTTAAACTTGTTTTTGTTTACAATTTTCAGAGTATATAGCGTCATTAAAAAAGCCAAAAAGTAAAAATCACCCCGCACCTAATGTGTAAATGTAGTGCAGAAAATTATTTAGAAGATATTTCAAAATATGAATTATTGGGAACAGCTCTCACAGACTAGAGCTAAACCTGAAATTAAGTGGTCAAGAAACCACTCAAATATCAATTCATTTACCTTTTAGATACCTATCAATTAAAAAAAAAAATACACTTAGTCTACTTGATTTTTGTGTTTTTTTCTTAGTCTGTGAGTAAAGGCTTCAATTTCTATTAACTGTGAAGAACCGCATAATATATTTTTTATATTTTTTTTTTTCTTATAAAATGATATGGTCAATTTTTAATAAATTTTTCATTGATAAAATAAGAAGGTAGCTTAAGGGCTATTTTGTTGTTTAACTAAATAGATTTTATTTATTACAGACTGTATTGATATGACAATGAGCTATATCATTTCATATGAAAAATAAAAATATACTTATAACGTACAGCATTGAATTTATGTCACAATTTTTTATGAAATTAGAGCAATCTAAGAATGAAATTTAAAACTTAGAAGTGAATTACTTGATTTAAAATACAAGTTAAAATTGTATTTTGGATAGTAGAGAAAATACAGTGGCACTGGCAGGCTATTGCAACAGAATTAATTAGTTAAAATTAAGTTGTTAAGAAAAAAAACACATGTTGTGAGTACTTGTGAGCTAGTTGGTTTTCTGACGCTATTATAATATACCAAGAATTCTCGGTGCAATTTATACTGTTTAAAAATATGAATATAATAGACTAATACTAAATTACTATATTAAATGAAATTTATATTTTCAATGCTGTGCAATATAACAATTAGACATTCCTATTAGTTCTTAATAAATTGCTCAAACTAATCAAGTGTAAGAGATGAATGACAAATGAAACTACATGTTTTAATCTTATAGTTCAACATTATACAAGTTTTGTTTAAATAGTGATAATAATTAAAATGTGCAGCTCTATCAGTATCTATCAGTGCTTAGTTACAATCTGAATGAATTAAAATGATAGTTAATTAGCCACGTGGAGAACTGTACACGGTCTTCAACAGCGCGAAGTACGACCATGCTGTGCTCAGTATCTGAAACAAAACAAAACACTTGAAAAGATACGAGAAAGCCTCCTCGTTCCACTCTGCCACCTCGACCGAGATGACGGTGATAAGAATAACTTATCGTGTGCGAAGTAGATTAATCCGTACATGGTCCGCGTGGCGACCCTCATTTAGGATAGGCTCGAGCCCCTATGCTATGGATATGTCGTGGCCATATCGTAGAATTGACCACATCATGAAATTTTCGATCATTTCGTGAAATGGCCACATTTAATGATGTGGGCAAACTAAATTTGACCAGATCATTAAATCGTGAACGTTTAATGATTTTGTCGTCCACGATTGGCCATATCGTGATATTAGGGCGTTCATGAAATATTTAATAAGAATCTAAATTATGTTTGGTACTTATTGTTCTCTAAGTCCGACACACATTTTCATCATAAACTCTTTTTTCTTCCTCATTTTAATAATGAATTATTTACTTTTTCACTGCGTGAAATAACGCGGCCGCCATGTTGGTACATAAACAAAGCGCTTCTAGCGCCTCTATCGGCAATTAATGTAATTTTACGATAAGATCAAACAATCTTGACAATTTCATGAAGTAGCTGCGTTTTAGTTGAACATATCGACAAACGATTTCTTGATCTGGCCAAGGGACATCATGATGTGGCCAATGGACAGTGAAAATTTCATGAAACGTGACCATTTTATGAAATGATCGAAAATTTCACGATATGGCCACGACAGATATACTACCATTAGTAAGAACTGTTACGAACCTTTGTGAAAGCCATTAAATTGACATCAGCAAATCCATAGGCGGTCAATTTACAAGCCTTCCGAGCTCTGAAATAAAATAAATAAATCTATTGTTTAAAAATCAATTGCTGTTCGTTTGTCTCGCTAAAACTCGAGAATGGCTGGACCGATTTGGCTAATTTTGATCTTGAAATATTTGTGGAAGTTCAGGGAAGGTTTAAACGGTGAGAAACATAAATACTTAACAGAAAAAAAACGACAATTAAGTTTTCTAATACAAAATGGTCAAGTGTAGGGTAGATGTTGGGAAAATAGCAGGACAACGTCTGCCGGGTCAGCTAGTCTTAAATAAATATTTCAAATTGTCCAAGAAGCGCCAGACTCAGAGAGAGGGAGTTTGACGGCCGCTCTGGTTCCTACCTGGTACCTGGTGTTGTCCATTGCCATTCAACGTGGCAACGCAGCGAGTGTCATGGGCACCTTTGCGGCGGGTATGACCCGGGGAGGTATTTTTGACTGACATTGTGCATATATATGTATTAATAATTTTTGACGTTGTGGTTGAATAATTTAACAGTTTTTTAATAAATAAACTCTATTACTTTGTTTATGTAGGTATAAATAAGAAGCGCTTAAAATTATAAAAGAATAAAATAACATTTATTTAGCACAACAATAAACACAAACAACCGCATCATACGCTTCTTTTTTAAGAAAGAACTTCATCAACAGCTCATATACGTCCCCACCGAGGGGCTCGAGCCTATCCTGAATTAGGGCGATTAGGCCTTAGTCGACCACGCTGGCTCAGTGCGCGTTGGTCGACTTCACACGCATCCTTTGAATTTCTTCGCAGGAGTGTGCAGGTTTCATCACGATGTTTTCCTTCACAGTAAGAGCGTCGAATAAACGTACATATTGTCGAAATTCGAAAACACATTGGTACAGGCAAATAAATATTTCTGATTTCAGTCAGAAATGAAAATGAAATGAATATTTTTTCAGCTGACGAATTAGCTGACCCCCCCCCCCCCCCTATTGGTGGTGACAAGTTATCCTACCTTGTCTGTACAATGAGTAGCATTTTGGCGGTCTTCTGGTCCGCCAAATACCATTTGCAGTTGTAAACAGCTAAACTTACTCCCTCGCTCTGAAAGTAAATAAAATCACAGACGACTATGTAATAAAGGTGTGATTGGGATGAACGCGATATCTTTAGTACCAACCAACCTACCAACTATCAATCGAACCTGGGAATTACAACATTTACAACCAGCTGTATGAGTAAATGAGACCTAATCGCATAATATGTACTTAATAAATAGAAATTAAAAGAAATTATCTAACATTTTAATTTTACACAACTTACGTAGTTACATCTAGTTACTTATTGCCATTACTAAGGCAATGTACGAACATTAATAAACTGAGTTACAAAAATATAATATTATTAAGTATAAATTGTATAAAAAAAAGCTTGTAAAAACTTACAGCTCGCATGAGCATGTCGCCGAAGAAACATAGGAAATATATCTGAAGCAAACTCATGAAGAGGAAACTCAGGAACGAAACCACGAAGGCCACATCGTCAATTGTCTGAAAAAATACAACATTATTAAAAAAAACACAATTTGTATTGTTTTTTTTATTAATTTTATGGTGCTTCAAAGCTTCAAATCAAATCAACGGCCCGTTACAGTCCACTGCTGGACTATGAGCCTCCTCCACTTAAGTGGAGGGTTTTGCCATAATCTCCACGCTTGGCAGGCGGGTTGGAGAGTTACTGTATCAGAGAGCGCTGCTGCCCGTTCCCTGTTCAATGTGTAGTCCCTAAGTCGCCTCTTACGACACCCACGGGAAGAGTAGGGGTTGGTGACAAATGTATTCTACTCTGCCGTCTTCAAAGCTTACCGTAACATTAAAGCCAGTAAGGCAGATAAGCGCAGAACTTGACATGAAATTAAAAAGCGTCGATCTGCAGTAAATAACCTCCAAGACTTGTACGGAACTGTAACAGATAGAAGTGGTTAACTGGCATTCATTTATGGAGCCTTTAATTTTTTGTTTTATTTTATTTACATCGGCAATATAAAAACCGAATATTACTTTAACTGTCCGTCTGTTTATTTCGGTTCATAAGACAGACTGATGGACAGCGGAGGCACCCGGCTCCTGACTCCTGGGGCCTATTTAATAAAACTTACAATTTACAATTACAATTCGAAGTACATTGCGTTGCCAATCAGCCAAAATTATAAACCTTTATCAACTTGGTATATCGGCTGCGCAATGTACTTTGAATTATAAATTGTAATTGTAAGTTTTATTAAATAGGACCTTGGTCTACTATTATTTCTTCTGTGCCTTGGTGTACAGAACCCTAAATAGATTCGCATATTGATCGCAAAACTAAATCAAAAGACCATTCTGTAGTAAAGAACGTTAAGTTCTATAGATTATTATTGTTACAGATAACGTCTGTTAACGAAATACTTAATAATTATAAGCAAAAAATGAAAAATTTTGTCGATCTTTGACAGGACTCAAACCTGCTTCTCCTTGGCTATCCTGTAATGCTCTCTGAGCAAGTAAAAAGCAGTGAAAAATTTCGTCGACCTTTCACAGAGCTTGGTGGCATAATTGGTAATGCGCCTGTTTCTGGCCCGGATAGCCAAGGAGGATGCAGGTTCGAGTCCTGTCCAAGATCGACAATATTTTATTTTCTGCTTTATAATTATTAGATTTTAAGTTCTTATAAAACTTACTCTATCAACTGTTGATGCCACTGCACTATATCTTGGAAGTGTCGTTTGAACTGCGCGTTCTCCGACTGTCGTTTTTGTCTGTTGCCATCGGCAATGAGCCTGTCCACCTCGTATGCCAGAAGATGGAACTGAATCCTGATGTAGGTACTGCTGATGAAGAATATGAAGTCGGCACCGCAAACCTCCAGCACTACGATTATTTCTGCAGAAATAGATAAATGATTTCAATCAATCAATCAGCCTATTGCAGTCCACTGCTGGATGTAGGCCTCCCCAAGGGCATGCCAAAGTGAACGATCACCCGCTTTCCTCATCCAGCCACCACCAGCGACTTTCCTCAGGTCATCAGTCCACCTGGCTCCTGGATTTATGGATGGATGGTTTTTAAGCATGCAGAAATAATATAATTTAATCTCATTTTAGAAAAAAGAAATCTTCAAAGTCATTTCATCTTCAACCGTTTATATTTTTTTATTTCGTAAAATCTGATCTGCGCAGTATTCCTTTTTGAATTCTTTATGAAAATAGTCCAATTATATGATTAACATTTAATAAAAATACAATACCTGACCAAATCTGTCTAACGAAGATGAACGGCCATACCCTAACATCATACGCGTTAAACGGGTACACGATCAGAAACGGCAGCAACGGGTTCAATTCCTGAGTCTGAATGTAGTTCAGAAACGTCAAGCCCAACGGCATTAACGGAAACGCTATTATCAAGGTCCAGTTGATGAAATTCAACACCTTCAAAACTAGGTGTAGGAAGTCGGTCTCTTTCTTGATAATTTCACTTTTCTCCTCCGTTTGGGGACGCGACCTCTCCTTCATTTCCAAAGCTTTTAAATTTGTAATTAACGTATGAAGTTGTTCGCTGTAGATTATAAAGAACATGGACTTTATGTTCGCTAGACAGCTTAGAGTGATGCACGGTGCGACGTAGGTCAGAGACGTGAGACTTTCGCCTTTTTTGGCGCCTCCTATGAACCACCAAATGGCTCCTGCCACGTCAGTGTTCAACCAAATGAAATTTAAAATATATATCAGATGATACTTGTATATATTCCCTTCTTTTCTCTCCAGTGGCATTCCTGTCCATCGTATAATATACTCGACCTTTTTCAACGATTCGGTAAACGAATATTTGTCAGACATTTTGTTATGTTACTCGTAACGTAAAGAAAAGAAATGATTTTTCAGCTTATATATAAGTACACGGTAGAAAAAAATAGGCTCGATTCACACTGGGAAATATTTTTACATTGAAAATGTGCTACTCGTGTTAATTCGTCAACAGTTCATATACATCCCCACCGAGGGGCTCGAGCATACCCTGATTTAGGGCGATTAGGCCTTAGACGTCGAAAAATGATTTGTAAAAATCCTAATTCGAATAAAATTATTTTGATTTTGTCGACCACGCCCAGTGCGGGTTGATCGACTTCACACACAACCTTTGAATTTCATCGCAGGAGTGTGCAGGTTTCACCACGATGTTTTCCTTCACCGTAAAAGCGTCTAATAAACGTACATATGAATTCGAAATTCGAAAACACATTGGTACGTGGTGGGGATCGAACCCGTGTCTCCCGGACGGGATGCAGCGGCCCTAGCCACTAGACCACCGACGCTCTAATTGCATCTCGCGTTAATTACATTCGAATAATACAAAATGCTAATATGCTTATATTTACTATATTCTAACTGCTTTATATTGGTTAATTTAACCTAACATGAAAACAAAATCATTTTCCAATAGGGGACCGGACTGTTCACCATATTTTATGAATTTACCATATTTTATGAATTATTTTTAAAATATAGTTTAGTAGCAGACGATTCGCGAAGAAAAAAACAGAATCGGTTGAAAAACGAATTTACAGTGATTTTTTAAAGTTTCAATATATCTGTCTCTTTCAAAATCGTTTTTTTTTGTATGGAGATTATAATTATGGCGTTGGTAACAAATGACGTCACAAGTAGGTATGTGGCTCTCTGTCTAATCTTGAATTTCAAACCTTTATAACTCGGTCTATTTTATAGACAGAGTAAAAATCATTTTAGTGTTCAATAGCAGAAACTAAGAAGTTTAAATTTATAAAATTAAAAAAAAATAGTCTGATCCCCTATTAGTATAGAATTAATATAGAAATATCAAATAAGCATTAAACTTGCAATGTGGTTGGCGTACGTTTTTTATCGAATTATTTTATTCAGGCCCCGTAAGAATGAGTTACGATATGAATCTCCCTTTATACCAACTGTCAATCAAAAAATCCAACCCTATCTTTGTGCTAAATGGTTCCACCCTTTTCGTAGCGCAGCAGTTGTTTGTTTTATCAGTTATTCATGCGAGCAGGGAAAGCTACAATTTTCATAATAACCGGTTCGCAATTTCTTTCACTCAAAAGTGTATTTAATATAAACGGTTTCCCTTTTAATTATGACCTATGCTTTACTTAAAAAGTGCTCATTACAACAATTACTTGAGCAAAGTAGTAATTTTAAAATAATCTTTATAGTTATGTATAATTAATTAATATTCAACATTTCTCTAAAAAGGGGTGGTCACTTATCTGTATTTATTTAATCTGCGGTAAAACTTGTGATACCTGTGTAATGTCTGCAAAATATTCACTGAGTGTTACTCGTAAGAATAATTAAACTAAAAGTACTTCATCCAAGAAAATACAAAAACAAAATTTATATATATTTTAAAAGAAGCCTTTTATGTGGACAACCTTACTACATAAAAAATGCAAAGAAACCAAAGATTATTTTTGCCTAATTTAATGCTACTACAGGGTCAATTTTAGTTTATTCGGAAGGATTAACAAACCATTTAAATTTGTCATTCGTCTTTTATACTCAGTTTAAAGAGAAGCAAGCATAATACTAATATATTAAATTAATAATGTTAATGTTAATTTAAAAATAATTTTGTAGTATATATAAAATAAAACTATAAATTAATTATTGTTAATAAGTTTTTTTTATAGGTAATTAATGAATTAAATGCAAAGTGTTAACAAATGTCTGGAAATTATAAAATCAAATGCAATATTAATTATTCTATCCTGACTTTGTGTAACATTGTGTATTTAAGTTATGTGTCTGACTGAGTGATCTAGGCGTAACATAACTTGGTAGCTAAACCATAACAGCGCATTTTTTTTTATAAAATTGTTATTGAAGACAACTGCGCTTAATCGCAAAACATCTGAACTATTTTGCGTCATTCGCAGTGACTTGACGTCCATCGCAGGGTTACGTTACGCTAAGTATGGTTAGACCTTTACGAAAATACAAATATAAAGCATGCCTAGCATGTTATATACACTCGGCAGCAATTAATCGTATGAAGACAGGTAGTTACTTGAAAATATCGAAAACTATGAATGCTATCTTAGTAAAATAAATAGTGTTTAATAGACAATTAAACACACTATAAATGATAGCAATAAGAGTTCTTGGTTATTGTTAACTTTTGCCATCAAAAATGGTAAAATAAAATTGGGACTTTCCTAAGGGGATCTGCCGCATAACCGCGGTAACAACAGCTCGTAACACAAAAAATAAACAATTATCAAAAATAATCTGTGGAAAATAATTGCGACTTTCTAATTTTTTTTACAAGAAGAGGTTGCCTTTTTTTTTCTTTATGTAATTATTGAAGAATAAATTACGAAGTGACATTTTATACATTTTTCAAGGAGTATTTATTTGTCTATTGAACACAATTTATTTCACTGTTAGCATTCTTAGCTTCCGAGATTTTCAGGTGTGTTCTTTGAACCCGACCCGATTCATTGCTGTCTAGTGTAGTTTTATATTTTTCGTTTGTTTTGTATACTTTACGTACTGCTGCTGTTTAGATCTCTTTTGCATTTGATTCTAGTTGAAGCTCGAATATTATTTTGTAGTTGTTATTTCTAAGTTGTTTTCTTACCTGTACAAATATATACGTCTCATCAAAAAAATCAATACACTTTGCCAGTCTATGTTTTGTATGGAATAACAGAAAAATGTGTATATTTAAAATATGTGTAATGAATGATGACATAGGATTTGAAAACCCCATATTACTCACTAGGACATCATATTCCTAAATATACACATTTTTCTGTTATTCCTTACAGAACGTAAACTTGCAAGGTGTTTCGATTTTTTTGATGAGAAGTACATTTAAATATATTTTTTAGCGTTAGCTGTGGATTAGTTTTCATAGTTTTAACGGTTTTAAGACAGAATTTTTACAGTCTCATTTTCCTTTTTTCATTTCCTAAAAGGAATCTTGAATGATTGTATATTTTAGGCAGAAAATAATGTCGATTCCCACAGCAAAACTAAATTTAAATTTAATCTTAGTCTTGTCACTTTCTGACCCACGACAATGATAAAGGACAGTAGATTGTCAACCATTGTGAGTGCTAAATTTTATAGCGCAAATGTCAAGTTTTGACGTGTACCATGTAATTTTAAACGGCTTGTTTTAGATCCTGCTTAAAATTTACGTTTGTGACATAAAATTTGACGTTTAAAAGAGCCGACAATCTCCCGTCCTTTTTCATGGTCGTTGGTCAGAAAGTGACAAGACTAAGATTAAATTTTAATTTAAGTTTCGCTGCGGGAATTGACACCAATGTATATATTTAAACTAATTAAGCGTAAATGAGACATCCTGTAATTAGCTGTGATTTTTCAACTGTGCCTTGTACACTTTACTATTATTGTTATGTATTAGTGATTTGAATGCTTATAAAAAATGCTTGCCACTAAAAATTGCTATATATATATAAGGTTCTTTATTTATATTTTAATTATTTTGTTTTAAAATTGTATAAGTTCTGTGCAATATTGTAGAGAAAATTCATTCAGACATATATTTTTATATTAAGAGATCACTACAGATACATGTTTAAGTTTTATCTTTTGCCCATTATTATGTTATTTCTGAAGTTCAATTCAAAATATTCGTCAATTTAAATAAACCGATCGTCTAGAATACTTTGTTATATTTATTTTATTTATCATAGTCCTTTAGAAAAGGTGCGATTGGGTGCTTTAACCGTAACATGAGGTGAGTGGCACAAGTTTGGACTGTGTGGCACAGGTAGGGAAAATTATTGTATTTTTTCTCATATTGTTTTTTTTTTTATTTAGAGACTTATTTATGATACGTATTTACTGCCGATTGCCGCACTTTTCCCGACTTGTGTCACATATCCGTTGTTATTTTTACTTTTTTGGTGAAGGCATTATTTTTAAGTTATTGCTTTTTCTAACTTTATATTTCATTTATATAACAATATGTGACAATGAATTACTACTTATTCATTATATTAGTCATTCGATCTTCGCTCAAGACGCGTCCCAGATTTTTTTAATAATATCTTTGTTTTCTTCATTTATGACTTTTGTATTATCTTTAGAATATTTTTTTTTTCAATATAAAATTATGCCTCGTGTATATCTGGTGCAAATATTAACCAGACTTACAACCCCTCTCTAAAAAATAAAAGTTCACTCTAATGGCTGTCATCTATAGCCTTGTGTTATTTACTCTTTTTAACCGACTTCAAAAAAAGAGGTTCTCAATGGGGGATTTTTTGACAGATCTTTAAAAATAATAGTTCTAATTAAGACGATAGATGGCGCCAGGTGTACTTTGTGGATTCTTTTTTTTTAAATCCTTTTATGGCCCTGGGTGACTCGCCGGATTTCTTCAGATCCTCGAATCGTCAACGGCATCTATCGAAGATTTATGCAAACTATTTTTTATAATTAATTGGCTGTCGGAAACATTCGGCTATATTTCTTTTTTTTTTAATTTCCACTATAACGACGCCCGCTATGTACAGGTGACAACAAGCCGATCTGGCAGGTGGCCGAGGAGCGAGAGGAAAACAAACATCTCCAGAAGGAGAACACGCCGTACGGAGATTACGGTGGCTGGCACAAGGCGGCTAAGGTATTCAAGGTGCTTTGAGAATCAGAAACTGGCGTTTGCGGGTAGTCCTCGTCACGCTAAACGGTTTCAAATAAACTTTACTTTAGTACGTAATAGAACAGACACCTTCATCAACAGGCTCATTCTCCCTAACGAGTCCCTTTTTCTTTTTTTAACGTGTGTGTTGTAAGGTCGACAACCGACCTCACAGACCCTAGTGTCAGTGTTATAGAGCCGCCAAAGGTCACTGACATGGCTCGTGTAACGACTAAATGGTAGCCGCACGGAATCATCTTTCTTTTCGGACGGTGATTCAGCCTGCAAAGTCCTAACCAAACTGGGGAAAGTCTCACAAAGAGATTTTTGCTTGACAGGAATCGAACCCGGCACCTCCGTAATGAGCGGCGAAATGTCGACCACTCGGCCACGGAGGCTGTTAAAGTCCCTGAATTTCTAAATCAGGGTGATCCTTAGGCGACTACGCTAGCCCTTTACGCTAACCTTTGAATTAATTCGCATGAGTGTGCAGGTTTCCTCGCCGTGTTTTAATACACGACAACTGCGCTTCACTGCAACACATCTGAATGATTCCGTTGCAACAACATCTTCTTCTTCTGCTTCATTGCGTGTCGATGACAAATTAAATATTTCTGACCCAGAACTTAGCCACTTCGACTGCACTATTTGTGGCGTCCATTAAGTCCTGCTGCGAACAGGTGACAGGGCAGGCAGGACAGGATACCAAATGAGCCATGGGCTGCACCGCTCCACACACACAGTCTATGTCTATGCAACAACACATCATTATACCGTTTATCTATCTCCTAACAATAAATATCAACAATGTTCTTTAAGTTTATTTGAAAATGTTTTTAGTGTCACTGTGTACTTGATTTCTGCCAACGTTTGTAGCTGATATTAATGCACCTTTATATATTATTACCTATTTACTAAAAACAATATTTAGGACTGAATGTTTTTTTTTTTCTAGAACTTAAAAATATTAATACGATTTAATCAGATGACTGTGATTTTTCAAAATTCTAAGAACAAAATGTTGCTCAGTTTCATGTACTGAGATACCACTTTTCTAAAGTAAAAGTTTTCATACAAACTGATTTGCTGACCGAATAGGGAACTATATGCATAAAAAATATTAGTTTTTTTCATTGTTCATCTGAAAGTATACAAAAATAGAATACTGACAGTCAAAACAGAAGCAAAATTGATCGAAAAACAAACTAAATACAACTTTAATAAAATGTCCCTCTTACGAAACCAAAATTTTCTATGGCGGATGTATGGTCCGCGTGACATATTATGTCCAATGTTAGGTCGGACCTCTCTGTCTAACCATCAACTTAGAAGCCCTATAACTTTGTTTCTGAGCAAGATATTTCAAAAATTATTTTTCATCTGGAACTTGAAATATTTTGATTAATGAATTTTAAAAAATTGTGCATATTCCCCTAACGCAAACTTTTAAAAAGTGAAAGAATTTTGAGAAGTTATGGAAACCTTTTCATGGACTAAATCACCCTAGAGTTATTGCGATTAATTAAAACATTGTAGCACATTAATTTACAAAGACTATCAGCCTATTTTGAAGCGTATAATCGAATGAGAAATACCAAATACATTGCAGGTGGATTCCCCGACCGTCACCACGACGCTGAAGAACCTCGGAGCCCTATACCGGCGCCAGGGCAAGTACGAGGCGGCCGAGACCCTCGAAGACTGCGCCCTTCGCAGCCGGAAGGAGGTACAATAGAGTGTAGAGCTACTCGCCTGAAGGGCGCTACACTAGATAATAATTATGAAGACGTAGGAATCGATTCGTAAGCTATTTATTTATATCTTTTAGTATTTTATATGAAGAACAAAAGCACGTCCTCACTGGAGCCCGCTGGCACCCAGAGACCTCAAACAAAAGTCAATCTGTTCGCAATAGGGGATCGGACTACTTTTTTTTATTTTACAAATCCAAACTTGTTAGTTTCTGCTATCGAACACTAAAATAATTTATGCTCGATCTTTAAAATTGACCGAGTTTTAAAGGTTTTGAATTCAAGATTAGACAGAGAGGCACATACCCACTTGTGACGTCATTTGTTAGTAACGCCATATAATCTCCGTACAAAAGATCGTTTTTGAAAGAGACAGACATATTGAAACTTTAACTTACGAACCTTCAACCGATTCTGTTTTTTTCTTCGCGAATCGTCTGCTACTAATCTATATTTTAAAAATAATTCATAAAAAATGGTAAATTTAGGAACAGTCCGATCCCCTATTCAAAAATATTTTAAAATTCGCATCGTTCAGAATGCACGATGAAAACTGACTTCCAGCGAGTAAGTACTAAGGAGGCCGCCCCTTACAGTACGTTAGATACCAAGTACATCACTGCTGAGTGTTGAATTCACGACGATAGGGCTGTGCTCTGAGAAATTAAAAACATTCGATTTATAGTACGAATAAAGCGAATTTTAGCGGTTGAAATAAGAATAAGAAGACATTTATTCATTGTCATTATATTAATATCATAAGTAGTACAGACACGAAAATAAGTAAGATAATAAATAGAGGGTGATATATAACGGTGATAGCGTCAGCAATGCTGTTTATCAGCCAACACCCAAGTCGAAACTGCAACGTCAAGGGGTTCCGAGAACCGTCTGAAAACCCCTAGAATGAGAAACCCCTTTAGGGAAAAGATTTCAAGCCGATAGGTTATACGTCGCATTTCTACCCAAGTGGTAAAATGGGTGCGGACTTGGGGTTATCGGTTTGTAGTCAGTTTCGCGTAAGCAGGATGGATTCAATAGCATACGTGACGGAGTAAAAACGCAATACATTATGCGTTTTCACTCAATCGCGTACCATCTCATTCAATTAGTAATTTTTTTAACGTGGAAACTGTCAGAGAATGGAAAACCCTGTGATTGCCTTCAAATAGGCATTCGGCAGCTCCATAAGTCTAACAACATGGTTTGTAAGGCCAGTGTCAAACTTGGAGCCCACACAACAAAGAAGATCTAGTACAGATACCTCATCTGTTAAAACGTACATTCAGCAGGCTATTTTGCTCATTCACATAACAGACAGGCGCTCTTATATCGCACATTTCTTTATAGCGGGCACTACGAGCGCCATCTAGGTGATGCGAGCCTAATTAAGTAGCCATTTATTAAGGTACTAGCAATATGTATGATTCTAATGCCAAAAAACGTAAGAATTTTACGTCAATATTTATTACAAATCTCGCCAGTTATAAGCAAGTTGTCTCAGTAGATGATGTAACCTTTTTAGATAAAACTCGTAAAGTCGAATGTTTTTATTTTCAAACTGTCTGAAGCCCTTGAAGTAATGCCTTCAAAAGCGTGTCATACTTTGAGATAAAATATACGATAGTGGCGCCATCATATATCTGTGAGGGCGCCACTGTCTTTGAGAAATATAAGTTGATTTGATTCACTGAATTTTATTTAACACTATTTATCTAAGTATTTTTAGGCAATAATCTTTGTAGTAAAAATACATTTTGTATTATTTGTACTTGCGTCGCTGTAGCAGCGATTTTATTTTTTTATTTATAAGTAATTAATTAAATTGTCAGCTTATGTAGCACAGACGTATCACCTATTTATATGTTCGTATATTTTTATATATATTACATATTCAAATATATTTAATTATTCATGAAACAAGCTAGTTTTTGGCACAATAATAATAAAGATTCGTGTCGATTTGCACGCCGCAAAGCACGTCCAGCAAGTAAGTCACTAAACGCTATCATTTTAGTGTTTTTGCTTACTTTAAAAGTACATACTTTTCTAAATTTATTACAGGTGGCTGACAATTGGCATTATAAATATAAGGACTTTACTTTCACAAAACATATAAAAAAAACTTGAATATTAGAGACTATTGATAATTATTAACATCTTTGATTGTAAAATTAAGATTTTACTCTTCTTAAAAGTACCCAAATACATTTTGCACAAGAAGTTGTCATCTTGAACAGTGTTGCCATTGGCAACTTGCCAACGAAAGTGAGAGTAGTTGTCAACGAGAGAGAGGGTAGTTGTCAACCAAAGTGTGTGTAGGCAATAGGTATAACGTGACATGTTATCCCAGGCATTGGACATCGTGAAACAGTCGCGGGCGCGCGGCGGGCGGCACGACAGCCGCGAGTCGATTGACGCGCACGCCGAACACCATGACGAGGTCAGAATCACGCCGCCATCTTGAATCACGCCGCCATTTTGAACTGTGACGCCATCTTGAGGCGTGACGTCATCGCTGTTTCCATCTAGTCGCTTCGTGTGCCGTTTTTTCACGTTGATGTTTTTGGTTGGTCACGTTGTTGCACTGTCATTTTGTAGTCGCCATGTCTTGTGCGGTGGATTTTTTGTACATTTTTGTTCTGACAAAATAAACAACAAAAACAACTTAACTTTTCTAGTATACTCGTATAGCACAATTTAACATTAAAAAGTCAGTGCAAACTCACTTATCAATTTCATCATTAAAAATAAAACATGCGCTTCAAAAAATATGTACTCACACTAATGGTTTCATCTGTATTCGTATCTCTATCCCTTTCTATTGTTTAGACTCTTAGAGGGAGAGGAATACGAAATATTATCTAACTTTTCCTCTCAACAACAGTAGTTGACAGTCGATTTTGTTGGTGTTTGACGTATTTCTGTCTCATTCACATTCGTTGATGTCTCATTTTTAGCTCGCACTATAGTGTCGACGTCGTCATCATCCGTCTCTTTCATTGGCACGCCATTTTGTACATAAAATTCAACGCTTTTCTCACTCTCATTCATTTGTTTAGTAGGTTGCACGGTGTTTGTAGAAGGGCTCTTGTTTAGTCAATAAGATGGAAAAATAATCACGAATTCGCATGAAATAACAAAATATATTAGATGTGAAAATTACAAAAACAAATAACCAGCCACCTACTTAAAAAAATAATTAAAAACTACTACTTACTATTTATTTTTCTATAAATATGTTTTTATTTATTTATTTTTTATCACATTTATTGCCTATTTTTTTCATTATTGTCTGAAATATTTTTTTACTGGCTTATTCCTTATTTTAAGTTTAAGCTTCTTCTATGTACAATTTATTATATAACAGCGCAATCAAGTTATCTGGTTAACTACGGCCGCGTTCCAATACGCGCTTAAATAACTTTCGAATCAAACTGTCAGCAGCGCCTTTAGCGATCAGATTATATGCCTACTGACAGTAATTCGGTACGCGCTTTGAGTGCGCTAAAATCGATTTCAGCGCGTCTCGGAACGCAAGGTATATCTTTTTAACATAAAACTGTCACATTGACAGATATTAAGACATTGACAGTCAGAGAAGTGACATACTTTACTAAACAGAAAAGTTGATTACACTGTAAAATTAAAACCATAAAAAAAGAAAGAAGAAAGAAAATAATTCGAAGTTTTTTAAATAACTTCTGCAGCTTATTTTTCGTAGAGTCGATGAATGTTTCAATTTTATTTTTATTTCTCATTTATTTGCACATTATCCTGAGTTTTTTTTTATTTGTGTATAGGGAGCGAACCCAGCGAGCGAGACCCGCATGAACCTTAAATCCAAGTTGTTCAATGCGCTGGGCATCAACACTAGCAGCTCGCCGCATCAGTAGTCTACACGTAGCCTTATGCCTGGTTCACACTTTGCTTAGTGCGAGTGCAAAAATGTAGCACCCGTTATCTTTATAATAGACGAGTCAAGTTCAAACTACAACTTCATAGTGTAGCAATACTTGAATACCTTTTGATGGTGCAGTTCTAGAAAGATGGGACCGTCAAAGCATAGTAGAAAGAGTGTAAAGTACGTTAGTAGTAAGTACGCCGCACTGAGAAACGGGTCGAGATTTTGATTGAGTGTGCGTGCGTGAAGATAACCTACTTTGCACCCTTTCTACTATGGTCAAAGCCTAATAAAAATATAGTCTTTAGCGAAACTTACTTCACAGGTTATTTAGCCACGCTCGTGTTTTGCGACTGCAGGAAAAAGATGTTGAGATTCAATACAAAACACATGCATTTTAACATTTTGAATGAAAGGCGAAAATGGGGGACTAACGCATGATCAATTTTGTTAATAAACGTACGTAAACAGATCGCCCAATCACGTGGTTTCTTTTTTCTTATGTTTGTCGCTCATTGTACTTGCACTAAATGTTAGACGCGTTGATTACGCGTTTATTTGCAACCGCACTGAACAGAGTGTAAACACTCCTTTAGTTTACACGGTATTTTATAAGATTCACTCGCTTTTACAATGTGAACTGTTCTCAAACTCGGTACATCTTTAAGGATGACGTGTGCTGCCTTTTTTTTACTTTTTTTTTTTATAATTATTGAGTTAATGGTCCGTTTCAATTTGGAACTATTTTGGATTCCAAGGTGCGTCAAAACACAGTTGCTGTTATCGTAGGTTAAAAAAATGGCCGACTTGTTAAAAAAAGATAATTTAGTACCGAGTTACCACGCTCACATATTTTGAGAACCGTACACGTTACACTTAAAAAAACGTCGGTCTATTTAAAATTTGTCCTAGGAACTAATATATTATTATTATCTTTACATTTTTAAAATTTAGTATCGAATTTAATGTCAAAAATTATTATCACACACGAATTTTGAATAGATCGGCGTTTTAAGCTTAGTATTATTTATTAGCTAGCATGCGATAGGAGTAAATTAAATGATAATGAAATATACAAGAAAAAAAAAACGAAAAAAATAAAAAACGCAAATGCAACGTGTGATAGAAAGCATGTCAGCCGTCCTAAAAAAACTAAACAAAAACATGGCGGCGAAAATTAAAATTATTTAAAGTTATGACGTTTGTGAGTTACATTTTATTGATTGATTGACTATTGGAGTAATGTTGAGGGAAAATCATTAAGGTAACATCTACTGATGTGTCTTCTTCACCTTTTACTACGAAACTACGAAAAGTTTTTAAATAAAAAGGTCCAGAATTAATTATTTAAACTAAAAAACTACAGTTACAAAACACATTTTATTTAAAATCAATACATGTTTCTTATATCGGTTCACTTCTAAACACTTTTGGGTAGATGTTACTTTTACAAATATGATAACCGTGCCGCCTAATACGAAATTACTATTCTAGAAACATGAATATAATTATTAAAATGTAACAAGCATATAACTTTGGGAATGGGGGATTTTCTGAAAGCTCTTTAAAAAATAAAATAATAGTTCTAACTATGACGATAGATGGCGCAAGGTGTACTTCATGGATTCTTTTTTTTTAATCCTTTATGGCCCTGGGTGACTCGCCGGATTTCTTAATCCACGAATCGTCAACGCCGTCTATCGAAGTTTTATGAACAATTTTTTTTTAATTGGCTGTCGGGTAATCCTCCATTATGTTCAATATGCATTTATCACTTAGGTGTTGAGGGGAGCGGTAGAGTAGGCAACACATGAATTAGGTACATATTGGGTCAGACTCTCGCAGACACTGACTAAAAAAAAAAATAGAATTAAATTTAACATTAAACTCAAGATAAAAATAACCATTTAAATATATTTTTCAAGTAAATAGAATGTAAGTTACACGGTAGCTGTCGTGTTTTATCATTATGCTGCTGATTTAATTATGATCAAAATGAAGCTATTTAATTGATGTCCGAACGGCGCGGCGCGGCGGTTTCATTTCGCAGATAATTCTTGTCCAACCTAGTTTTATTTTTATTTGGTGTTTGCCAGAATTGAGCTCATTATTATAATAATTAATTTAATAATGTTTTTCACAAATGACGCATGTTTTAAAAAACGGTATTATTTGAAGCTTTGTCAATTTTAATTTGCTGATATCTGTGTTCTTTTTGGAGAATGCATGGCCGTGATTTTATTATTGTGAGCGTCCTTTTTATTATTATTATTAATAATATATTTAATAATATTTTATTGATTTTACCGATACTTAGTCTAATATGATAAATTATGTATAAATATGTGTGAGAAACTTTCTACTTTATTTCCAATTTAGATATATTTTTAAATAGTTTTTATGCCGAATTAATAATTGAGGAGATAGTAGGTACATATTATTAATTAAATAATGCAAGATCTATTCTCTATAGCACTTGGTATTTTTATATAATAACATACATATAACTAGTACAGAGGACAAAGGATATAGTCAGGCCAGGCCGCTTGAAACGGTTTGAATTTTCTCAAAAGGTTTTTTACATTTTTATATGAAATTTTGTTTACATGTATAGTTTACCGAACTGCACAATAATTGTGCGAAATTTCATGACAAAGCATAAATAATTACCAGAGAAAACTTAATCCGTTTCAAGCAGCCTGGCTTGGCTATATCCTTTGTCCTCTGTGCCAGATATAAGACGAGCTCATTTCATAAGGGTTCCATCCATAGTAAGGGAAGCATTTTAATTGCAGATCAGAATAAAGTTTATTTTAGAAAAAAAGATGCCTGGAGGCTAGATCCTGAGGCATTCGAGTCAATCAGCGTTCTTTAATTAATAACTACCTACTTAATTATTACTAAAGGTTTTACCGCACGAGTGAACTAAGGTAGAAAATTTCAATTACATTTTCTGTTTCATATTATTGCAATGATAGTAAATATTCATTCCAGCTTTAGTGTATGTTATTGGTCTAAGCTTTATGTGAGAGTATGATTTATATACCTATAGTGATGAATACGATATTTTTATATACATTGAAATTTTATCTTGTAATGTGGGTGCTGTTTGAGGACTTATAATCGGTGTACATAAGAGAACGGCTTAATTTTTACAGCTTTTAACACAAGAATCTCCATTTTAAATGCTACTTCACGTGTACAGTGTTTTTATTGATTTTCATAACTTTAAAATCTATTCCTTTAAAATAATATTCGATAAACCAACAAGATGAATGTTCTAAATATAACTTAGCCCTGAAGTTTTTGTGGCGAAGAATAGATCAGAGTTATCGTAAATCAAAATAAACATGTTACTATAATAATAAATCGCACTGTTTTCCTTGTCACAACGATTTCCAATTGGATTATTCATTCTGCAATCGCGATGTCGAATGTTTTTAAATTGTTAATAAATATTTATGTAACATTATTTTTTTGTTTTCTTTTTGTTTGTTGCAACAATTTTAAACGGGTGAGTCTACATCGTTATGCAATTTAGCTCCACTTTGCAGCGTCACAATTGTATACTAATTTATAAGTCGCATTTTAGCTTTATTTTAGGCAATGATCGTAGAGAAAATAAACCGCGCGACATAAAAAGTAACCGCTAATAGTGACGCAGTTCTTGTCTTCGTGCGACAAATCTTCGATAATATTAGCGATTGCACTATATTTCGAGTTTATTTTGTCTACGGTTTTCATGCTGAGCTAGTGGTTTAAAATCTACACAAATATGTTAGTTGGTCACTGGCCTCGGCTCACCAGAGATGTGCGAGGATGCGTTGCGAGGGATGTGTTTTTCAAGAACCAATAGAATCGCTTCGCTAGAGCTGTGCTGAGCGAGGCAAGGTAAATGAAGCGATTCTATTGGTTCTTGAAAAACACATCCCTCGTAACGTATCCTCGCACATCTCTGGTGGAAAAGAAGCCTAAGACTACATTTTTTATATTATTCCTTACGGTATCGCAATATCGCCGATGATAGCCGCATGATCACTGTTTTAGAGTCATTTATCATAAATCATCTTGTAATCATCATTGCTGCCATCGCAAGCATTAAAACGCCTAGTCTAGCAACCATAAATAACTTATGAAGTTTTGACATGGATAATAATTTAGTTCTGAACTATGTTTCGTAGCATCGAAGAAAACAAAGTACTTATAAACTAACAAGAACTGTTTACGTTATAGAGATACGTTATAGAGATATTATAAAAATAATAATTATATTATTATTTTTTATAATAGGGTAGGTATAGGCAGTGTACGGTTCGTCTGCCTTCTGAATCCGGGATCATTCCCCATATAGTATTGAAATCATTGTTTGATCGATAGTCAAATTCAAATAATTGTTTTGCATATCACAGACAGGTACAATATGCAATACATGCTGTCAACGCTCCGTCCGGAGGTGCATGGCAACTGAAAGTAACTTTAAATCTAAGTACGTTTTTCGTCAAACGAACCTCGGCTCCATGAAAATTATGTATCACTATCAGCCCAATCTCTATCAAACTGATACAAATGTCTGAAAAACCGGAGAGGTCAATGACCATAACCTATCACGTTTTTAGTTGAATCAAATTGGAGTGTAATTGCGTAAACGGGCGGCAGGGGGCGGTGGGGTGGGCCCCGCGCCTGCGCGCCTCGCTGCGCCGCTCGTCCGCGCGGCTGCTCGACCGACTCGCGCGCCGCTCCGCAACCCTGCCGCCCGATGTAGACTACACAGATCCCGACAGGTAATTCTACATAACGCAAAACTTTAAGAAGTGGTACAGTGCGACACAAGAGTTGCAGTGCAGTTTAACGAATTTATTCTAATAATTATTTAATTTCTTCTCTTTTGTGTTGCACTGTGGCAGTCCAGTTCGTAGATCTGAACAACTTTAGTTCGGGACCTTTCCAAAATCTTAAAAAATATATTATACGTATTTTAATTTTCCATACAAACTGATCGACGTGGGTTTTTCTGACAGCTCTTTAAAAAAATAAAAATAATAGTTCTAATTAAGACGATAGATGGCGCCAGGTGTGCTACGTGGATTCTTTTTTTTTAATCCTTTTATGGCCCTGCCTGGGTGACTCGCCGGATTTCTTCGGATTCACGAATCGTCGCCATCTATCGAAGATTTATGAACTATTTTTTTTAATTGGCCGTCGGAAAATCCCCCATTGAATTAAATATAATAAATGCGATATTTAAAAGTTGTGGAACAAAAGTGGTTCAGTTTTATGGCTGGTCAACGGAGAGGTTTTGCGTAATTTAGTTAAACACGTTATTTATTAATATAAGGATAAGCTACATACAAATATACCTTTATTAAGGGGCTACCTGACTGCGCACTAGCGCCACTTCATAAAAAATCATAACTCCGAAAAACTAAACATATTAAAAAAGTGGACGATCATTTTAAAGTGTAGGTACTTTAGTATTTTTAGAAATACCCAATTTTATAATATCTTATACGGTGTAGGAAGAGATAGCCAAAGTGCTAAAAGCGGCCGTTATTAGCACTTTCCCTATCTGTTACTACAAATAACAATAGATAATTGAATTCATCAATTCTAAAATACAATAAGACTAATGAAACAATTTGATCGTTCATATTTTTGATATTTTGCGTTTTCACTAAGTTATGATATTTTATCCAAGTGGCGCTAGTGTTCACATAGGGTACCCCCTTAAATAAAACTATTTGGCACATAAAAATTGTCACACTTTTCGGGTTTGTTATGTTACCCTCGTAGTTGGGTTACTGTAGGATGAGCTGACAGATTAAAATTTTAAAAACTTTTTAATATTATTTCGTTTATTTATTTATTTATTTATTAAGTAAAATTACATAGGTACTGTTTAATGATAAAATAAGAGGTGAAGTTACTTTATTTTTAATTAGTAGCTATTATGGTTTTTAAACTGAATTATTATTAAAAAAGTTGTCATCGTCGTATGAAGAATTTTGAAGCTGTCAGAACTCATCCTATAATTACCCAACTATAGTGTGATAGTGTAACAATTTTAGTGTAGTGAACAACAACGAAAATCAACATACATTTGGCACATCCTAATAACGCACCTTCCTCGATTGAAGGCGCTATAATATACCTTCACAAATCTCTTGTTCTACTACTATCAAAAGTGTCTAATAAGTTGCCTAAGTTGGTTGGTAAAAAACGACAAAAATATATAATATTTGATATTATCGGTAATAGTTCGAGGGGTTCTGCAAAATAGTTAACCCAGCGTCTTTTCAACAATTGCGTGCGGACATGGACAATAATTTATCAAATCCAGTCCACCACATCAAGCGTATCACTTCTTGAAGTGTATCCACTTGTGAATAATGAACACCAATAGAAGTATACCTAACTTACTAGTTACTCCACTAATATTTCTCTAAATTATTTTTTAATAAATCATCGTGATCTTTTGCAAGCAGCATGAAGCGCGCAAGCTCCCTATCCGCGCTCAGTAATGCAGACTCCTCGGCATCACAACCACATCCGCATCCGCTGTCGCGAATGCTCGCGAATCAGCAGAATTATTATGATATAGCTGGCAATACTTAATCACATAGTTTTTATGGGTGCGGCTCAACATTTTTTAATCTTTACGCTCGCTCGAGACATCAAGGGAATCAGACACAGAACTTATTTTGCACGTTGCTGTTATTCAGATAAACCTCGGTGAGTTTTTGTTTTCCATTCAGTAATCAGAGTGTATTTTGTGCTGTGTTTTACATCTAATCAGATCAATGTTGTTACGTTGCTGCGGCGACAATCATGTTTATTGGACAAAGATCATTCACCGATATTTTACCATGTGTTTTCACGTTATCAGTGTGCAATCAGTGTGTATCAGAATCAATTCAGAACAGTGAGGTCAGGGATGGCTAGAAGGGGTGTTGTGGAGGCCATTCGGGGGGTTTATAACCCCTATTCAGTATTGCGACGGGGATGGACCCGATTCAGTATTACGACGGGGATAAACCCGATTCAGCATCAGTGGCCGGTAATTCATGTGCACGCATTCAGTACTAGTGACCGGTAATTCATGTGCACGCATTCAGCATCAGTGGCCGGTAATTCATCTGCACGCATTCAGAATCAGTGACCGATAATACATGTGTACATGCGAGTGCATGTACGTAGTAACTACATTTAGACAAAGGCAATCTAAATTACCCGTGGTAATACTAGTAGGTACACGGGTACAAAGTTAATATTTAATTCAGATCAGTAAATCGTTATCGCTACTACAATATCAAGGGTGCTGTTAGCGACATGGTGGAGATGCTGGGATCTGAACTCAGGATCAGATTCAGCAAAAACAAATAAAGTATTTTTGCATTCATATAACATTATTGGAAATCTTTTGGATTAACTATATTGCTACTTTCTATAAAAAAAAAAATAGTTTAGTTTAAATAACAACCTATACATTGACCTATTCAGTCAATTTCTTTTTTTTTTTTTTTTTTTTCACCTGTGTACTTTCAAGAAATAAAATAAATTCAGAGTTTTCTCGTAAGACCCCTCGATGGGGCGTATACGAGTTATTGATTAATAACTATGAACAATCTTAGTATTAGTATTATAGAAATGGAATAAATAAATTTAAGTACATTTCTTTTATCAATTGGTACAGTACACATAAACGGATTTATTTACATCAAATATTTACTTGACAGTACACTTATATTTTTTACATTTGATTTTGTTTACGGTGATAAATTTAGTTTGAGAATTGAGGCATGTTATACAATATTAAGTTCTAAATAGCTTCTTCATTAAGTAGTATTATGGTTGTTTCAGTTGGAAACATTCGTGATTTTCTGTCTTTGTGTTCTTGTGTCGGGTTGAGTGTGACAGTTATCACTTAAATCAAAATGGAG
Source organism: Carpatolechia fugitivella (assembly GCA_951230895.1). Taxonomy (NCBI): domain Eukaryota; kingdom Metazoa; phylum Arthropoda; class Insecta; order Lepidoptera; family Gelechiidae; genus Carpatolechia; species Carpatolechia fugitivella. The sequence goes on from OX579661.1 coordinate 2,588,326, forward strand.
GAGGTAGTTCGAACCCGTCTTAAATTAATCAGTGATTCTGTGAAGTCCCTTATTATTTCTGGTACCGAAGCCTTAAATAATTTATCCGGCAATAAAGTCACTGTTGAGGAAGCTCGCATTGTTGCGAATAAATTAAAAACTCTAAATGAACGATTTGTTTCTGAAATGTACAACTATTTTAAATTAGTACAAGTTCCGTTGGCTGATGAAGTATCACAGTATACAACAACTCAAACAGAAGCAGAAGAACTTGTTGCTGAAATAGAGATCAGAGCCCAAACTACATCAAAATCGACACACCATCCTGTTGGGGAAAATGTTACTACTCGATTACCTAGGATGGAACTGGCTAGATTTGATGGTGATGTGTTAAAATGGCACCAATTTTGGGACCAATTCTCATCCAATGTAGATAGTCGTAATATCAATGACGTAGATAAACTCCTCTACTTACAGTCTGTACTAGAAGGTGAAGCCAAACAGGCAATTGATGGGCTTGACACAACAAGTAAAAACTATAAAATTGCGATTGAAACACTAAAAGAGCGATACGGAAAGTCAAGCGCAATAATTGATGCACACTACGTGGCACTTTACAGAATTCCAACGGCAGGGAGCTCGATTAAAGAATGTCGCAATGTGTTAAGTGACATTGAACGGCATTTGCGCGTATTGCAATCACTAGGCGAAGACGTTAATCACAACCATTTACGGGTGATGATTATGGAAAAATTTCCTGAAGATTTGGTTTATGAATTGAGAATCAAGCTAGGTTCAGAGAATGAAACGATTGATAGTATCAGAAAAAACCTTGAATATATAATATCGGCACGTGAAACGTCAAATAGACTTAAAACGTTAAAATCAAATAATCAAGGACAAAATTTTACTTTAGAGTCATTACACGTGAGAACAGAAAATACAGGCAACAGGAAATTTATTTCAAGGGGTCAATTTTCAAAAAATAAATCAGACAGGAGCGAAAAATTTGATAAGAAGTCGGATAATATTAAATTTAGAAAAAGAAATTACGAAAGCGATAAATCAAAAGGTAATCAGGAAAGGTCATTTAAAAAACATAAACTTTGCTGCGTATTCTGCAACAAGGAACATTATAATGATGAATGTCCTAATGTGAGGTCGATTGAAGATAGAAAGATGAAACTGAAAAGGAAATGTTACAATTGCTTAGGAGATGGACATAGAGCAAATGATTGCAGGTACAAAAGAAATTGTCGCCACTGTGGTGTTTTTGGTTTACATAACCGATCTCTTTGCCCCAACAAAGTAACTGAGAAGACTACCACTACTACTAAGACATTTAATGTAACGACGGATAGTTCTTTGACCCTATTGCAGACTGGTATAGTGCATGTATATAAGGTTGGAGACAATTCCAAATATATAAATTGCCGCGTACTACTTGATTGTGGAAGTCAGCGCAGTTACATAACTGCAAATGTGGTCAAAGAACTTGGATTGCCCATAGTAGAAGAAAATCGATTATCAGTTTTCACATTCGGCGAGCCATCTCCAAAGGAAATTGAAAGTCCAGTAGTACAGTTTGAAATGGTGACACGAGTCAATAAAAGCCGTACAATCTACGCTAACGTCGTTCCACTTATTACCGAAAGTGTAAAGTGTCCCTTTGGTAAAATCCAAAATGCTGATGCTTATTTAAGTGAAGATATGTTTCTGGCTGACGATGGTTCTAGAAAAGATCATATTGACATTCTTCTTGGTAACGATTATTATTTTTCGTTTATGTCCAATCAGAAAATAGAAATAAATAGAGATCTTTTCTTAGTGAACACCGATTTCGGATGGGTATGGTCAGGAAAATGTCCGTTACCACAAATCGAAAGGGACGCACTTTCTGTGTTGACTTACTTTCAATCCAGTGAAACCCTAATGGATAGTCATTTCTATGAACCAGATTTACCTTTACAAAATGACAGCATGAAACAACTTTGGGATCTAGAGTCCATTGGTATATTAGATTCCCCAAAATGTTCAAGAGAGGAAGAAGCTCTTAAGAATTTTAATGACACTACACAATATATTAACAATCGTTATTATGTCAAGTGGCCTTGGGTGGAATATCCTCCCACTTCCTTGCCAGTAAATTATGGTATGTCATTGGGGAGACTCACAAATTTAACCAAAAGGTTAGATTCAAAAACCATTGAGGCATATGATCAAGTACTCCAAGATCAGCTAGTGAAGGGTATAATCGAGGAAGTTACCGATTTATCTCATCACACTGATCATCCAATACATTATTTGCCCCACCACTGCGTTCTTCGACATGACAAAACAACCAAATTGAGGATTGTTTACGATGCGTCTGCGAAGACAAAAGAAAACAGTAGCTTGAACGAATGCCTTTACAGGGGACCTCTTATGTTAGAAGATCTTACCGGCATCTTGATCAGGTTTAGAGAACACAAGATCGGAATCGTAGCGGATGTTGAAAAGGCATTCCTCCAAGTTGGTTTACAACTACCTGATAGGGATGTCACAAGGTTTTTATGGATCAAAGATACACAAAAAGAATTGACATTTGATAATATTCAACATCTCAGGTTTTGTCGCGTTCCTTTCGGTGTTATTTCGAGCCCCTTCTTACTCAATGCAACTATAAAGCATCACTTAAAAAATTCAACTGAAAATGAAAATACTCGTATTGCTGAAGACATTTATGTCGATAATATTATTACAGGTACGAATTCAGTAAAAGAGGCCCTTGACTTATATGAGTCTACAAGAAAATCTTTCAAGGGGCTTTCTATGAATATTCGCGAATGGAATTCCAATTCTGAAAATTTCTTGAATAATGTTCCTCAAGAGATTCGGGACGATAGAAAAGAAACGATCAAAGTTTTGGGAATTGAATGGAACATTCGAACTGACGATTTAAACCTTATACCCAATTTTGAATCTTCCAAAAATATAAATACTAAAAGGGGAGTGCTAAAAGTAACAGCAGCCATATACGATCCGTGCGGATTTGCTGCTCCTATAGTTTTACCGGCGAAACTTTTGCTACAGGATTTGTGGAAACAAAAACTGAAATGGGATGAAGCATTACCCCAACACATATGTCAACAATGGGATGACATCAAGTCAAATCTTGAACAAATTAAGAACATTAACATTCCTCGTTCATACGCAAAAGACAGCTTAATACAGAATAACAGTGCCACGCAATATGAACTGCATGCATTTGTTGACGCCTCAAAGCAGGCTTACGCTGCAGTGGTGTATTTGCGGCAGTGTTGTGAACAGACAGGTGCAGCTGGTTCCGTCAGTTTTGTTCTGGGAAAATCACGACTAGCGCCCATCAAGGATCAGAAAGATCTACAAATTCCGAGATTAGAATTGTTGGCCGCTGTTATTGGAAACCGGTTACTTTGTTATATTGCAAAATTTCTTCGAGTGTCTATAAAAGAGCAAGTTTTATGGACAGATAGTGAAATCGTACTGAGTTGGTACAAATCTGAAAAATTACTACCTCCATTTGTAGCCAGACGCATTAACGAAATCAGGAAAAACAAGGATCTTAAAATGAGACATGTTCCAACAACTCTTAACCCAGCTGATGAAGCAACTAGACCAATTACGTCAACAAGTAACACAAAATATTGGTTAACAGGACCAGAATTTTTAACCAAAAATCCAAACTTGTGGCCTCAAAATTCTAAATTCAAAGGAATAAATACGGTTGTGCAAGCTACTTCTTCTGCTGGGGAGGGTCTACCAGAATATACTGGTAGAAGAGTGTTAGATCATGATGAAGAGGATAGTAGCCAAGAAGCAGAAACTATGGACATTGACAAAAATGTTAGTATGGAAAAAGAGTTAGTACAAGAATTAGGAGATGAAAGGACAACGACTGAGGAAAACAATGATGTAGAAATGGAAAGTGAACAGGAAACAAGCAGTATAAACAGTCAGAATGAAAATGAAAATAGTAACAAAATAATAAGCATACAAAAGGAGCATTTTCATAAAGAGTATCAGGGAATACAGACAGATTTAGCCAGAACTCTAAAACTATTTAAAGATGAAAAAGGAATGTTAAGATGTAGAGGTAGATTCAAAAATACAGACTGGACGGAAGACAGAAAGTTTCCTATTCTATTGCCTAAAAACTGTGAATTTACGACTAAAGTTATAGAATCGATACACAAAGATAATTTTCACGTCGGTGTAAGTCACACGCTGGCTATGGTAAGGAACAAATTCTGGATTGTACAAGGACGGTCACAAGTGCAGAAAGTATTAAGGAACTGCATACAATGTCGAAAGTATGGAGGGGGTCCATACAAAATGCCATTAATGCCTCCATTGCCAGCCGAAAGAGTCAAGTATTCCAACTCGTTCACATTTACGGGTCTCGACTATTTAGGCCCTCTTAAAACAAAAGATGGCTCTACAGAAGAAAAACGCTGGGTGTGTTTATTTACATGTTTAGCTATCAGAGCCATTCATATGGAAGTAGTCAAAGATTTGTCTGCCAACGAATGTGTAATGGCAATCAGAAGATTTGTGGCAGTAAGAGGATTGCCACAAGTCATAACATCAGACAATGCGGCTCAGTTTAAATTAACAGCTGACGTTTTAACCTCTGATTATTGCGTCAAAAATAAAATTTCATGGAGATTCATCCCTGAACTCGCACCGTGGTTCGGTGGGTTTTACGAACGCATGGTTGGTGTTACAAAAAATTGTCTCAAACGTACGATAGATAAACACCTGATTACAGACACTCAGCTGTACACCATAATCAAAGAAATTGAAGCTGTAGTCAACACACGACCTCTGACCACAGTTGGAACAGAGCTTGAGCATATCTTAACTCCAGCAGATTTTTTAAGAATTGGCGGTCCTCTACTAACAGACTCATCGGACATAGAATTTGTTGAAAAGGCTACTATTACAAAAGAGAATTTAATTGAATCTTGGAAACGTGGACAAGTAATTCTAAAGGAGTTTATCAAAATGTTTACATCCCAATACCTTGACAGTTTAAGAGAACGAAGAAGCGTACACAAACAATCCAGAGTTGTAGTAAATAGAATTCCTCAAATTGGAGATATAGTACAAATAAAAAGTGACCAAAACAGAGCGGCATGGAAAGTGGGACGCATTTCAGACGTCGTCAAAGGTTCGGACGGACAAATAAGAGTGGCAAAGGTATTGACACCTTCAGGAGATACATTTACCAGATCTATTGGACATTTATATCCTCTGGAGCTTGCAGAGACAGAAAATGAATGGGACTGTACGCATAATACACCAGATAAACAAACAAATAATGTAACGTCAAAAGAGACAAATCAAGAATCGAATTCAACTTACGACAGATCAGACCTAAACCCGACACTTGACTCACTTAGATCAGAATTATCAGACAGAACAGTTTCGCCCAAGGACCAAAGGAGCGAGACAGAAGTATTACCAGCTACCAGATCAAAGAGAGTCGCAGCACAGAAAGCAAGAGATCTTGTTAGGAGCTGGACTCGCCAATTAATCAGTATTATTTTATAAACTTACGTCAATTATAATTAATAACATGTAGAGACTTAATAAAACTTCAAGTTTTGTGATTAACAGAAATTGTTTTATTAATATCATTAGTAGATACTTAATAATACACTTCTATTCCGGGCGGGAGTGTCGCGAATGCTCGCGAATCAGCAGAATTATTATGATATAGCTGGCAATACTTAATCACATAGTTTTTATGGGTGCGGCTCAACATTTTTTAATCTTTACGCTCGCTCGAGACATCAAGGGAATCAGACACAGAACTTATTTTGCACGTTGCTGTTATTCAGATAAACCTCGGTGAGTTTTTGTTTTCCATTCAGTAATCAGAGTGTATTTTGTGCTGTGTTTTACATCTAATCAGATCAATGTTGTTACGTTGCTGCGGCGACAATCATGTTTATTGGACAAAGATCATTCACCGATATTTTACCATGTGTTTTCACGTTATCAGTGTGCAATCAGTGTGTATCAGAATCAATTCAGAACAGTGAGGTCAGGGATGGCTAGAAGGGGTGTTGTGGAGGCCATTCGGGGGGTTTATAACCCCTATTCAGTATTGCGACGGGGATGGACCCGATTCAGTATTACGACGGGGATAAACCCGATTCAGCATCAGTGGCCGGTAATTCATGTGCACGCATTCAGTACTAGTGACCGGTAATTCATGTGCACGCATTCAGCATCAGTGGCCGGTAATTCATCTGCACGCATTCAGAATCAGTGACCGATAATACATGTGTACATGCGAGTGCATGTACGTAGTAACTACATTTAGACAAAGGCAATCTAAATTACCCGTGGTAATACTAGTAGGTACACGGGTACAAAGTTAATATTTAATTCAGATCAGTAAATCGTTATCGCTACTACAATATCAAGGGTGCTGTTAGCGACATCCGCAGCGGTAGCCGGCGCTCCGGCCGCTTCTGCTCAAATACCTCACCTTCACCATCGTTCGGATTCTGACGCTGCACTCTTAATAGATGTAATAAGTGCAATATAGCTAAGCTCTTCGAATTCATTGTGATATTAAACGGCTTGTAAAGTAGTGTGACTTGGAAAGTGGGTTTCAAAACTATAAAAGTTTAATTAAGTAGATGGAAATAGATTAAGCTAGCTGAAATTATTTTCTTTCCACTTTTTTGAGAATCGAGTCGATTTAACCATATTTTACACAAAATATAGGTATATAGAGGTAAATCTTATTTCTGATTTTACAGGCAATAACTTTCGGTTTAAAATTAAGAACTTTCCGATAAAATAGTTTATCTTCTATCTATACAGCATGATTTTGCAATCCCTAGCAAAATTTAAATATAATGTTCAGACCATCATAAGCAACAACTTTTCCCAAGGAACATGGGTTGAAAACCCCAAAAAAAAATTCGACCTCCCATACAAATTAGTAAAGTTGATTGTGTATTTTGTTTAAGTATGAAAAGTCGATTGTTTTTGGGGGTTTGCAACCCATGTTCCTTGGGAAAAGTTGTTGCCTATGATGGTCTGAACATTATATTTAAAGCTAGGGATTGCAAAATCATGCTGTTATACCCTTAGATCAAATATAGTGGTGTACCTATATATAAAAATCAAATTGCTGTTCGTTTGTCACGCTAAAACTCGAGAATGGCTGGACTGATTTGGCTAATTTTGATCTTGAAATATTTGTGGAAGCTCAGGGAAGGTACGGCGAGAAACATAAATAAAAAGTAACAGAAAGTACTAAAAACGACAATTTAGTTTTGCAATACAAAATGTTCCTAGCTGTGGAATGAGTTTTGTTAGGGCAGGTGTAGAGTAGGGTAGAGGTAGAAAAATGGTAGGACAACGTCTGCTAGAACTGGTAGAGCCCAAGTCCCGATGAGCGACATTTTGAACCACGTCATGATCAGGACAGACTCTTGAAATCAGCCCCACTCGGTTACAAATCGGTCTGGATCGTAGGTATCAGACAGTCTTTGGCGTGGTTCAAAACGTCTGGGCCCTACCCTAACGCCTACCAAACGCACATCGCGCGCGTGTCATGGTTTGCGTCGAGTCACAGCAACAAAGTGGAAAAAAACAGCTACGCTGAGACGTAGCAAAACCAAAAGCTAGGCTCCGTTTCATTCAAACAATATTTATCATTATCTGTTTTATTTTATTAATAAGTATCTCTGTCAATAATTATAATAGGCGGGACATCAAATGGTCCCTATTTTTATTTACTAGCCAATAATGGTACAACTAGTCCGGCGGCTATTAATAAACTGATATTGCCGGAATTTATATTTATTTATTTTTCCTTCCGTAACATAGGTACGTACAACAGCACTTTCCAAGTCATTTGTAAAATTGTTCTATTAAATTTAACTGTCAGAAATCTTGCAATACTTATTAAATTATTTGAGTGTGAAGACGGCTGTATGGAAACTAATAAAGTTATAATTAGCTAATTAATTGATTACGGAAATGTGTTTCTCTATTAAAAGATGTAGTTATAAAGATTGATTAGATACTTTTTTATGAGTGTCGCAACATCAACATAAAGTAACTTAGTCTTAATTTATCAGTCTCTATATTCACAACAGCTCTATTAATAGATGTTAGGGCTAAGTGCGGCTACAACTACGTGCAGCCGGCCACTGAAAACCTAGTTCTAGCCGGTGATAAATAGGATACACTAATCCACCTGTAATTCTAGCCGCTATGATGAAGGCTAAACCTAGTTCTAACCGAAGATAAGTAGGATACATCTAAGTTTAACCGGACCTAGTTGTAGCCGTTTAAAACTAGGTGTAGCCGCACTTCGACTACGTATTAGCCGTAACATAGACAAAAATACAAATACAAAATCTAGTTGTTAACGTACAGCATATTATGCGAGTACGGGGAGACAAAACAAATATAATTAATAATTATGTTACGTAGGTACTTACGTTTTACTTTAAAGTTATATTATCGATATTTTTACTTCTCTGGAATTTTCATGAATTGATAGGAAATGTAGTAATATGGAGTTGAGTTACATTGAAAAATGTGTGAAAATCCTTTTTGAAGAAAAATTTTGCTACGCGATTTTGAAGTTACGAAATTATCATGTATATAAAAAATATAAATTCAGATTGACTCGAATTGTTGATTGTTGTTCGTGAAAATTTTTTTTAGACAACAATATCGCGTGGTAACATTTTTTTTAAAAAGATGGGCTTTAGGAGTAAGTAGACTATCTGCTTGAATTGAGAAAAATAATTTAGCTAATATTTTGTATGTAAGTGAATATTTTGTATACATAAGCGATAATTCATTTTGTATCTACCTACCAAGTACCTATCAAGCCGCCATGTTCAGAATGCGCCTAATAGGGGATCGGACTGTTCACCATATTTTATGAAGTAGCAGACGATTCGCGAACAAAAAAACAGAATCGGCTGAAAAACGAATTCACAGTGATTTTTTAAAGTTTCAATATGTCGCTCTTTCAAAAACGATTTTTTGTATGGAGATTATATGGCGTTACTAACAAATGACGTCACTAGTGGGTATGTGGTATGTGCCTCTCTGTCTCATCTTGAATTTCATACCTTTATAACTCGGTCAATTTTAAAGATAGAGCAAAAATTATTTTAGTGTTTGATAGCAAAAACTAAGATATTTGGATTTATAAAATAAAAAAGAAGTAGTCCGATCCCCTATTGTTTTGGTTGAGTATTACGTAGGAACTTTCTTTAAATTTTTAAATAACGCATTTTTCTAAATAATAGTTTAAATTTCAGGGATATTAATCTCCTTAAATTATTACTTTTGACCTGCGTTTATTTCTATTTTTACCTGTGGTAGGTTTTAACTACTTATATTACAATACTAAGTATTCAAACAAACTATACCCTGTTTCAGATAACATTGGAAAAATCTTTCATAGGACACATTTCCAGACACAACATGTCAATCACGACAAGTGTGAATCACTAATCTTTTTTCTGCCATACATATTTTGTCTTTTTTCCAATGTTATTTGGAATGAAGTTTATCAAATGCATGTCGATGAGTTGTGTCTTCATTGTTATGAAAAAAGGAAGTAAAAAAAAACACATTCCTATTTAAAGTTTTAAAAGAAACCAAAACACTCGCATGCGGCACACTGATATAGAAATATACGCAACAAACACATTGTGAACATGAAAATTGTAACAATCAAAAATAATATATTTTTGTTAGTACTCACCTACCTTATTATTAAATATTCTTACTTACTAGTATGCTTTGAAGCTTTTGTGATGATTGATTACTATAAATGATATCAAACTATGATCTCAGACTGCGATTGCAATTTTAATAAAATGTTGTGGAAGATGAAAAACGAATTCGTTTGATTTAATTATCTCACTAAATATTCGAAAAGAACAGAACTGGAGAAGAACTCAGGTAATGGAAAAGAACAAATTTGTTGTAACTCAATACAATTAAGCATTATTTACCAGTTATATTAAATGAAATTAATCGACTACCAACTTGTTTATAAATTATTTATCAATGACCTACTAAGTACAATAATATTCGTCACACACAGCAGCGGCGTACAGTCAAAGTCAAAACGACCAACCTATCCAACCAGTTCGTGTTCGAGCAGTCGGAGCGTACGGCTCTGGGTTCGATTTCCTGTTGGGACACCAGTCAAAATTTATTTTTGAGATTGTCCTCAGTTTCGTTAGACATTGCAGAAATGAAATGAAATAAGTTTTAGTTTAAGTTTAGGCTAAATCACCTCATATTTCGGAGTGCACGTTGAGCAGTTGGACTCGGCAATTTTCTATGGAACGGAAATAGTTGAGGCCATTTTATATTTAGTCATGTCAGAGACTTTTGGTTGGCAGATCCAATTATATTTTGATCTTTTATGAGACTCTTATCTTCTTAATTTAAATTATCCCATTTTTTAAGATAAAATTAAAAATAAGACTTTATTAGAGCAGTCAAACATGCAATTTGGACCTGACTGTATTATGGTTTGCTCTCGCCTCTCCCGCGTGCGCCCGCGCCGAAATGCGTGATGAGTTTAGCAGGCGCGCAGGCGCATTAACGTCATATCGCACTGAATTTATACACTGGCACTTCATTAAAATGTCGGCTAATCAAAATATACTGTCTTTATAAACATAATAAAAAAATACATTGTATTAGCTTTTTCCTTTTTTTTGTTGGGTTGTTCAGTAATAATTATTTTTTTCTGTGTGCAATTAAGTACCTAAGTAAGTATCCTTATTATATTCTATATTACCTGGTTTAGGTTTCTGTTTCACCCGCAAAAGCACTGGTATAAGCTCAAGCAAGAATTAATGAATACCACGTTTATCTAAAATAATATCTAATCACACAAATAAGGGAAGACGTACCTAGCTTTTACAAAAACTTGATACTAATAACTATAAAGGTACAGATAGACATGCTCATTATTAGCACAAAAGCATGCTATTATTAAGCAATTGCTACTTAGTAGCATGTGTGTACCTTGCTAGAAATACACATGCTCATTTCGAGTATGCTCAAAAAACGACGGGCGTGCGATTTTTGAGGATGCTACCTGCAGCGCGGTTGGAAGGGGGCATGCTTTTAGCACGTCAAGTTTGCTTATTAAGCATGCTAGTCTCGATCAGCCTCAGCTCAACAGATCAGATCAGCTTCTCTTTCTTGATGATAAAAGTTTTTGGACACATTGTATTGCCACCAAAATGATGATTTTATTCAATTCTGTGGAGAGGGCCACTTTGTTTTCCATTTTTCACTACCTGCACTGTTACACTGGCAGAGAATTCTTGCTATTAAATGAATGTGTATCCGGAGTATTTGCTTTTAGTATATATATATACTATAGTAATTTAAACAATTATATAAATATAAAATATAATAACTTTTGTGCAAACCAATAAAATAAATAAAGCATACTCAAACACGACAACAAAATATGCATTCAAATACACCTCTATATTTACTATACGTAAGAACCTTTTAAGTAGCTAATTGAATAATATCATTAACTTTGTATTGTAACTAGTGAGTGTCATTAACTGGGAAGACGCTGAAGCTTGTAACACAGTTTTTAACTAGCACAAGCTTCAGAGTTACAACATAAGTGAACCATGTAAAGTTACAAATAAAGAATTTATTATTAATTTATTATTATTATTATAGTTTGAAGAGCATGCAAATTTATGAGCATGTCTAATCTGTACCTTAATGCTTATTTGAAAATTGGCCGCACACTACAGCAGTGAAGTCGGGACAACTCTGTATCAAACTCCCCAGCAGAGACCGTATGAACTTTATTTGCTCTTTTTCAAATAGGTATTTTAGAATAACAGAACTCAATGTGTTGAAACAACAAGATTAACATTATCACAATTTGCAAAACATAACAACAAGATTGTTTAACTATTGTTATCCGTTGAATCCGTTGAATTTCTTCGCAGGAGTGTGCAGGTTTTATCACGATATTTTCCTTCACCGCACCACTTCACTGACCACTGACGACGCTCTTCTCAACCACTATCACTATCGCTATCAGAAAACAAATAAAATATTATCACACGTTTACTTTGAAAGCACTGGAATGGAAAATTTCTGTTTTATTTTTTTGATGGTAAGTGATTCCAAATTGATAATAATGATATTAAGAGCTAGAATAATCTGTAACAAAGATAACGTCGAAATAAGTAGGTAAACAAGGTAAATATTTCTATTCTCACTTTTTAACACGTTTTTTTATACTACTTTTAGTACCTTTATGATCTTCTTCGTTTGACGATGGAGATTTTTTTGGTGCCAGTAGTCATCGGACAACAAATCAAACAGGAAATAAGGTTGTTTATTGACTTAACCCCTTATCTACCACTGGTACATACGCTGTACCAGGCCAAAATAACCCTCATCTACCACTGGTGCATACGCTGTACCAGGCCAAAATAACCCTCATCTACCGCTGGTACATACGCTGTACCAGGCCAAAATAACCTTCATCTACCACTGGTACATACGCTGTACCAGGCCAAAATAACCCTCATCTACCGCTGGTGCATACGCTGTACCAGGCCAAAATAACCCTCATCTACCGCTGGTGCATACGCTGTACCAGGCCAAAATAACCCTCATCTACCACTGGTGCATACGCTGTACCAGGCCAAAATAACCCTCATCTACCACTGGTACATACGCTGTACCAGGCCAAAATAACCCTCATCTACCACTGCACTGGTACATACGCTGTACCAGGCCAAAATAACCCTCATCTACCACTGCACTGGTACATACGCTGTACCAGGCCAAAATAACCCTCATCTACCACTGCACTGGTACATACGCTGTACCAGGCCAAAATAACCCTCATCTACCACTGGTACATACGCTGTACCAGGCCAAAATAACCCTCATCTACCACTGCACTGGTACATACGCTGTACCGGTCGACTGCATTCAAGTTTTTTCTCTCGGGTAAATCGAAAATCTCAAAAATATGATTTTCATATAAACTAATCAGCTGATATTCTTAATGTATGAAATTCAAGAAGTTGTCGATCAAAAGTTGTTTGGTTTCATGGGCTAACTACTAGTTAGTAGTACTACAGTCTAATTAAGATTATTTAGTTTATTTTATTTTATTTTTATTTTATTCCATTTGGTACAATAACAGACAACAGATCGTATACTCTAAAAATACATAAAAAACTTAACAATAAAACACTCTAAACCTGAAGTCCAATTAAAATTGTACACAACACTTACAATATAATAGTTTTAAAGTCTATATAAATAACTTATAAAAACTTACTTACACAATGCAGATCATAGTGTTTTGTGTTAAAAAGAGGAATTAAAAGATTAAATATGGATTTAGTCTCTCAGCTTACGTACACTACTTTTAAAGGCATACAGACTGCTGCCACGAAATATGTCAACATCAGCACAAATGCTGTTATATTCTCTGAACATTCTCAGAATCGGATTGTTTTGCGACACATTATTATTAGTGACAGGAATATTTAGTAGCTGCGGTATACGAACCGATCTTGTTGGTACCTTAAAGAATGTCTTAGCCAGCAGCTCAGCATCTAGTTCACCATTCACAATTTTGTACAAGGTGCAGAGATCTGATATCCATCTACGGTCTTCGAGAGTTTGCATGTTGAATTTTATGATTCTATCCCTATAGTCCGGTATTTTTCGCCTCACACCCAATCTCGTACACAACAGTCTAACGAACCGGCGCTGCACAGATTCTATCCTGTCATTGTGAATGCCATAAATGGGTGACCAAATACAAGAGCAGTATTCAAGTATGCTACGAACCAAAGAATTGTACAAAATAATCCATGAACTCTGTTTTTTAAATGGTCTAGCATTACGTACGACAAAATATAACATTTTATTTGCTTTATTACATATGTAATCATAGTGCACCCTAAAAGACAATGAAGCATCAAAAAATACACCCAGGTCACGAATAACATTCACTCGTTCCAATGCATCACTACCTATTTTACAACTGTAATTTAAGGGATTTTTGTTACGTGTGAAAGTTATAACCTGACATTTTTTTACATTAAGGCACATATAGTTACTGTCACACCACTCCTCCAAAACTTTCACATCGTTTTGTAATGCCAAACAGTCATTGAAATTGTTAATCTGTCTGTATATCTTGATATCATCAGCATATGCTAGGCATTTACTGGAAAAAGTGCCAAGTAGATCGTTAATAAACGCCAGAAACAAGAGAGGTCCAAGGTTAGAACCTTGAGGCACACCAGATGCCGCAAGAAAAGGGACAGAATCGTAACCGCCTAGAGTTACGATCTGGGAACGGTCAGTAAGATAGGACTCAAACCACCGATGGAGATTTCCATGAATACCCATATGTTTTAACTTGATTAACAGCACGGAATGATTAACTCGATCGAAAGCCTTGGAAAAGTCCGTGTATATACAGTCAATTTGCTTTTTATGGTTAAAGGATTCACATAAATATGTAGTATAGACTAACAAATTTGAACAAGTAGATCGACCGGTGACAAAACCATGTTGATAAGGACTCAGTAAGTGCATTAAATGATTGTATACAAGAGCATAAACAAGGGATTCAAATATTTTTGTAAACCAGCTTAGTATACTTATTGGACGATAATTGGTTATGTCACTTTTATCTTTTAAATAGGTGTTATTTTAGCAATTTTCCAAAGGGATGGGAAGTGACCACTCTCGAGAGACTTATTGAAAATAAGAAGTAAAGGCTTTGCTAAAGTTTTTGAACACATGCGCAGGAACATAGGCGGAATACCGTCGGGACCAGCATTTTTTGACATGTCCACATGGTCAAGTAGTTTTACTAATTCGTCCTCTGTGATATTCAGCTTGAAAATGGAATAATTAGATTCGGGAAAATTTGGAGTATAAATAGCATGAGAAACATTATTATACACAGATGAGAAATAATCCGCAAATAGATCAACAATACCTTGTCCATCATTGACTTCACGATCACTGTATCGCATTTTACTTGGATAATCATTAGTTACCCTTTTACTTTTAGTATAACGCCAAAAGGCCTTAATATTATGAGTGAGATCACTTTCAAGACGACTAGTATATGAGTTGAAACATTGATTAAACATAATTTTAGCTCTAGAGCGCAGCATTGAAAAAGCGTCGTAGTCGCGTGGGTTACAATATGTTTTATAACGATGATGATACTTTTGTTTAGCCTTAAGAGTTTTAATTAACGGCGCAGAGAACCAAGCTGGATATTTACTATTACGTAATCTAATTTTAGGGGTATATTTATCAATGATTTCATATAAAGTATTATAAAAAAATTGTACAAACTCTTCACAGTCAAGATTCAATGCATGATAGTTCCAATCTATTGCCTCTAGGTCTTTGTTACAATCCTCATAATTAGTTCTACGAAAACATAATTTGTCTACAATTTTGTCATTGAACTCCAATATAGGCGATCGTTTATACCGAAATGTGAGCTCAAAGGGAGGGTGATGCTGATCCAAACGGCTCATTGACATGATTCTAGATAGTAACATCTCACACGAAGACTCTATAATCGCTAAATCCAATATCCTGTTATTGTGATTAGTTAAATTATTAATTTGTTTAATACAATTAGAATGGAACATGTCATACAGGACTTTAGACTTATCACAAGAGTAATTTATTGGATAACCTGTGCCGCTTGACCAAGTAATATCACCCAAATTAAAATCACCGACAATGCAAATCTTATGGCTAGGATTTTCACAAATTATAGTGTTACACTTTTCAATAAACTCAGCAAACATATTGAAAGGTAGATATTCAGGCAGATATACTGTACACAGATTAATTGTAATATCTTTGTTGATTTTTAATTGTATCCATATATCCTCGACCATATCTGACTGCCAATCATCCCTACGTATGAAATTTAGCTTTTTAGATAGAGCTATAAGCACTCCTCCTCCATGATGTTTATTGAAACGCTTAAGAAACCTATCACTCCTGTCTCTACGCATTATACAGTACCTATCGTCCAACAATTCAGACGAAGAAACATCAACATTTAACCATGTTTCACATAAACAAATAATGTCGAAATTATTACATAAGAATGAGTTGTATACATCGATTGTTTTACTCTTTAAACCACGCACATTTTGATAGTATAATGATAAGGACGCCATTCTTAAGATTAATTATACCATACAAATTACATGAGCAAACAAACAAAAACCGGTCAAATTCAATTGATACGATCCAGACAGTCCTTGTTCTTTATAAGTATATACTGGGAATCTGGTGATTTCCTAACATAAATTCTCCCATTTCGTACCCATGTGAATTTGTAGTTAAACTCTTTCGCTCTTTTCCGGGCAGCCGCATGTAGAGCCTTGTAGTAGGGTGACAAATGTTCCGATACGAATATGGGTTTTTTTTCTCCACCAATACCCAATAACGAAGTGTTAAGCTTAGCATCGGCGTTCGCCTTATTGTATCTGTATACGGCAGAGTAGAACTCATCACGACAAGTCATGTTTCTAAATTTAACAATGATTGCACGAGGAAACTTGCTTTCCTTATTTTGTTTAGCCACTCTCGTACAATTTACAATATCACCGTCAGAGAGTTGATGACCAACAACTTTAGAACACTGCTGTAGTATGTTAGGAATATTTTCATTACGAAATTCCGGTAAACCAGTTGCTCTAAAATTTAATTTTAATCGTCATAAGATTCAAATTGGATGTTGACAGCTCTAATATTAGGATGTCCTTACCTGACTACGAAGAAAAGGAAGGGTTATTAGTTTATCTCTCTATGTTATGTGTTTGAGTTTACTGTTGCGGGTTGGGGGGCATGCTCTCCTCACAGAAGAAAACAATAAACTCAACTTGAGATACAATAGTGGGGGGTTGAGAATGGCTTGATAAGTTGTCGGGTTTCAGTCTCTTATATTTTTATAAAACATATAATAAACATATTTTTGTAGTTTCCAAACTGTATTGTTTAATCTTTCTTGATATAGCACATAATTGTCAATATTTCTGTTTAACCAAAGTAAGATTTCCCGCGATACAGGTTTATCCTAGTGCGGGGATCGTTGTTAATGTGATTTTGTCTGTGCAAATGGTTAAATAAATCTATTTTCATTTTTTTTTTTCATAACTGGTGAAAAGCATGGACGAACTTATAAGAGCGTAACTTCTTGTATTTAATGATTTTTTTCCTATTAATCCATTAAACTAACTAGTATCATTTTGGGGGGGGTCAGTATTATCACAATACTTGATGATAAGAGCATCAGTTTTATGATTATTATTAAAGCAATACAACAATTATCATACTTATACTGAATTAATATAAATAATAGGCTTCTAACGTTATCAATACAGCTAACGATATAATCTTACCTAGAATATGACAGGCACTACAGTGTCCTTATACAAGTAAGACGTATAACAGGAATTCGTCTTTGTTAGTTCGTTTTAGATTCAGCTTATAAAGTTCAAAATGGAAGAACAAAAATCGTGCCCTTACGATGTAAAACCATTCACAAAAGAAGAAACGGAATATGCTAGAAAGTTTCATACAAGTAAGTACCTATACGCCTGTTCTAAAAATTATTCGTCGTCGGTGGTTTAGTGGCCGCTGCCTCCCGTCCGGGTGATAGGGGTTCGATCCCCACCACGTACCAATGTGTTTATTTGTGTGTGTGTTTATGTGTTTAAATGTATGTGTGTATTCGACGCTCTTATCGGTGGAAGAAAACATTGCGATAAAACCTGCGCTGCACACACCTGCGAAAAAATT
Source organism: Carpatolechia fugitivella (assembly GCA_951230895.1). Classification (NCBI taxonomy): domain Eukaryota; kingdom Metazoa; phylum Arthropoda; class Insecta; order Lepidoptera; family Gelechiidae; genus Carpatolechia; species Carpatolechia fugitivella. The sequence continues at coordinate 2,606,209 of OX579661.1, forward strand.
CAAAGGTTGTGTGTGAAGTCAACCAACCCGCACTGGGACAACGTGGTCGACTAAGGCCTAATTAGTCGCCCTAATACAGGATAGGCTCGAGCCCCTCGGTGGGGACGTATATGAGCTGTTGATGATGATGTTGATGATGATAGCGATTGCTGTTTAAATGTACTCTGAAATATTAGGAATGAATGATTGTACTTCATTGTACACACAGGAATAACAACAGAGAGAACAGGAAGACGTGTAACGTACATTAGGTGGCTTTATTGCTTCATAACAATTTCTTCAAGGGAACCTCTATGTACAACAAACTACTTTTTGTAGCGGTCTGTTCAGACAGAACGGAAAAATGCTAGCGCTCGCGATTTAGCCGTGCGCAACATTGCGCCCGCGCGCGCGTCCTGGAGGATACCCAAGACCGCGTGAACTTGACAACTTGTCAAAACGTGACTGCTAAATAAAAGTCCCATTGTCAGCCTGTCAGTTCCGTTCTATAAACATTCCAAATTGCAAAAAACGCCTGTCGGATTTTGATGACTTTGTCGGCAATCATATAATATGACAATTTGTCAACTTGACAAATATTGTAATTAAAGTCCATGCATCTATCCATACCTACAGTAATGTGCGATTTTTTGGGCTAATTTGTTGCACCTAACTCACGAATGTCCAAAAATAAATAGATGTAGTATTTTTAACATTTGATAAATAAATTTCTTGTTATAAGAATTATTTATTATTTATTTTTCTATAATCAGATTTTTGCAAGTTTTATAGGACAAGAAATAAGAGCAAATCTGAAAAATGTCGCCTGTCGTCTTTATAATACCCAGGGCCTGTCAGTATCGCCGCTTGCCAATGATGCCTACTCAGCTCTTGCGAAGGTGAACAACCCCGGCGAATCTGCTCGCGCACCCTCACGCAGACGCGCACGTCCTTGAGCCTTCTTTCGATGTCGCACGCACTGTGAATGGTGCCGGCCAGAGCTGGCGCGAGCATCTTTCCCTTCTGTCCGAACCGACCGCTAGCGAACACTTTGTATTGAATAATAAATTGAATATCTCCAGAAGACAAGTTTGAGTACATTCGTGTGGGTCCAGTAGGATATGTCCTCCCTACCACATTCCTCAACCACGCGAATGACATCCGCCACCTGCCACTGCGATCTGATGACGTCTTCGTCGTCTCCTACCCTCGATCAGGTAACCCGTCATCATTCGTGTTATCAAGTCAGTGCTGACCTGACGAAGGCGCTGCTGTACTGTATACTGTATGTGGCTGTATAGAAAGATGGAACATAGTTTCTATTGAGAAGAACTGGTTATAAAACCAGTTCTTTTTTTTTATAATTTGACAGCTGTCAGTTGAAAGCGATTCTACCTCGGGCTGAAAAGTGTTACCTTCAATCCGCTCCTCAGGCAACTTCCGAACTACTTTCAGAGTATGAGTAATGAAAAGACTTATTTAGTGCCTCGAACGAACTATTAGGGTCCTCGCTACGCTCAGGCCCCAAACCCCGTCTTGGCGCTAAATAAATTACTTTCGCCCCTCGTATAACAATGTACTATTTTTCACGATGGCAGTAGCTATGACTTGACGGCCGGGCCGACTGACTCAATATAAACCTGCCTAAAATTATAATACATTCTTCGGCCAAGAAAGTGGTTTACTATTTTTATTAGATTCGATTTTTGGCGCCTACATTATGACATTTAATCATTTCTCTCTACGAACCATTTTTAGTATAGTTTTTTTTTTAATATTGGGTTTCGACTTCCGCAGGCACCACATGGACCCAGGAGCTGGTGTGGCTAGTAGTCAACGATCTAGACTTCGATAAAGCCAAGTCTATCCCCCTCCAGACGCGATACGAGTTCTTAGAGTAAGTTGGATTAGTTTCCCGTACTCCAGACTGTAGGCGGACTGCATTCGGACTGCAATATTTAAAAAATTCTCTATTGAATCCCTACCGATATATCCCTAAAACAAAACAAAATAAAACACGTGTGTTATTAATAGATAAGTAACAGCACAGTATCAGGATTGACTGTCCTTACATGCGACACTGCTGTGGACTACATGCTCCAGAAGTATTAAATAAGAAATAAATATAATTTAATTTGAATAAATCTGTCACTAACATTTGGATAAGTTTGCAATACTAACAAAATGAAATAAAAATTTATTATTATTATTAATATCCCTACTGGTAGCGATAGTTTTTTTTTTATTTATCTCTAGCAGTAGGGATACTTATTCCATTTCGGGGTAAATGTCCAAATGCTCCGCCGTCCAACTAAAATTTTAGGGCGCGAGCGGTGGGAAAATTTCGGACGCAGTTCACAAAATTTCACGATTATCGGTTGAAAAATGTAGAGGAAAAGTCGGACATCCGGACAAAGGAAAGCATTTTGAAAGGAAAGCAAACAACGGAGACGCTTTGCTCGCGCATCGCTAGCTTAGTACAGGTAGAGAAAAATAATGATCGGTGATCTATTCCAACTCAGGCAGGAGTTGAAAAATTACAAATATCTCTCCGAAACTCCGGAATTTCAGATTGAAAGCTCTAGAATAGAGGTAACGGAAGCTGAGGAAGATATCAATTAATTAATTTTCTCACATCTCGTTAGGTACTACATGTTCTTTACACCGGACTTGTCAAATGAAATTGTCAAAGGCAAGACATCAGAAAATATGTGGAAGGAGAACTCCAGGCCCTCGACAGAGGTTTTGAGCGCCATGAAGTCTCAGCGCTTTATCAAGACTCATCTACCCCTGTCGCTGCTCCCAACTGCTACCCTCGATACTACAAAGGTATTAATGCTTTCACATGTATGTTTTAAGATTTTCGTGGTTATTCACTACACTAACATAACCGTAGACCGTGGTAACAAACCCGAAAATTGTGACAATGTTAGTGCAATACTTGTCACAGACATCGAAGATACTGGGGACCTCTCACTCATCGCCAACAACACCAATCCCTGTGTTCCGAGACGCGCTTTAATCGATTACAGCACCCGTAATTTGATTATTAATAATAATTGTTTTTGGCTTTTCTGATCGCTGAGGGGTCTCAAAGTCTGGCCGTAATATAGTCACTGACGTCATCAAGGTAGGTATAGATTGAGTCAAGGCAGTTTCAATTTCATTTTGATACACATAATATAAATAATATAAAATAGCGCACCCAAAGTTTAGACTGTGTAAGGTTAACAATTCATTCATGGGGAACTGTATTCGCTTGTAGTGAACGTGCCATCCATGATAGCTTTGAAGTCGAAAAATGATTTGTAAAAATCTTAATTCGAATAAAAAATTTTTACTTTGACTTTGAGTCAGTTAGTAGCGTCAGTTAGCCTAGCCATCAAGTCAAAATCGTTTTAATTATGGCAGTCCCCGTCAGCGTTTCGTTGATGAACGACGCCAGCGACTGATTCAATATAAATAAACCAATCAATGGGTAGGTACGTTCCGTTTACCAATAAAATCGATTTGAGCGTTCACAGACTGGTCCGTATATCTGTTAGCGCGTCTACAGTTGATAACGAAACGTCATAGATGACGTCATAACCGGCGCCATCATGCACTCACAATGCCCATGCATACGAGCTTGGGCGCTGTTAACGATCTGTCAAATTGACATACTTTATGACATTTGCTTGTTATTCGTTTGATAACCTTATACGATCGAGAAATTTTGGATTTTGATCAGAATCCGAGTCGAGTGTATTTAAAAGAGTTTGAAAATGTTGCTGATCCATTTTATCCACCACAAAACGAAAGTTTTCAAAATCACCATAAAATTAGGTTATGTTTGTTTACGTGAGCGATGTGAGCGCGTATGGTTCAGCTCCGTATATCATAGCCCGATATCTGTCGTTATCGCGCTAATTTAATTCGGACCAACTGTGAGCACTTTTAGCAGTGCTAGCGCTGTGAACTATATACGGAACGTACCCATTGTCTTCAACGATATGCAGAGTCAGCTCCATTTCTTTGTTCAGTACAAGTCACAAAAACCTAGTTAAAAATGCATAAATTTGTACAAGTTGTACAAGTTCCTTTCCTTTCCTTTCCTTCCTTTCCTTTCCATTCCTTTCCTATTGTGGATCTTGTTTAAGATCTATCTAGATAGATAAATCTTTTATTTCTAAAATACACATCTAAACACAAATTAATCTTAAAAAAAAGCTGTCATAATATTGTGTACCCTACACAAAGAAAAAAAAAACAAATGTGCAGATGTGTACTGCAGAAATCAGGTTGTAGCTAAGTGCACTGAAGTACACTGAATAAAATTTATCCTATTCTATTCTATTCTTTTCGTCGATAGGTGGTATATGTAGCAAGAGATTTTCGGGACGTCGCCGTGTCTGTTTACCACTTTTTCAAGTCACTCAATTTGTTCAGCATAGTCTGCGACTTCAAGGTGTATTACGAAAACATGTTTGCGAAGAATATGAGTGAGTTTTATTTTTTTACTACCTATGTTAAAATATTACAAAGCACTCATTCCTTACTTTACTAATATTACACATCTAAATATATTATCAAATTTATAATGATGATGATAATATTAGTGTGATGAACATTGGTAACTTAAAAAGATCACAGCACGCTCTGGTGCTAAACAATGACGTTTGAAAAAAACTTGTTTTTTTATCCTTTTCAGCTTATTGGTCACCATTCTTCGATCACTTGAAAGAGGCTTGGGCGCTAAGAGATCATCCTAACATGCTGTTTCTTTTTTACGAAGACATGTCCAAGGTAATTTTATCTGATCTCGATAATGCACTATATTACCGCACGCAGCTCTGTAGACTTGGGACTGGGGAAGTGTCATATTAGTTCCCAGAGTCCCGAGTCCTGACCAGACGACGACAGTGCGAATCAGCCCCAATAGTAAAATAAAATACAATGAAACGTCTCGGAGTTGAGAACTTCGGAGTAGAGTTCTATCGAACTATCGGAGTTCACTGGTACACTCAAGTACCCAGTGTTTCAAATATTCGCACACCTAGATAAAGGGTAACACAACTCAAAATACCTTTTTTTTCGGGAACAGCAAAGAACGTTTTACTCCATTTCTATTTGACCGATTTAAAATATTGTTATAATAATAATAATAATAAAACATTTATTTCAGAAAAGAATTCCATAGTTTTATAATTTATTTTTTTTGTACAGGTGTCTTTGGACTTAATATATTTTTCGACGCAGAATCCGAATATCGCAATAAATTGATCTTGGATTATTTTGAGTTGTGTTACCCTTTATCTAGGTGTGCGAATATCGGAGCTCACACATTGCTAAATATTTCGTTGCACAGTAAATAAACAGATTTTTATAATTATACAACTAGTGGCTGTGAACTGTACACCTCGCGAGTTTACTTTACTTCTTTTTAAATGTCTGATTTATCATTTTTTACGTTTTCAACTCCCTTCTCTCTGCCATTTTGAAAAATTTCGAAATACTTAATCGTCAAAAAAATCTATACCTACACAAAATTTTATGAGAATTGGTGGAGAAATGCGACCTGTAGAGGAAAGCAGCCGGACATCCGCCGTCCCCACCGAAGGGCTCGAGCCTACCCTGAATTAGGGCGATTAGGCCTTAATCGACCACGCTTGCCCAGTGCGGGTTGGTCGACTTCAAACACAACCTTTGATTTTCTTCGCAGGAATGTGCGTGCAGGTTGCATCACGATGTTTTCCTTCACCGTAAGAGCGTCGAATAAACGTACAATAAGCTTCGCTCATCTGACTGTAATAATATGGCATTTTATTTATTGCTTTGTGGTTTCTAGGATTTAAAGACTTCCGCAAAACGCGTCGCTGACTTCTTCGGAAAACAGTATACGGATGAGCAGCTGGACCAGCTATGCTGCCATCTTGCGTTTGACAACTTCCAAAAAAACAAGGCGGTCGATTTGCAAGACTTAAAGCAGATGGGACTGTTAGAAGATAAAAAGAACAGTTTCGTAAGAAAAGGTGAGATTTTTGTAAGAAGCATACTTTACAGAGCGTCGGTGGTCTAGTGGCTAAGGTCGCGGTCTTCTGACCAGGAGATGCGGGTTCGATCCCCGCCACGTACCAATGTGTTTTCTAATTTCGAATTCATGTGTACGTTTATTCGACGGTTTTACAGTGTAGGAAAACATCGTGATGGAACCTGCACACTCTGAAGAAATGCTGTGTGTGAAGTCGACCATCCCACACTAGGCCAGCGGTGGTTTACTAACGCCTAATCGCCCTAATTCAGGGTAGGCTCGAGCCCCTCGGTGGGGACGTATATTATGAGCTGTTGATGATGATGATTGCAGGCAAGGCCGGCGGCTGGCGCGATGACTTTGATGAAGAGATGGCGCAGCACGCCCAGAGATGGATAGATGAGGAGTTACGAGGCACCGGCATACAGTTCCCGCAATAGATTCATAGACCCTTATAATTCATTTAATAAAAATCTTAAAATTATTAAAAATCTCAAGTGGTCGACATTTTTTAATTCAAAGGATTCTCAAAACATATTTTGCGTAAAAGTAAGGCTTGGGCATGCGCATTTCTCGAGCGATTTCATATTTCATATTTATTTATTTGCTTTGCCATCTTGATTGATTGATTGATATATATATACACCAAAAAAGGATGTACAAAGGCGAACTTAATGCTATATAGCATTTTCAACCAGCTAACCTTTGGTGGTTAAGAGCAGGTTGAGGGTAGTGCCGCTAAAACAGTGTTCAACTTGAATCAGTATCATAGTTATGCTTATGGTATAACCCAATTTTTATAACTGTGCGCCTGTCAACGTCATAATATTTGCATGTCGGTATCCGTTTTGATAGGCGTCGGAGGAGGTGAGGAAGTAAGCGGGCGGGTGAATTCAATGCCACCAACATGACGACTTTGACAGCTCGAAGCGCACAGTTAAAATAATTGAGTTATAGGTCTAAATTATAAAAAAAGGTTCACATAAATAATTTTGAGGGCACTGCCAACATGCAGGGTAATTAATTGTAAATCACTATGATATTTGATATACCTTGCTAATAAAATAAAATAAGTAATTAAAATAAAATTAAACAAACTCAGTGTTGACCGGAGTGTATGCCTCCGACTGCTATAATTGTGAACACTATCAACCACGATCATTCAAAACAAAACAAAACAACTTGTTAGCATCTTTTCAGTTCATTTATTAATTATTTTATTACTGCTCCGAAAGAAGGGCTAAACTCTATCTTTGATGGGTCAACTTGGTGAATTGAAGGTGGATGCCGTCGGCAGCTGCGGTGAATGTGGATCTCGAGTCCATTCTGCTTACTTCTGTACATCTCCTATTAACTTCGTACTCGGATAAAATCATGGAAATTACTAGCTTCACATGCAACTGGCCAATTTTCACACCTGTAAAAAGAAATCCAATACTTTCACTATTTGATATTCAAATAACTTTATTTATCCTCGTCATGTAGAAAAATCTTGTACTTGTACTTGTAATAGATAATTAAGTGGGTTTTGGTTGTTTATGGATCCCAAAATGTGCGGTATGGAAAAATTCCAAGAGAACTGATATTCTATATAATATAACTGATATTGAATGAATCCAAAGCAAGCGAGAAAAGAGGTATACAAATAAATCACAAGCTAAATGAGATAAAAAATTTCTCTCTAATGTAACATACAACTTTTCATCTATAAACCAGCAAGGAATATCCTACCGACACAATTCCTATGTCCAGCACCAAAGGGCAGATAACCTTCGGGAACGATTTTATGGTCCCTGAATCTCCCAGGATTAAAGACTTCTGGTGATTCAAACATCTTCGGATCACCGTGCAAACCGTACAACGAGATAAAAATAGGAGTTCCCCTTTCAATTATTATATCTGTGTTTGGAATCTGGAATATAAAAATACTTGTTAAGTGCAGTTCTAATCATATCTCTGATTGTTTCTAAAAAAACAACCTTTTTGAAAAGATTGGGGCCAAATTATGTTGTAGTCTGTGTCTGTTTTATTTATGTTCCTTGGGGAAAGTTTATCGGATATTTTTTAACAGACTACGTCTGTAATCTAATCAAATATTTTTCTCCGAATTAAGATTTTGCAAAATCATTGTTCGACGTCAAAGCTAGCAAATAGATGGTTGGTAATTTTCTATTATCGCTTTATAGATATTGAAAATGACCAGTTTTATGGCCTTGAAATGTTTTGTATACTAAAAGTAAATAAACATCTACTGCTGCAGTACAAAAAACAGTTACCTTCAATGATATTATAAACATACAAGAGGTAGATACGCCACCAACGCACCAAACGCGTGCCGTGAATTGGTCCTAATTGTGACCATTGCAGTCAGTCGAGCTGTGATCGCTGTCTCTTTCACTCTTACGCTTTGCCTATTTCTTGTCGCACTTATAGCGCGTCTGTGTCGCGGAACAGTTTATGTTGTGCGTGCAGTATGAACGTGACGTCTTAAAATATCATTGGTTACCTTGTAATCTTCGAGAGTATAACGATCAATGGTTGACACAGCTGGGTACAACCTAACACCTTCAGCTATACACTGATCCAGGTATTTCATTTCAGTGAAAGCCTTCATAGTCCAACCAAATTTATCAATAGCATTTTTTATATTTTCTCTCGCTCTTTCTTGATATTCTTTATTTTTTGCTAACTCCATAAGAGTGAATGCAGTAACAGTCGAACTTGATTCGAAGCCAGCAAAAAACGTTCCTGATTGAAACAACAGATTGTCACCTTCAAATTCTGTAACGAAATAAAAGATTTATTGGACCATAGTAGAAAGAGTGGAAAGTACGTTATCTTCTACAAAGGCACCGCGCGCGGCGAATCTATGCGTGTCGTCGCACGCACACTCAAACAAAATCTCGTCCCGTCGTCGTCGCGTCGTCGTCGTCGTCGTCGCGCTGGCGCACTATGGCGCACACATGCAAGCCGCGCGCGGTGCGTTTGTATGAAGATAACGTACTTTCCACTCTTTCTACTATGGTGTATCCTATGAGGAAGATACAATAGAATACAACTTATTTTTGTTTTAACTAACCAAATTAGTGATTCTTGAAAGCAATATTGCCTCACTGGTACAGCTTTTTCATCGATATCTAATGATGTTCTTTTTATATAAAACAGCTATGAAGAAGAAATCTGTTCGAAAACATTTTAAACTTACTATACAAATCATTTTGCTTTCCATTTTTTAAATCAATGATTGAGTCAATAAAATCTCCTCTTTTTATCCCACTCTTCTCCCGGGACCCGACGGCGTTCCAAAACATTTTTCGTATGAATGATGAATCAAAGAGTATAAGAGATCCAATAATATCCACAAGTTCAGGCATGAAAAACACTGTGACCAATGCAACCATTCGCTTTAATGAATGGAAATAGTTCATAACTGAAAAAAGAAAAACAATTTGGGAATATTCTGACAGCTGATAAAAAAATGTTTCATCTGAAACGATAGATGGCGCTGAGAGATCAATGCTTTTTTTGAAGAATCAATGGAATAAAGCGCAGCAAATAACCACAATGAGAAATATCTCTTTTTTACTCTTTTTCTAAACCCACTCATTTGTCTGGCCTTGGAAAAGGAAGAGCGGTACCTCCTAACACAGGCTATATAGGCTTAATAGGAGATACCAATCACAGCAGACGTCGAAAAACTAACGTTGCACGTTGATATTATGATACTTAAGATATTATGTACTTTAAGATTTATATGTTGTCATCATTTTATTTCCAATTTTTATAAATTCGTATACCGGAAGGTGCGACATAGTGCGACATAATAATATTGTACCAACCTTTTTACCTATGTTGACGAATAAATGATTTGAATTTGAATTTGAAAAATTATTCGTAAAAATCTTAATTCGAATAAAATAATTTTGACTTTGACAGCTAAAGTAAACTTAGAATAAGTTAAAAACAATTTTTTTTATTTATTCTGGTCAGTTTTTGTACTGCTTACAGGTAGAGTCAATAATAACCTAAAACTGACCATTCTGCCGTTCGTTTTTAGCAACCATAATCCCCATTTGAACGGCTGTAACTACTAAACCCATCCACGACATGCAGACGGACTGGCATACCAATGTCATCATAGAGGTGGTCTACATCCTACGAACACTGAATCAGCCTTCCAGCTTATGGTTGCAAATAGTACGTCTATCTCTGGGAAGTCGACACGAGCTTTATAACCTATTGCACGGTGAAAAAGAACTAAAATCTATTAATTTATTTCTATTTGTTAGTGTTTGATGTATTGATTACAGGTTAGGTTAACTTACGGCATTTACTGTAATCGGAATCCGGATAATTAAACGAATCCGTCTTGGTTCCCAGTGCAACGTTAGCTATGAGGTCAGCGGTGTATTTGTAGTTAAGGTTTTGTGCATCAATAACTTGGGATTTGTTATTTGTGTCATCAACTGCTTTCTTTATATAGTCCATCATTGGTGTGCCGCTCTCCATCATCAGAGGAATCATTTGCTTCAATTTACTCTGAGTTAGCGTTGGTGTGATTTTCTTCCTAAGATATCTCCATGCAGGATTCTTCAATCCAAACAAGTTTTTCATTCCGATGCTATCTTTCTGCTGAGATCCAGCAAAATGACGATTCGAAAAATTTACAAAATCCTTTACCAGTATTTGCTTTATTATTTCCGGGTCTCTCAACAGCAGACATGGTTTATGGAAAATATAAAATCCAACGTAAGGGGCATCAGATGGTGCCTCGCGATAAATATTTCCTAGGTGGTACCCTGGTGAAGTTCGGAACAATATTCCATCTTTAAAATCACCAAATATTTTATTTGTACTCATCAGTTGAGGCACGCCCCGTCTTCTCCAGTAATTCAGTTTATAAGAACAATATAAATAAATTAATAATAGTATTGTTGGCAATATTAAGTAATAAATATAGCTTGTATAATATTCTTCTAGTAATACTTCCATTATTGTATCTTACAATATAAATACTCTTATAAGTAATTATATAGATGTGTTTTTATTAAATATTATTACAAAAAAATATTTTATATTTAAAATAATGCAAGTTTTTGTACTAAATCCCTACTCCCTCGGTTGTGGAACCATTCGTAGGTATGGTATTTCTGAAGGCAACTCAATTACTTTCATACCAACCCCATACAGGTCTTCAGCTTCATCTTGCGACAGTAAGGGGTGAACAATACAATAGTCACCTTTCTGTAAAAAAATATATATTATTTTTAGGAGTTTACTTACGATTAACGTATACCCAAACCACTTAAACGTTATATCTATCTAATCTACGAGTATCTATCACTTAGTGTACTAGACTACCTACTACTGTGGCCCGGCAGCCGCCACGGAGCTGCTGGGCACTACACGAAGAGGGTTGTAGAGGGTTATGTGGCAATAACCAGGGCTCAGTCCAAGGAAAACAAGGTATTTATATATTATATTAACTGACAAATAGTAGAGAATAGTATAAAAGGTATGTGCTATCGGAGATCAGGACATGAAGTGAAGAATTTGCCAGAAAAAAGACAAAATCGAAACTTAAGAAATCTAAATTTGAAAATGAATTTAAAATGAAAGATAAAACTGCCAGCAAGAAAGGTTGCCAGTCATAAAACAGGAAAGAGGACTGCCTCGTTACACTACTACTAGAATATCGAAAGTGAGTACATAAAATGAATAAATAGGGTTCTGAACCAACTCATGGCGGCATTGTTCGCGCAACGCTCGCTACTACATATACCACTAAGGAAACACCTAATAAGGAAATCGAAAAAACCTGCAGTTTTCCTGTAATCTATGGTTTAATATCTACTAACACTGAGAATATCAAAATTTAAGCTTTAGATACCTAGGAGAACAGTTGAGAACAGTTGAGAAACGCGACCTGTAGAGTGAAACAAACCGACAGATGGACAGACAGACGCACAGACAGACATACAAAAGCAATTTTGGCCAAGCTGAAACGGAGACGCTTCGCTCGCTCGGTCAATTACATACCTATAAATTCGAAATAAAAAAAACCGTCCTAACCACATCGCCATCCTATCCTAACCACTACGCCACCGCCGCTCTTTGGGCGCATTCCGAATCAGACTTTCAGCGCTGTCAGCGATCAGAAAAGCAAAAAAAACGTATGAGTTTTGCCTGCTGACAGTAACGCGATTACGGGTGCTTTAATCGATTTCAGCGCGTCTCGGAACGCAGGGTTCGATTGACTGCCTTGACTTTAATTAACTTTAATCACATAAAATTGTGTCCATTGATTCTTCTACCTTGATCGGGTGGCACGCTAACCTGGTAAATTTGACCCCGAGACGAACGAATGCCAGTTTCAGGGTTACCAACCGCGCCAGTTCTGTCGTAGGTACAGATCGGAGTGAAATCATAGGGGTGCGAAAATAAGACGCCCCATCTGGAAATTGTAGTGCCAGCTAAAAGTATAAAATGAAGACCGTACCTACACTTTAAAATGTAAAACATTGATCAACTACAGTTTGTTTATAATAGTAAAGATAAGGGCGCAAACGAACGTGTTTACGACGAGGGCGCTATTTTGAATCCAGAGTGGAGCAAAGGATCCTAGAGTAGAATCCTGAGCGCAGCAAGGGATTCTAAAGTAGAATCCTAAGTGCAGTGAGGGATTTAAAGTACATCGCCCGAGGAAAAAATATTTGCGACCGAGTTATACATTTTACTTTTCATTCCCCTCCATGAGAAAAAATATGCTTTTAACTACGATTAATATACCTTTATTAATTACGCCTAATTTAACATATACATTCAAGTGTTAAAATATAAACATGAGGTAACACGAACTAATTTTTTTAAATAGTTTACCATTGACGATCCGCCATAGAGTAATGTTGAAGACGGGCCGCAGCCGCCAGATCAAGAATTTTTCATTTGTTTCTTTTTTTATTTGACTGAAAGCCACCCTGCCGGCCGCCATCTTACCGGCCAGTAGCGTTTTTCATATTTTGCATAATATTCATGTTCCAAATTCAAAACACTTTTACGCCCGTGAGCTTCTAAGTTTAGGCGCACTTATGTGCTTTTGTCAATCGTCACTTTATAAAAAGATTTGATGAAAACGCATTGTAGTATTTTTTAAGAACGCCTTATAGTTTAGGCCGCAAACTAGGAAGGTAACAAAATGAGACCTCACGCCGCAAGTGAGGCGTTATTTACTGAGAAGTTTTTTTTTTTGCTCCGACCCGTTGTCTAGTTGTAATTAATTGTTGATCGAAGGGTAAAACCACGGACCAACTAAATATTCGCATCAGCGTTCGTCTTTAGTTACTCTGTAAAACACCATTTTTGTTAGCAGCATCTAAGGACAATCGATTACTTCTGGGTGAAATTGCTTCCACTCATTCAGTAGATAAGTGATTTTTTCCGTGACGGATCTCACCATGGACCTTACCATGTGGTACCACTAGCCATACCACTAAATTTATGAATATTTACAACATTCATCAATTTAAATGATTCACGAATTTGTAGAAAGACCTAGTAAAATATATATTTTTGGCCGTAGCCGAATTTTATGGTATTGCAGATTAAATCTTATTTAGTCCGATGAAGGATTTGTGTAGTGGATTTCCATCAAAAATTGAAACCACCAGTTCGGTATATCTTTTTTCGAAAACTGTCTATGTTTGAAAAAAGTAGTAGGTAGTAGTACGGTCACCTTCAAAAGTGGGGTCATATCACGTGTTTTTATACTTTGAAATAACTTATTTTCTAATAGTTATTTTTTCTTGGATTTTGTATTAACGTATGGTGTGTACGGGACTTTATTAATATAAATAATAATATGCAATAAAGGTTATAACAATGAAAAGATATTTCAAAGTATAAAAACACGTGATATGACCCCACTTTTGCAACTGACTGTACATACACTCTTCCCGTGGGTGTTGTAAGAGGCGACTTAGGGACTACACATTGAACAGGGAACGGGCAGCAGCGCTCTCTGATACAGCCACCTTTTAATCTGCGATCTCCAACCCGCCTGCCAAGCGTGGAGATTATGGCAAAACCAAACACTTGAGTGGAGGAGGCTCTTAGTCCAGCAGTGGACTGTAACGGGCCGTTGATGTACATACCCACTTTTATTTATTTTTTATTATCTATTAAAATATGTTGTTTTCTTACAGAACAAACAACTGCGAAATTAATATTCGGCTAGGCCGAATGTTTAGTGCGAATGTGCCTAGCTTATAGCAACTCTATATTTATACTTTTTTTAATCTATTTGCTTTTGTTTTATTGATTTTCCATTTACCGTGCAATGCGTGCAATGTGAAAACGCCCATTGTCGTTCTTTTTTTATTAATAATATGATCCTGGCTAAATAATAATTATGACCACCGTAGAAATTAAAAAAAACTTGTAATTAAAATTTATTAACACAGTTATACTTGCCTTCGTAAGTTCAACTTCCGAGCAAGGTAAATGAAAAAAAATAATAGCAAAGATGAAAAATCTTGAAATTTTATTATTTTATCAAAGTAGGTGCATACAAAAATGGAGTGCGGGCGTGTCACATTCAAGGTCAGCGCTTATTACTCGTTTCGTGTTTGTAAGGTATAATTAATACCAAAGTGGTAAGTATGCTGCTGTGCGGAAGAGCCATACGTGACACAATCGGCTCGCTTGAGAAAGAAAAGCGTATTATATCTCTAAAGCTTAAAAAATACGCACAAATAAAACTAGTGGCTCTGTGAGCTGTAGACCTCACGAGTTTGTATATCTCTTTATATTATTTTTTTCTTTACAAACATCCCCGACCCCTTGAAATTTAATTAACTCAAATATTTTATCTTATTTTTTTATTTTTATTGGTTGAGAAATGTGACCTGTAGAGGAGAACAGCCTCATCAGTAGATCTTGTAAGCTGGCAACCCCAATAACTCCGTAATTTTTTTAAATTTCCAAAAACTGACTCGACAAAAAAACGATTAATTTATCGAACCTGCTCACAAAATTTCACGAGAACCGGTTGAGAAATGCGACCTGTAGAATGGATGAAACAGACAGATGGACAGACATACAAAAGCAATTTTGGCCAAGCTGAAACGGAGACACTTCGCTCGCTCGGTCAATTAATATAGGTAGGTATAATAAACAAATATAGGTCCTATTTATTTAAAAATATCGCCCATGTGTAGCTCTAATAAACATAGAGATAGGTAGGTTACCCCTGTAGAATTACAAATTTTATTTCATTTGCATCTATTTACGAGACGTAAGCAAAAAAAAGCGACTTACCTAGTTAAAAATGGAGAAGAGGTCTATAAGTAGCCGTCAGTGGATAAACGTGGGTTGACAGTGATGAAGACGACGACGCGACAACGCTTTATATAGCAAGATGTAATTCAGGTCATTCTGAAATCGGGTAATTAAAAACATAAAGCAATTTTCGACAAAGATGGCTGATATGTAAAGCAAATTTTTCTTAGCAAATAAATCATTATCATTATCATTATCATTATCATTATCAAAGCAAACGACCAGCAGGGATAGACTACTAGAGATTTTAAACAGGGAACTAATACGGACCGCTTGAAACCGACGATATTTTCTCAGGTAAAAAACACAGACTATAAAAGCTAATTTACTTACTACTAATTAGTACTAATCCATGATCCATACTCTTCCCGTGGGTGTCGTAAGAGGCGACTTAGGGACTACACATTGAACAGGGAACGGGCAGCAGCGCTCTCTGATACAGTAACCTTTTAATCTGCAATCTCCAACCCACCTGCCAAGCGTGGAGAATATGGCAAAACCCTCCACAGGAGGAGGCTCATAGTCCAGTAGTGGACTGTAACAGGCCGTTGATGATGATCCATGATAAAATCTTACGTGAATAAAAATATTGATAATCGCCTGAAGAAACTTCATCGGTTTGAGTGGCCAACTTCTTGCGATCCCCGACTGTCTCAATGTCTTGTCCAAACTTTCAAAAAAGTGTAGCAAATGCGCGCATATCGCATTTTCGGAATTACACGAATAATAATCAATATATTGCATAATGTGCATATTTTATGCATCAATTTTAGGCAATAGGCAAAAATGGGCAATAGCCCGAGCGAGCGAGGCGTCTCCGTTTCAGCTTGGCAAAAATTGCTTTTGTATGTCTGTCCATCTGTCTGTTTGTTCCACTCCACAGGTCGCGTTTCTCAACCAATTCTCGTGAAATTTTGAGAGCAGGTTCGATAAATTAGTCGATTTTTTTGTCGAGTCAGTTTTTTTTTTTAAATGACGAAGTTATGGGGGTAGCCAGCTTACAAGGTCTACCGCTGAGGCTGTTTTCTTCTACAGGTCACATTTCTCAACCAAAAAAAATAATAATAAAACAAAATATTTAAGGGGTCGGGTATGTTTGTGGAGAAAAAGTAAAAATAAAAGAGATATACAGAGCCGCGAGGTTTACAGCTCACGGAGCCACTAAAAAGTCAAAAGTCATATTTTTTTATTCGAATTAAGATTTTTACAAATCATTTTTCGACGTCAAAGCTATCATGGATGGCACGTTCACTACCAGTGTACGCCCTCTCTCACTATCTTATTAATATCATCTTTATCAATCATCTTTTTTATTTTTTTATTTAGTGCACTAAAAAAGGTGCACAAAATAAATTACTGACTCTGTGAGCTGTAGACCTCGCGAGTCTGTATGTCTCTTTATATTTATTTTTTCTCCACAAAGATCCCCGACCCCTTGAAATGTATTTAACTCAAATACAATTTTATTATTTTATTTTATTCTCTTTAAAATTGTGCAATCGACGAAACGAAACATCGAATTTGAATCCATAAGATTAAAATTCGATGTTTGACAGCTCCAAAATTAGGATGGCCATCTCCTGTCCCTTTTTAATCTTTAAAAGGTGAAAAGGACACACAAACTTAAATCAAGGATTAGAGCCTGACTGTGTGAATCGCTACCAATGTAAACAAATTATTATTTATTTGCTAAAATGACACGAACAAAAAGGCGGGTGAAAATTTTGATGAAAAAATTATTGGTGTTACGCAATGTTTTGATTATAATTTAGGTATATTTTAACCATGAAAATAAATTGATGGCTGGTGCGTGATTATCAGTACTCAATATACAAGAACGAATTAAATAATTTAAATAATTTTTGTTATATTGTGTACAATAAATAGTAAAATAAATAAATAAACAAATAATACAGTGATTTCATTTAAACCTACTGACAAGTTTGTGTGTCAGGTGAGCTGTGCAGTAATATGGCGCGTATTGGTACGTAGCCCATATTATTATTATGTTAATAACTTATTATTTTACTACCTACTGTTTTATTTACTATCCTCGCAATCGAGATGAAAAGCAGAGTGTTTACCTTGTGGGAAACTGATCAATTCCACCCTCACCACTATAAGA
This sequence comes from Carpatolechia fugitivella, assembly GCA_951230895.1. Taxonomy (NCBI): domain Eukaryota; kingdom Metazoa; phylum Arthropoda; class Insecta; order Lepidoptera; family Gelechiidae; genus Carpatolechia; species Carpatolechia fugitivella. The sequence continues at coordinate 2,623,659 of OX579661.1, forward strand.
GTCCTCGCTACGCTCGTGCGCCAAAATACTTCGGGTGCAGTGTAATTGATCACTTTCATCTGTTGGTTAACAATCTACTATTTTTTATTTTCAATTTAATTCATGTATTTTTGCCCAGCAGTGGGACACATTACAGGCTAAGTAAAAAAAACAAAATATTTAGGACTATTATTATTTTTGGTTTGGGCTTTTCTTATCAATTCTCGCCCGCTGTATTACCACTTTGGTATACATAGCGATGAGGTTAGTTGGGTTTCTTATCGTGTGGGCAAATTGTTTCAGAGGGGATGTTGAGGGAAGCAAAGGTCCGTATCTTGCAAGTGCTCCTCCATCCACCTCTCCGCTCGCAGCTTCAACTCTTCGTCGAACTCATCACGCCAACCTCCTGCTTTACCTGCAAAACAAAATCACTTTAATAACTTTATTAAATTCTTATTATTTTGACATTTAAAAAAAAAAATTTATTATATTTTGGTAGAGTTAATTATTGTAAATCGATCGTTGTAAATGCATGTATTTATATTATTATTTTCCAATACAATGTAATTTGTTTAAGGAATAAATGATTATGCTTATTATGGTTTATGACCGAACGAGCGCGAAGTGCTGGCGAAGCGTTTCCGTTTCAGCATGGCCAAATTGCTTATGTAGCATGTCCATCTGTCCACATTCTGTCTGTTCTTTTTCTCAACCAATTTTTCTTGAAATTTTGTGAACAGGTTCGATAAATATGAAGATTTCTTTCTGGCCAGTCAGTTTTTGGAAATTAAAAAAAAGACTAACTCGGTGTTGCCAGCTTACAAGGTCTACTGCTGAGGCTGTTTTCCTCTACAAGTCACATTTCTCAACCGATAAAAATAAAATGTAAAGACTCGCGAGGTCTACAGCTCACAGAACCACTAGTAACAATATATACAGCTTTGCAAAGTTGAAGTCCCTCGAAGTACCAACAGAAAATTTTACGCAATATCTGTAAGGCAGTGCGCCTGCGCCGCCGCCGCCAGACCATCACAATATTAGTGAAAATTTAAAAACCGTAATGTCGATCGTATATCAAGTCCGCGCCCGGTAGTTCGTTAAAAAAAACGACCATGTGAAGCAAAAAAAAGGCATCTTCCATAATAAATAGATCAGCTGGACACGGTGTGGCTTTCAATGAAACGGCCGAGGGACAAAATTATAAATTTTATGAACCACACTCTCTTCAAATGTTTCAAACTTCGTGATGTAACTATAGTAACTTCTTTATCTATTCATCATCAACAGCTCATATAAGTCCTTACCAAGGGGCTCGAGCCTACCCTAAATAAGGGCGATTAGGTCATCAACCACGCACTGGTGCGAGTGCGGGTTGGTCGACTTCACACACAACCTTTGAATTTCTTCGCAGGAATGTGCAGGTTTCATCACGATGTTTTTCTTCACCGTAAGAGCGTCGAATAAACGTACGTGCGTACATTCGAAATTCGAAAACACATTATTGGTACGTGGTGGGGATCGAACCCGAGTCTCCCGGACGGACGCCAGCGACCCTAGTCACTAGACTACCGAAGCTCTATTCACACCTCATACTTCATACCTCTCCTAATAAAGTTGTCCTGCTTGAAGAAGTATTTCAGGCTCCTAAGATTGACAGCGCTGCTTTGTCGGAAGCTCTCAAAGGAAAGGAACTCGCTCAGCTCGACATACTGCTTGTCCGAGAACTGCTTGCCCAAAAAATGTGCGACGCGACGCGCCGTTGCGTTCAGATCCTGGATTTGATATGGAAAAAGAATGAAATACAATAGGATATAAGTACTTTATTGCACACAAAGAAATAATCAGTACATCGAGGAAGAAATAAGGGTGTACAGATTGGCGGCCTTCTTGTTAAGGTAGCAATTTCTTCCAGACAACCTTAGGAAATCAGGTTGCAAGGCAAATTTATGATCAGATATACCATATATTTTTTCAAGTGAAGGTGAAAGGTATAAACTCACAATAAAAACCTAACAGAGACAGTAATAAAATGCCTGCTTATTTCTGCGATTTACTCGGTTTTCCTTGTAAATAAACTAAAAACTCAGGTGTGTAAGGTACTAACCATTGACAGCTCCTCGTAGAATAAGAAAAGCATGTTGTGATGATGCCTCTGAGCCCATGCTTCCTTGACGTGGGCGAAATATGGTGCCCATGGCGCTGCAACAATTAAACATTTTATTTAAAAATATAATTAAGCACTAACAAAAGAAATTCTTTTATCTATTCTATTGTATAAAGATGTTAGAAAGTAATTTTTATACCAAAGGTCCAGTCCTCGGTCGAACAGATGTGAATTATAATATTTTCTGTTTTGGTATACGGGAATGCTCGTTGAGGCATTGTTATGATGGGTGTGTCTTTAATTACCTACTAAACCCTAATACTTCCAAGCGTACCTTACAAAATATACTTCTCATCAAAAAAATTTAAACACCTTGCAAGTTTATGTTTTGTAAGGAATAACAGAAAAATGTGTATATACACCGTGAAATTTACATCGTTTTGTTCCCGCCGTGTAGTGATAGTACCCGCCAAACTGAACAACTTTTCGCGAAAAAAAAATCCCTGTGACAAAAAAATTTTTGGTCTCTCCATACAAAGTGAGACTCCCGACCGACCCATTTTGTATGGAGAGACCAAAAATTTTTTTGTCACAGGAAATTATTTTTTCGTGAAAAGTTGTTCAGTTTGGCGGGTACTATCACTACACGGCGGGAACAAAACGATGTAAATTTCATGCTGTATTGTATTGTTGAAAAGTGTGTATATTGTGTGCGTATTCCTAAATATACACATTTTTCTGTTATTCCTTACAAAACATAAACTTGCAAGGTTTTTTGATGAGAGGTATGTATATTCAAGTTTGTACTTGGATGAATTTACAAGCACAAAATCTAATAAACGGTTTTAGATGATGGAATTATATTGCTTTACTTTACTTTTTACCTCAGAAATTACATTAAAATAAAAATAATCCACAAACGCATATTTTAACGTAATTTTATGAAAACTCACCCAAATCTGCAATAAACATGTCAAAAAATTCTTTGAAGTCACAGTCCAATCCAAAAATAACGTTGCTCTTGTAGAAATGGTAGCAAGAAACCATAACGTCTCTTGGATCCCTGGCCACGTAGATCATCTTCACAGTATCCAAGGATCTTCCTGGCAGCAAGGAGATGGGAAGATGTGTCCTTACGTTGCGTGGAGATGGAGTATCAACCAAGACTTCTACTGTTGATCTTCCTCTGGTCTTCAAAAGTTGAATAAGTTCAGGGTCGTGGTTGTTGGTTTCTGCTATGTTTTGTAGCATAGACGGATTTTGGAATGTTGAATGTCTATGAACATAGAGAGAATTAGTTCACGGTCTTGGTTATATAGTCATATAGTTAATATTTCTATCCATAACATGAAACAGCATTCAAGTAAAGTATGATAAATGTGAAAGTATGTTTGGATGAGTGGACATTTGGATGTTAGTTCCACTTTCACGCCTAAATTCATTGCCGGCTCATTTTTTGAGCATTCATGTCCTAGATAGGCAGGCCTGTTGTATATCAATGCCTAAACTACTCAACAGATTTGGATGTTTGGAATGGAAATAATTTGTACCCTGTATTAACACTTTCTGTACTTTTTTTGCACATTTTATACGGGACAAAGTCCCATGGGAAAATCTTACACAACGCGAGCGTAATATGCTTTCGAATTACCTTTGGCTCATTGTTTACCTTTTTTTAACTATTCATTCATATACTTAAACGTTACCATCAGCCTAATTATTAATGGTTATCGTTTGCCTATTCAAGTAACTTGTAGAGTTGGAACAGAGTCCCATGATCGCCTAGTAACCTCACGGGATTGGCCTTATGCCGGGATCAAATATTAGGGCGCGTTCCGAATCAGACTTTCATAGCGCTGTCAGCGATCAGAAAAGCAAAAAAACTTATGAGTTTTGACAGCTGACAGTAATTTGGAACGCGATTACGGGTGCTTTAATCGATTTCAGCGCGTCTCGGAACGCAGGGTTAGTCGGCTTTGATGGTTTGGTACTTGGGTTATTCCCGTTGTCCTCCACGCTACTCCATTAAATAATTCCTATCACAACTTCTACATAAAATTCTAAATAAAATTCAGGAAGAGGTTAACTCACTCTAAAAATGGCGTTCGCTTGCCAAAAGGCACAGATCTCGCCGTGCTGAAGTCCAGGTCGTGAGTCAACAGCCACACCAACTCCTGGGTCCACGTGGTTCCTTAGCAAACAACAATCCTCATCAATCATATGGGTTGAGTGACCGGCCTCACAAACCCAGTTATGAGAGTTTGTGAGCTAACAGAGGCCTATAATCTCTGAAACGGCTGCTTCATAATGATAGCCGAGACCACCACCGGCTTAATGTGCTTTCTGAATTCCGTCATTCTGTAATCATCTTTTACGTCTCGGATAATATTGATTCAGCCTGCAATGTTTGAATCAAACTAGATGGCTGGAAGAGATATCCATTGGCTGGCAATTTTTTCTGTACAATGTATTTATTGCAATTAAAAGATAAATATTGTTTATTGAAATGCTAGTTCGGAGCTAGTTGTGTAGAGCAGAGAAGAGTAAGTAGTTGGGGCAGGGAGTTACCTGAGCGCGGAAAGGCCACTACGAAGACGTCAGTGGGTCGGAGTGGCATGTCCTTGATGGCGGCGGCTTGATCCTGGTACCGCGCCGGCAACAGGCAGCCTATCTCACCAAAGCGGACAAATTCGTTCTGGTGCTCTAAAGAAATTGAGGCATTTTTACTCAGTTGGCTCACCTCAGTCTTGGATAAAGAATGTAAATATCGGACAGTTTGACAAACATCAAGAAAAAAATTGAATACCTAAATATTTATTTAAAATGTTATTGCTACATATAGCAATAACAACGATTGGTCTATCCGCCGGTCTAAGATCGATATCATCAAAATGTCTGGTGCACTTCTCCTTGAACCATTGGTCTGACCATTGTTCAGATATAATTATGTGGGAACTTGATATGACATTTAAAACTATGCTGGGCACAGTGTGATTATTACGACCTCTAAGACTCAGCTGTGTGTTCTTTCCAAAGAAGAAGTGCACCAGACATTTTGATGATATCGATCTTAGACCGGCGGATAGTCCAATCGTCGTTATTGCTGTGACCAAGTTACCAATAGGGTATTTGACTACTTTTTTTATTTTATTAATCCAAATTTGTTAGTTTCTGTTATCGAACATTAAAAGAATTTTTGCTCTATCTTTAAAATTGACCGAGTTATAAAGGTTTGAAATTCAAGATTAGACAGAGAGGCACATACTAGCATGTGACGACACTTGCTAGTAACGCCATATAATCTTCATATCCTGCGCATCTGACCGCTTCATCATCATCATAATCTCCATACAAAAAATCGTGAGTTCTTACTTCCACTCTGTCATTTATTATTTCTGTGTGTGCAATAAAGTATATTCATTCATTCATTCGTTTTTGAAAAAGACAGACATATTGAAACTTTAAAAAATCACTTTAAATTCGTTTTTCAACCGTTTCTGTTTTTTCTTCGCGAGTCGTCTGCTCCTCTTCTATATTTTTAGTAGGTATATTTAGGAGCACAAATACCCTATTAGCAATTAATTACCCGTTGGTACTAATTTACCTATTTTTAAAACTTTCTAACGTTATTTAATTTGATGACCTGAGGAAGGGTTGTTGGTGGTGGCTGGATGAGGAAAGCGGGTGATCGTGCGCTTTGGCGTGCCCTTGGAGAGGCCTACGTCCAGCAGTGGACTGCAAAAGGCTGATTGATTGAACGTTATTTAAAAAATAGTAAGTACAATTTTAAAATACTTACCAGAATAATATTTCTTAATGATATCATCCTCTTTCTGGTTCAAACCCACGTAAGGACACATAGACGACTTACTCTCCGCCATTTCCGATAACAACTGAAATAACTTCTATTAATTATAATCTATTATAGACAAACAGGTTCCTTGAACTAGGGCAGCGAACTATTTGCTTTAGATAAAGTATAATATGATGCAATTAATATTATACAAATAAATACAGGATGTATGTATGTACAGTCTGCTAAGGATATACCTACAGCATGATTTGGCAATCCCTGGCAAAATTTAAATATAATGTTCAGACCATCATGATAAGCAACAACTTTTCCCAAGGAACATGGGTTAAAAATCCCCAAAAAAATCGACTTTTCATACAAAATACACAATCAACTTTACTAATTTGTTCGGGAGGTCGAAATTGTTTTGGGGGTTTTCAACCCATTTTCCTTGGGAAAAGTTGTTGCTTATGATGGTCTGAACATTATATTTAAATTTTGCCAAGGATTGCAAAATCATGCTATATAGGTAGTCAGGCCAGGCCGCTTGAAACGAATTGAATATGCTCAGGCGATGTTTTTATATTATTACATGAAATTTTATTTACTTGTATAATAATAAGAATAATCTTTATTTGCTTTAAACATGGTATAGGGGTGTTACATTGACAAGAAAGTTAGTGCAGACATGTTTAGCTAAAGTTTAGTAGCATGCAAATATCACACAGGTTATTGAATAAGTAGTACAAAATTATACCGGCAGAGGTCGATAGTACAACATCATTTATTAGAACCCATTTCGTGCACACCGTCGTCTTCTTTTAGTTCAACCATTATCCGGTAGATGGCTAATTTTACGTAAAAAATTAGAGGTGAAGTAAGGGAGGTGGGGTGTGCGGAAGACAAAACGCTCAAGGTCATTGGCGTAGGGGAGTTCCTTAAGTATTAATCAAGAAATTCCTTAACACTATAGTAGTTTTGTTTCTTAAGCTATTCATATAGTTTTCTTTTAAATAAAGTCAAATTAAGAGATTTATATTCATTTGGTATTTTGTTATAAATTCGAACACACATAATCAAAGAATTTTTAAAGTATTTTGCACTCTTTGGTACCATATCCAAAACCAATCTGTAAATATCTCTTCTTGCTCTGGAATTTACATCACAAGCTCTTTTAAATAGTGCGCTATGCTTTCTTACAAACAATCCTATTTCCAGTATATAAAGTGAGGGTAATGGTAACAATCCAAGTCTGACAAATAGTGGCCTGCATGACTCATGTGGTGGAATGCCACATATTGCTCTTATACATTTTTTTTGGCTAGAAAAAACTCTTTTCAGGCAGTAACAGTTTCCATTACCCCAAAGAATAAGCCCGTAACGGAGCACAGACTCAACGTATGCATGATATGCAGTAACCGCGGTTTCAATATTAGTAATACGCTTTATTTGTTTTAGGGCATAATACAAATTTATTAACTTTTTTCGAGACATACTGTAAGTGGGGTACCCAATTTAAAGTGCGGTCAATATTAACACCTAAAAATTTTGTTTCATAGACTTCATTAATTATTATGTCATTGTATTTTACATTTAAGTCAAAAATATTTTTAGATTGATTAGATTTATTAAATTGCATATAATTCGATTTGTTTAAATTAATTTTTAACTTATTCATGTCAAGCCATTCAATTATAGTTTTAATTGTATTATTAATGTCAAGTTGATGGTCCTTAATTGTTTTATTTTTCTTGTCAGTTGTAACAATAATAGATATATCGTCAGCAAATAATACGCATTTATGGTTTGTTGTTTCAATAATGTCATTAATATATAATAGGAATAAAATTGGTCCCAAAACGCTACATTGCGGAACTCCGTATTTAATAGCAGTGTAGTTTGACGAATAGGTAGTCATCTCTTTATTTTCATTTATTTTTGAGATAGTCACGCATTGTTGTCTATCTTTAAGGTACGTTGACATCCATTGATGTGCCAGGCCTCTAATTCCAAGCTGTTCAAGTTTATACAAGAGCAGGTCATGGGATACGTGGTCAAAAGCCTTTGACATGTCAAAAAACAAAGCTGTCGTCAATTTATTACTGTTAATACTAGTTAAAATAGTAGACACGAGTGTGAATATAGCTAGCTTAGTGCTTTTGCCTTTTTGAAAACCAAATTGTTGCTCTTTAATTATGTGGTATTTATTACAATATTTTAAAAGTCTATTTAACATGCACTTTTCAAATATTTTAGAAAAGATCGGTAGTAGGGCAATTGGTCGGTAATTGTTAATATCATCTAAGCTACCATTCTTGAAAAGTGGTCTTACTATTGTAAATTTAAGTGCCTTTGGAAAAGTTCCATAAATAGTTTACCGAACTGCATAAATATGTGTTTCATGACATGACAAAGCATTTATAATTTGCCTGAGAAAACTTAATCTGTTTCAAGCGGCCTGGCCTGATAATCTTGGCAGACCTACATAATACTTTTTTCTTCCTTGGCTAACCGAATCAGCTCGTCAGATGATAAAAAAAAACTGGGCAGTTTTTAACAGATTCGACGCATTATATTTCAGTTTCAACATAATAACCCACCCTCCATATACATTCAGTTTTATGTTTGATGAAGTGGTGTGGTGATAGATTGGTATTAGAAGTAATGATGGGTTGGGAAATATTTCTGAAAAATTAGGAAGGAAAAATATCCCTGCATTTTTTGAAAACTTTCCAAAAACTTTTCAACGTAGTGCCACTTTGCCAACAATAAGTCAGTAAGATTATAAGCGAAAATGAAAAATTTTGTCGATCTTGGAGAGGACTCGAACCTGCATCTCCTTGGCTATCCGGGACCACCAAGCTCTGTGAAAGGTCGACGAACTTTGACACTGCCTTTTACATGCTCAAAGTGCATTACAGCTCCATCTGTCGGTAAAGAGAGCCCTACATTACATACAGCTCCATCTGTCGGTAAAGAGAGCCCTACATTACATACAGCTCCATCTGTCGGTAAAGAGAGCCCTGTCCAAGATCGACAAAATTTTTCATTTTTCGCTTTATAATAATTGTTATTAGATATTTCGTTAACAGTGGAAAATCGATTTTTTTTGGAAATTACTAATCTCCAATTTTATTACAAGTGATAATGAATTATTCAAGCGTAGTTTACAAGATAACAATTGTATACCTTATCATAATCCCTAACCATACTATTATACGAGAGATTTTGCGTTATTGTGTTACACTTCGAAAATTACTTACCTACCTTCCTTGCCTATTTAATAATAATAGTAAATACCTACCTATACAACTTATAGGGTTCACTGACGGACCGCACTATTTGCGTGATTTGAACTGCATTGTTGCAGCAAGTGACGTTAGAATGAACTTATAGCTCTAATGCAGTAAAGTCAACTGCACTGCATTGTTTCTGTCAAACGACGGTTCCGTTTAGAACTGCAGTAGCCTAGTTGGTACTACCTACACCTGCCAACGAAGCACAGGTTCGTAAATCCGAATCCCGCCCAGGGCAAACATTCGCGTGATGAGCACTTTTGTCTGAATGTTCTTTATCCTATGTATGTCATCATCATCAAGAGCTCATATACGTCCCCAACGAGGGGCTCGAGCCTATCTTGAATTAGGGCGAGTAGGCCTTAGTCGACCACGCTGGCCCAGTGTGGCGCTGGCTGAGGGTTGGTCGACTTCATACACAACCTTTGAATTTCTTCGCAGGAGTGTGCAGGTTTCATCACGATGTTTTCCTTCACCGTAAGAGCGTCTGAATTGATGAATGAATTTGAAATTTGAAAACACATTGGTACGTGGTGGGGATCGAACCCGCGTCTCCCGGACGGGAGGCAGGGGCCCTAGCCACAAGACCACCAACGCTCTATGTATGTATTTATTATATATCTAGAGGTATGTACATATCAGCTATGATACCCCACTTTTGGCTTTACCTAGTTTGAAATCAGTATAGCTGTGTGTGAGATGACCGCACATATTAATTTGACCTTTACCATTTGCAGTTATACGAGTAATTTAAATGGCGTCCGTCTGTATGTACATATAGACGCATCATAAGGGTAACAGGGTCGCTATGTTATTCTACCGTTTGTCCCAGATGCACGCAGCCAAGTCGCCCTTCCGTACCGTGGGAGCAAAGGGCAAATGGGCCTCCAGGGACCGCGGTAACTCTCATGTCAACACGTCATTAACTAAGATAAATTTACTGTTTGATAAAACTAAAATTATTTATGTAGAGTCTTGTTAATTTTCAATTCTCACTTAAATCATTCAATTTGACCGCGGTTCTTGTGCATCTATTGCTTTTGCTGGATTTTTTGTTCGGAATGGTACTTCCTATCTATCTGCCATTAATCGAAGAAATCCCTTGCTGAGCTATAATTTGAAGGTCGGTTGTCGACCTTACAACCCACACGATGAAGAAGAAGAATTTGAAAGTAACAAAATAAAAAGATACTTCAGTTCAGAAGAAGGAGACATAATTTTATAATTCTTGTAATAATTAACAGACAATGGCCTCGATTCGGGATGTCACGCTCTAATCCTTAATTTAAGTTATTAGTCCGTCCTTTTTACCTTTTAAAGATTGAAAAGTGACAGGAGATGGCCATCCTAATATTAGAGCTGTCAAACATCGAATTTGAACTTTATGGCCGTGTCGATTGCACAATTTTAGTGAGCACTTAAAACATGCGACTTAAAAATCTCTTAAACTGACAGCTACGAGTATGCCCTTATTTTAGTTATCATTCGTTCAAATGAATATCATTCGTTCATCACCTCTCTTTCATTGATCATAAAAACGAAAAGGATAGCTGGATTTTAAAATTAGAATTGGAGCGTGACACTCCGAATCGAGGCCAATGGGAGAATAATTCATCAGGATTTCTGTGTTGAAAAGTTTCGCTTTTATTTATCGCCCTTCCTTCCATCTCCGTAAGTAGAGCACAGATAAAAAGGATGCGATAGTACATGAATCAGTTGATCCGATCTAGCTATTAGTATAGTGGCATAGATCCAATCATAGCAAGTAACCCGCTCACGCTGGTTACATGCGTCATTAGATCTTCCTACTGCAAGCCCCGCGCCGCGCCGCCGCCGCGCCGGCAAGCCAAAGTTGAATATCAAAGAAAATGTTTTATCGTGATACTTTGATTGTTATCAGCTTCACGAATCAAACATTATTTTTTATATAATGCTCCCGCTGAAGGGCTCGAACCTGCACTACATTTGGGCTATCAGAATTATTCAGGATTAATAATAATAATAATAAATATGGTGAACTGAAGAAGTTTCCCCAAAAATGTCGGGACATCTTCACACACGGCCATCTGATCCCAAACTAAGCAGAGCTTGTACTATGGGTACCAGACAGCTGATATACATTACATAAATAAATAAATTAGCCGTGTGGTGACGGCAGAGTAGAATACATTTGTCACCAACCCCTACTCTTCGCGTGGGTGTCGTAAGAGGCGACTTAGGGACTACACATTGAACAGGGAACGGGCAGCAGCGCTCTCTGATACAGTAACCTTTTAATCTGCGATCTCCAACCCGCCTGCCAAGCGTGGAGATTATGGCAAAACCCTCCACTTAAATGGAGGAGGCTCATAGTTCAGCAGTGGACTGTAACGGGTCGTTGATGATATAAATAAATACATACTTATATAGATAAACAACAACCAGACACAAGGCAAACACAAGCTTGGTCAACCGTCACGCACAATTTCTGATCAGGCTCAGGCGTGTGTATGTTTCTTCAGATTTTCTCCTTTGCCGGAGAGTTTTCAATCTTACTAGGTTCGAACAATCCAAAAGCAAATCATAGGTAAGTATAATACCTAATTTACACCTCCCCTCCCTCTTCCTCTTTAAAAATTAATTAAGTATTTGATAAAATCACGTGATGTGCTCCAGTTATGCAGACAATATGAGGCAATCGAAATTCGATTAGCTTCGAGTTTCAATTTCTAACTATTTTGTTTATGTAAGTAAATGTAAATGTAAGGAATCCTTTTCAGTTTGATAACGATAACGCGATAAGGTTTGTTGTTGGTCATCTATTTTATGAATCAACAGTTTTTTATAATAAATATTATAATATGAATTTTCCGATAAATAAGATCATAATCACGGTAGTGGATGTGATATTTTAAGACATTAAAATATGCTTAGACTAAAATTTGAATAAGTAAAAACTTTCTATTTGGAAATTAGATTTTCTGAAAAATTACCTACTTATTTTTCCCGTGTTACAGAGTGGCGTTGATAACTCAGATTAAGCGCAGCATGGAGTTCTTTCATCTGAGGTTGATTTGATAATAATAAAGAATGATTAATTAACCGAGTTTTGTTTCATGGTGTGCTGTCCCCGCCCCTACTGTAAGCTCCGCCCTCATTAGCTCATTGACCAAGTTTCTTGCGCAGGGGCATTTAGATCAGATTCCGTCTCCCAAACTTCCACACTGAACGCACGTGGATCACAGCGGGATACTATTAAAAACGTTAAAAAGTAAAAAAAAACTCAACTTGATAAAAACTTAACTTTTATTGCAAGGTGCTGCTAAACTTTTTATCTCTGAACATTTTAAATGTTGTGAAAGTGAAAGTGTTTTTCACAAAAGCACTTACAACAAACGGCTGCAAAAATTACTTAAAAATATTTGATTATAAATTATCAAAAATTAAACAAGTTTGTCTAATAATAAGTAAGTACTTATAATGTTACCGCGCACGTCGTGAAAAACAAAATGGAGTTCATGCGCGCCAACTTTTTTTTCCATAACGATGACGATGAGCATGAGGCGGAACAGCCAGGTGAAAATACTGTAGACCAAATCGACGAAGTGACGTACGAGCAGAGTACTGAAGTCTTTTACCCGGGTTACTTGCCGATGCTATACGACTACGCCCACGAGAGACACTTATATGAGAATTCTCGTTGCGAGTGGGATTGGAACGAGTGGACGGAAGGCCAAGTCGTGGTGAAGGAGGAAGAAAGTCATGAAGTTCAAACGCGAGGGTTCAGCGAAGAAGGTAATGTTGCGTTCGAAAATCTTACAGCATTATTCATTGTGGATATCCTTTGTTTTTAAGCATTGGACGTCTTCGGCTGACAAATTATAATACTTAATCGAAGACTGTGGGCATCAATTATTGGGGAAGTTTATCTTCCACGAGTACCTAAGTATCACACTAATATTATAAATGGGGTCTTTTGTCAGCATCTGACAATGGCGGACGTGTCTTCGTTTTAGTTTTTTTATTTTAGTTTATTGAAGTGTTTAGTTATAGTTTGGATAGTGCATTATCCAGTGAATGTTTCGGGACTATAAACTTTAATAAAACAATTGAATCGCTTAGACTTTGCTGACATTTTTAGATGATGCCAAGAGGCCTCGTGGTGGCTTCAGTAATTGTACCTACTATCACATTACTGAGCCCAATTAACCGAACAATCATCCAAGAAAACCTACAAAAATATCACTCGACACTGGCGAAATACGTCAATACAAGATGTGTCGCCATTAGTTAGGAAGAAAAAAAAAATTATAAATGTGAAAATATATTTGGATGATATTACTTCACGCTTAAAGGATTTGGATGAAATTTGGAATGTAGATAGTTTGTAACCTGGATTAACACATAGGATACTTTTTACGGGGAAAAGTCTTATTCCCACGGGAAAATCTTACACAACGCGAGTGTAGCCGCGGGCAGACCGCTTGTTTATTAAATAAGTTAAATTAAAAAAAACGGCCAAGCACGTGTCGGGCCACGCAGAGTGTAGGGTTCCGTAGTTGTCCAATACTACTTATGTACCTGTTTAAGACAGTTAACATTCATCAAATATTTTTCTATGATATTTGTAGCACCAAATTTCTTACTTGTACAAGTTCATTTTATAAGTTGGTCTATTATGCGATAACCTGAAAAGCCTACTTAATGTTGATAGATTTCCTTTTAAATTCATCATATATACACTACTACCGTGAATTTTTTCACATTTCCATACAACAGTTTCGCTGGTAGGGGGGGGGGGGGGAAGTTGACTAACAAAAATAAGCACTTACGCTAGCATCGAAAAATGGTCTTAGCAAATCCCCATTATTTCAAAAAATCTATCCAACGATATCTCACACTAGCATGAAATTTACATCGTTTTGTTCCCGCCGTGTGGTGATAGTACCCGTCAAACTGAACAACTTTTCACGAAAAAAAAAATTCCTGTGACAAAAAAATTTTTGGTCTCTCCATACAAAATGGGTCGGCGGGAACAAAACGATGTAAATTTCATGGTGCATAAGGTAATCGTGAAAAAAAAAATTAACCCCCACTTCGTGTACCAGAGGAAACCTAAAAATATTTTTATTTTAAGATTTTTTTCTTCAGTTTTGTCGGCATGATTAATATTATGTATATCCATGCCAAATTATAGCCTTCTAGTACTATGAGTCTAAGACTAGCTTATTGAATTATGCGAAAAAATAACTTGTCAATAACAAACATAGTTCTTATCAATAATATTTACATGAAAGACCACCACGAAGTGTGTTTTTGATTGATGGATTTTATCTTGAGTTTTAGAAAGAAAAGGAAAGTGAAATAGTGCCTTTAATTAAATAAAAAATAAACATAAAAGGTCTGCTGTAACACATTTTTTTAGAAATAAGCAGTGCCTGTTGTGTCGTTTATCTATGTGATCATTTTTTATCAACTTTACTGTGTACAATAAATAATAAAATAAAATAAATAAAATGAAAGTTGTCACAATCACCCATTTATTAAAAAAAACGCTCTTACTGCTATTCTGATGTCCCCACATATTTATTATTATTATTATTTATTCTGGTTCAGTTGTTTCCTAGTGTTGTTGACAAAACTCGTATTTGCTGCTGTATTGCGGCAGAAGGGGGTACCCGATCTCCGTGAGCTGGTCGTCGACCAGGCACCTCGACTGCTCGTCCTTCGCCAGCTGGATGAACTCAGGATGACCTTTCCCAGCGTCGTTCCACGCAAACAGCACCAAATTGTCTCTGTACTTCCGACACTCGATATAAATGAACATCTCGCAGTTCAACAAGACTTTGTAAGTGTCGTTCATTTTAGATATTATCGTGTCGTTATATGTGTTTGAGAAGGCTACCTTTTTGATCGTTTGGTCCCAATCGAACTTGACGGTTTGACGGAAGGGGAAAGATTTCGGAGTGGTTCCGTTGCAGGACGACTTGATGCCTTCCACGTCTTCTTTCGTCGCTGGGGTAATGGTGATCTCCTTACATTTGTCGGGATCCTTATATCGGCTTGAATATACTGACATCCATTTCCCGTTGACTTCTTCGATGCCGACTTTCGTGGAGAAGTGAGTGATCTTCATGCAGTCGGACAGATCGTCTTCTCCTTTGAGCGAGTTAGCAACTCTACCTACTAAAATCAAGATGAATATTTGTGGCAACATTTGCAGCGCGCGTCGTTCACGGGTCCTCTTTATGAAATAAATGCAAAATGGAGGCGTGAGGTCGGATCAATTGAGTGAAGTGCCATAGGAGGTCTCAGGTCGGTCGGATCATCGTATACATAAACAACAAACGGCAAAAATTAACTTAAAAATATTTAATACTGAGATACACTAGTGGCTCTGTGAGCTGGTAGACCTCGGTATATCTCTTTATATTTATTTTTATTTTTCTCCGCAAACATCCCCACTTGTTTTTTTTTTATTTAGCTTCAGCGGTAGACCTTGTAAGCTGGCAACCCCCATAACTACGTAATTTTTTACAATTTCCAAAAACTGACTCAACAAAAAAATTCTATATATTTAACAAACCTGCTCACAAAATTTCACGAGAATAGGTTGAGAAACACGACCTGTAGAAGAGAACAAACAGACAGACAGATGGACAGATGGACATACAAAAGCAATTTCGGTCAATTATATCATCAGACTCTGATGATGATCAGAGAGAAAAAATAATTTTATTATGGTAACACACTATAATATCACAAATACGATCAAGAAAAACGGCAAAATATAGTAATTAATTTTACAATTGAAACTGTTGTATGGTATCATTACTAATAAAAAAAAAACGGTCGAGAAATAAGTCTCTAAAATATATTTCACCACAATAGTATTGTTGCCTTTTGGTTTTGGCATGAACTGCATTTTGCTACGTAAAATGCAATAGAATACGATCATTATCATTACTTCTTTGCGGGAATTTTAATGCCTATTTTTGAAATAAAGACAGCGCAAGTTTATAACTCAGCTCAGTTTAATAAAATTCGAATATCAATATAGGCGACCTTATTGGTACACCATCTCCTGCCTGTCCCTGACGCACTCACACCCTGTATGCGACACAAGTTTATTGACCAAGATCCGAACTGATCTCGATCCAATTTAATCAATTTTTATATATTACGTCATCAACAGCTCATATACGTCCCCACCGAGGGGCATGGCTTATGTAAATAAAGACCGCAGGTTAACGTGCCTTTCGAAGCACGAAATCATCTTTCTATTCGAACAAACCATTAACTATCCTCTCCGAGATTCAAAACCGAAACCTTATTGTGAGTCGAGCGCTCGACCACACGGCCATTGTTGCTTGCTCGACTACTGGCTGAAAAAACAAAATACGCAAAAAAGTTTTGAATTAAGAATCGGAATCTACCATTCCATGCAACAGTGGGACAGGTATATTGCGACCGTATGTCCGTTATGCGCCGGCGCCATTTTTGTTTGCATGATCGCGTTTTATGGTCACATCACATGTCACTGCGCAGGTCCGAGTACGCGTGTCGCTGGCAGGTGGTGTTTTATTGCCAACTTGTTTATGATGTGTCCGGGAAATGGAAGTTGGATATGCTTTTTCATACTTACGAGTATCTACACTGAACTGACTGACTTAACGTACATTCCGAAGCACGGAATCATCTTACTTTTCGGACAATCAGGTGATTCTGCCCGTAAAGTCCTAACCAAACTGAGGACAGTCCTCACAATGAGTTTTGTTTGAATATAATATTGCCCCACCATAATATTGTCCCACCGTTACAATGTAATATTGCCCCACCGTTTGCCGTGTGGTGACGGTAGAGTAGAATACATTTGTCACCAACCCCTACTCTTCCCGTGGGTGTCGTAAGAGGCGACTTAGGGACTACACATTGAACAGGGAACGGGCAGCAGCGCTCTCTGATACAGTAACCATTTAATCTGCAATCTCCAACCCGCCTGCCAAGCGTGGAGATTATGGCAAAACCCTCCACTTAAGTGGAGGAGGCTCATAGTCCAGCAGTGAACTGTAACGGGCCGTTGATTTGATTTGATTGCCCCACCGAGATTCAAATCCTGAATATCTGTAATGAGAACCGACGACCGTTTAACCGCACGGTCACGATTTTGCCTGAGTTTAAAGTTTGAGCCTTTCAGAATTGTCGCCTTACAGGAACGACTCTAACTGTTTGTAGCACTCGAAACTACGTATACGTTCAATTTTGATAGCTTAACACGATCTATATCATAAACTAATGCTGCAGCCAGGATCGCCTTCTCATGAGGGAACTCCTCAATGGTTAGTAGCACGGACATGAAACATTCAGGATAGTCTGCTTACAAGTGTACTCCTCAGCGGTTTAAAAGCTTATGTTTTTAATTAAAACTACATATTTGTTGTTGCAGACAGTCGCTCGTCCGCCGCCAGCGCGCGCAAAGAGCGCACGGCGTTCACGAAAGCGCAAATCCGCAGTCTTGAGGCGGAATTTGCGCGCGCCAATTACCTGACCAGACTGCGGCGCTACGAGATTGCTGTAGCGCTTCATCTCACCGAGAGACAGGTATTCTTCTTCTTCTTTCATTCTTCGGGTGCCATCAGGGGTGCCCATCACAGATTAAAAATGGGTAAATATTTACCTAAGCGTCGTCCGTACAACATAATACTCGTAGAGTTGATAAAGTCACCAGAGATTTGTTTATTTTTGGAATTTCTGGAAAAAAATGTAATTGGAGGCCAGTAATGATTAATAAATAACCCTGTAACCATACTGATTAATAAAACTCTCCCAATACGAGCAGTGTGGTGACGGCAGAGTAGAATACATTTGTCACCAACTCCTCTCTTCCCGTGGGTGTCGTAAGAGGCGACTTAGGGACTACACATTGAACAGGGAACGGGCAGCAGCGCTCTTCTGCGATCTCCAACCCGCCTGCCAAGCGTGGAGATTATGGCAAAACCCTCCAGGTGGCTCATAGTACTGCAGTGGACTGTAACGGGCCGTTGATTTGATTTGAATACGAGCAATATTTTGTTTTTAATTATTATTATTTGATGGGCTTACTCTTGACCACAATCAGGTCCGCGAGGAACGAGATCTGGTCGATGATGGAACGAGTTCGCCCAGAAGGTGCCTGTTCACTCTAACTTTGAAAATACTTGGGTTATAAGCACTCGGAAAAACAGAAGCAGGCAAAGAATTCTTTCCCTTGGCCGTACGCATAATATAAAAGAGCTTTTTGTGCGGCAAAGGGGCATGTCGACCAAGTGCGGATGGTATGCTGCAGTTAGTCTGGACTCCCGATAGCAAAATGGAGTGATAGTAAAATGCTCTTAATAAAAGGTTCTTCTTTTTCAGGTCAAGGTTTGGTTTCAGAACAGAAGAATGAAGTGGAAAAGAACTAAAGGCACGAAACACCAGAAGAAAGCTGATTAGGATAAAATATCTTCACTTTTAATATTTTTTAAGGAATTTCAATTATTTACGTAGAACAACTTAATAATATCTTCATTATGTGGTGTAACTTTGTACTTGTTCTTAGTTATTAATTATCCAATTATGTATTTATGATCATCTAAATATAAGAACTGAGAATTTATTTTTTAAGAACTACGAAAGGATGTACTTCTGAAGTTATTCATTTACTACTTGAGAAAGGGAAATACTAGCTAGAAATTAAGATGGAAATAAAGAAATTAACCAAATAAAAACGGAGCAGTGAGAGATTTATTTATTAGACAAACCCTACATATAACTTACAGATAAAATGTGTAGGATTGCCTATTATTATTAAATAATATTAATTAAACCGCTACATATCTTTGAAGAAACTTTAAGGTTCTACATTTTTTGTGCAACATATTATTTCATAGAAGTAGAAACATAAAAAAAAACACTTTTTGTAGAAATTAAAAAAAAAACTTACACTGTAGTTTATTTAGTTTTTTTTTATTTTAAATAGTTGAGAAGTATAAGGTAGGGTAGGTATTGTGTAAGAAATTTGTGGAACGTGGAAAGTCCGACCCGATTTTAAGTTGTGGTCTAATGGTACGAGTATGCAGTAAACTTTTAAGTAATTCTAGAAAATATCCGCCAAACAGAAATCCAATTATTTTGTCGTAAAAAGTTGTTTGGAAATACTTAGAATTATATCGCTCCCTCCCTATGCAATATTTCAATCAAAGGAGAATATTATTTTTAGGGTGCTTAAGATTGCGTCATCTCGTATCTATCTGGTCGACCGGCAAGTGTTATAAATTATGTGAGTCACAATTTTTACGATCTGATGAAATTTTTATTATTTTTTATGTAAATCCCTAACGTATGGATATTATTTCAGTTTAACTCCCGACCCTATGGTTAAGTTTATGTAGGTAGGCTGTTAAATATAATGTAAGTATACTTATCGTTATCACAATTCAAATTAATTAAACAATAGGGGATCGGACTGTTCACCATATTTTATGAATTTACCATATTTTTTATGAATTATTTTTAAAATATAGATTAGTAGCAGACGATTCGCGAAGAAAAAAACGGAATCCGTTGAAAAACGAATTTACAGTGATTTTTTAAAGTTTCAATAATAATATGTCTGTCTCTTTCAAAAACTATTTTTTGTATGGAGATTATATGGCGTTACTAACAAATGACGTCATAAGTGGGTATGTGCCTCTCCGTCTAATCTTAAATTTCAAACCTTTATAACTCGATCAATTTCAAAGATAGAGCAAAAATTCTTTTAGTGTTAGATAGCAGAAACTAAGAAGTTTGGATTTATAAAATAAAAAAAATAGTCCGATCCCCTATTGCTTATTTATTTTCCTAATACCTATAGAGTGCTGAGCAGTTTCACTATAGAACACTTAAGAAGTACGAGTATGTAAGAAGTTATTCATATTTAAGCTATCATAATTTTACAATGGAAAAATATGTAGAATATCTAAGTATTCTGTATTTTTTTTATATTAATTAAGCAGGCAAACGAGCGGACGAGCCACGGTGGTGGTAAGTGGTCATCGTCGCCCATGGACATTCGCAACACCAGGGGAGATGCCAACGCGTTGCCAGCCTTTGAGAGCCCTGTATTACTCGCCTTATACTAGTTTTTGGATGCAGTTCAATGCAGTCCGTCAAGCGAAACAGTCAAACAGATAATAAACCGTAACCCCGTTACGAGAGATCAGTCAAAATAGGTGTGAAAAACAAAATTGCATCTCCCATAGAAAACATCTTGTTTTGTATGAAAGGGCAATTTATTTGTCATCTATGTTCCTAGGGGAAAGTTGTGCAGTTTCATAGGATTCCACGTTGCCTGGAAGAAATTGTTGTGTAGCAATAAGGCCGCCTAACTGAACACTTCTTCTTGTCCTTATTCTAATGTTATCATCTGCATTTCCACTGTGTGCAGTGCAATCAAGTATCCATTCATTCATTCCTTCATCGTGTTGGTTCAACAACCTCTGTATTCACGTAGGTATTCACTATACCATCAACAGCACGAATCGATAGTACTGTCAGCTGACGAATTAGCTGCCCCCCCCCCCCCGCTCGAAACCGATGAAGTTTTCTTGGGTAATTGTTTTTGCTTTATCATGAAATTTCGTATAATTGTGCAGGTTAATAAACTGTACGAGTATATAAAATGTTATGTAAAAATATAAATAATCACCTGAGAAAATCTCATCGGTTTTGAGCAGGGGGGGGGGGGACACAGCTACTGGTACTACTGAACCGGCTGGGGAAAAAGTAATACTTTATAGTTGGGTTTTTTTTTTTTTTCGTTTCGGCATAATGCTATTTGCACATTGCCACATACTTATAGTTGGGTTATTATAGGACAGCTTCAAAATTCTTCATACGACGTTAACAACTTTTTTTTAATAATATTCAGTTTAAAAACCATAATAGCTAATAATTAAAAATAAATTAACTTCACCTCTTATTTTTTCATTAACTGTTTAATGAAAAAATAAGAGGTGAAGTTAATTTATTTTTAATTATTAGCTATTATGGTTGATTATGAATTATTAGCTATTATGTGATTTTACTTAATAAATAAATAAATAAACTAAATTATATTAAAGTTTTAAAAATTTTAATCTGTCAGACCTCATGCTACAGTAACTCAACTATAATTTAGTGATTTTAGGGTTATTTGAAGTGTAAATAGAAAAATTCAATTATATATTATTGTAAAGATATATATTTTATGTCCATGAAAGATAATGCCCTTAACAGTGGCAATATTACGAACAATCACTACATCTGGATTCTGTTATTGCTGGCAGGATAACATGACAATTTACACGTGCTTTTGCAAGTTGCAAAAATAGAAACAAGACTTATATCTTCTCTTTCATCAAATATCGTTTAGCATATTTAGTATTAAGTTTAATTTTGCCGACCAGAAATATAAAAAAGAACTTTTCACACGGAAACCGACAGGAACATTATTTTATTGCAGAGACATAATAAAATATACAATATAGCATTCTTGATTCTTTATTTTCCTGGTCAGAGTATACATTACACAGTTTATATACTTACTTTATGTAACATTAGCTTCATGCAAACGATACGCGTCTGTCAAATAGGAATACAATATCTACATAAATTATAAATGCAAAAAATTTGAACCTGACTAGAGGAATATTTAGTCTTTTGAATTTTAAGTCCTCTAATGCTTCAGTTATTACATCCTCGTTAGGCCTAGAAACCACATTAGAAACTAGATTTTATTTAAGTTTTTCATTTTGTTCTGAACTCTTGATGAACTTTGATATGATTTTTTATGTATATTAATAAAAAATCTCACAAGTTATGCCAAATAAAGCTTTCAACACATTTTTTATCTAAACATGATTTTTAATTATTGTCTTATCAACTTACAAAATTAAGTACGGTACTAAAGAAATGTATGCAATAGGGAATATGCATAAAAAAAATATTGGTTTTTTTCATAGTTTATCTGAAAGTATACAAAAATAGAATACTGACAGTCAAAACAGAATCGAAATTGATCGAAAAACAAACTAGATACAACGTTATTAAACAAATCTGTCCCTCTTACGAAAACAAAATTTTCAATGGCGAATGTAGGCCCGCGTGACAAATGACGTCACATGTCACGTCGGACCTCTCTGTCTAACCATCAACTTTCAAGCCTTATAACTTTGTTTCTGAGCAAGATACACTCACCGGCATAACTAACCGCCCACCTTTCATTTCAGGGAATACTCGTGATTCTTTATAATTAAGTTGTTAATTTAACGTTTATTTAAGTATGTTTAATTTATCGTAGAATTATCAATAAATCAATTGTAATGTATAACAATAAGCGTAGTTTAAAATTAACCCGAATGGTGGGCGGTTAGATGTGCCGGTGAGTATATTTGAAAAATTATTTTTATGTGTTTATCTGGATCTTGAAATATTTCGAATGAATAAAAAAAATGTGCATATTCCCTATTTATTATGATCCAATGGCTAGTTTGGTCTTTAGGAGGATATTACCAGTCCATGATATCAAACAAACAAAAAATATAAAATTCCAGCAGCGTATCCTAGTATGTAAATCAAAATTAACGAATATATTTTTCAGAAAATACAATTAAAACAAGTATATGGAGAGTTTCATCTATTTTGATCACTACAATATATCTTTGATTTATTATTATCATATACAGCGTATCGTTTGCACAAAATAATAAAAATAAAAGCTAATACCAGAATAATAATGATACATTTAACTTTATCCTCGTCCCCATTCCTCACAGCGCTAGTCCTTCGCTCCCTATGCTAATATTTACACACGTATAACATTACTAAGGCTCCAAGGTGCTCTCACTTATTGCGTTTTTATAAACCATCCCTTTGTCCACGATCACTTCACTATAGTATATCACGGATATATTATATTATAACAATAATTTAGTTTATTTATTATAGTCTTCGTGTCGCGCTAGCGTTCGAGCTTAGCGCGCACGTGGGGTCGGCGCTATACGACCACTAAAACCAGGTTTCGTTATGGGCGTGGGCCATCCGCGCCGCCCAGCTGTGGGACCGCGCCGCCCACGCCCAGCTGCGAGACCGCAATCCCCTGCGGGACGGCCAGGCTCTGCTGCATCACGAGCCCTTGCGGCACAACCAGCCCTTGCGACACCGCAACATTGGGCCCGCTCACACTCGACATTATGCTCTGCGACATGCTCGCTACCACATTCTGCGGAAGGTTCATCACCGTCTGCGGGATCACCGTTAGGGACTTGGGTATCTTCGGCATGATCATGCTGGTGGACATGGCCGGCAGGTTCGGGGTGAGGATGGTCTCGCTGGTGATGGACACGGACGGCCCGAGCTGCGGGATCTTCATCGGCGTCGACGTCACCAGCAGCGACGGCGACGACACTATGGGCGCGATCGTGGACTGTGACGTCATCGTCGCCGTCTTCGCCGGTATCGGCGCTATAGTAATGTTCTTCAGCCCGACGTTCTTTAATATCGTGGCGGCGTTGCTCGATATCTGCGTCAACTCGGGCATCTGCTTCTCCTCCTTCTCGGGCACGATGTTCTGCACGACGGTCCCTCCGTTCCCGAGCATGGCCGACGTCTGTACTTCGGTGACGACCGTCTCTTTGTCGTCCCTCTTCTTCTCTCCCGTGTGGATTTGCTGTAGCTTCTCCCTCCTCATGACGCACATCTTGTTGTAGTCGTGTAGCGTGATGTGGTACCGTTTGCCTGAAGACATGACCTGCACGAGGCTGGGCAGGTGTCTCCCGTCCACGGCGACCTGTGTGGGCTCGCGAGCGATTCGGGCCACGTTCTCCTGGAAGGGAATAGTGTGGTTATTTTTAAAGACAGTTTAGATATTCTTTTATGTAAAACTAACGGTCCGCCTGCGGCTACGCTCGCGTTGTGTTAGATTTTCCCGTGGAAATAATACTTTTTCCCGTAAAAAGTATCCTATGTGTTAATCCAGGTTACAAACTATCTCCATTCCAAATTTCAACCAAATCTGTTAAGTTTTTTAAGTGTGAAGGGGGAACAAACAAACAAATATATTTTCACATTTACAATATTAGTGTGTGTAAGAACGAACCCAACCTGGTGGGAACATACCCTACATAACGAAGTAATTAAGAAGCAAGAAGCAATGAAGTGGATAGCATTTACTCAAAGGTAAAAATACATTATGCTTAGAAATAAGAGTAACTGCATTCTTAGATTTTTAGAAGAGATTTTTAGAAGCCCTGCCCAATTAATCCTAATTCCTACAGTTAAAAGCCTGAAGTGGTTCGGAAAGGTTGGTACGCCTGCTGGCACAGTTTTAATAAATATTATTTTTTAAAAAGCTCCTTTTTATGGAAAAGCTCATTCAACTGACAAACTTGTAAAAAGAGATCGTTTACTACATAAAATAAGTAACCTTGTAACTTGGCCCTGTAAGAATATAATTACACATGCAAAAAAAAGGGTAGATTTATCCTAGAATGAATTCCATAAAGAAAAGTTATAATAAAATTATAATTCAACTTACAGGAGTAATAGGCATAAGCGTAGGCCTCCACGGCTTGCTGGTGGGATGCTTCTTCTTAGACGGAGTGTCCTTAGACTTCTCCTTCGGGGGGTCGACCTTCTCTTTCGGGGGGTCAACCTTCTCTTTGGGAGGCTCGGCCTCTTTAGGAGGGGCGGGGGGGTTTTCCTTCGGGGGCGGGAGGGGGGCGGCCGCTACTTCAGTGGGGTCCGAAGCCGACACCCCCTTAACCAACTGCTGGATATTATGCAGCACATTCTGTATAGCCTTCCTGCCTTGAGCGTTGGGAGTGTTAATCGCTATGAGCTCGGGAGGCAGCTGCTTTTTGACCTTATCGGTTTTGTGTTTGGGCTTGCTGGGGATCATGCCGGGAGGCGGCATGACCTTCTTATTTACATCTTTGTCCTCGCCCTGGTTGGATTTGAGCAAGCTTTTGCCGTTCACGGAAGGCTTCTTGCGGTACTCGATGAGGCTGATGGCGGGCTCGGCGCGGCGGGGCGTGTCGTTCAGCACGTTGTCGTAAGCCCGCAGCCTGCTTTGCACCGAGTCACTATAGTTCGCCGCTAAAGGAGTCGCGTTGGCTGACAACACTAAATCGCCGTTCCTAAAATACTTTTCCAGGAGAATCAGATGCCTTAAAAAGCTGGATTGGTTTCCGTAAGGCCTCTGGAGTTCGTTCCAAAGCTTTTTGGTTTCTAGATCGTATTGTAAAGTGGTGTTGCACTTCTCCCAGCCCTCGGGCGTGATCGCTTTGACGTTGTTGAACTCGATACTGCACTGAAGATTCATTTCCTCTTCACCAGGGAACAATTCTCTAACAGAAATAGAAGGATTCGTCTCCAACCTTTTCACGGGATTAAGGTACTTAACCGAAGACTTTTTAGGGTCTTTTTCTACAGTCAACTTCTTGGACAATTCGCTTAAATTCTTCTTGACTTGTGTGAAGCTTTCGGACATCTGCCATTTGTTCTTCAAAGTGTTGATGTCAGCCGGCTTCTTGTATGGAATAGATTCTATAGTACATTCGTCGTTCAGTGAAATGTTTTTGAAAACCGTGATGCCTTCTCCAGACTTCTCCAGGTCCATCTGTTGTATTTCTACCTCCTCGTTGGGTTTATCTTTGTGTGCAAATATTTGTCCTATTTTCTGAATTCTTTTAGCATTTTTATCGCAAATTCTTTGCTGTTGTCCCGGTTTTTGTATAGCGTTTAGTGGCTTCATTAAGTTTTTAGTGACTTTGCCCGTGAGGTTTGGGATTTTGTTAATGAACTGTGCGGGGTTGTTCTGTTTCTGCAGCAGGTACTGCAGCTCCGTCTGTTTGTCGAAGGGCAGCAGGGGGAGTTTGGTGACGTCGAAGTCGTACACAGATTCGTCCACTTCCTGTTCGTTTGTTTGTTTGGCTCCCGGGACGAGTATCTTGTTTGAGGATATGAGACTTTCAATGTCTTCTTCTAATGGCTGGCTCTTTTGTTCGTTCTCTTCTGCTATCTGTAAATTAGGAAGACTTGTTTGAGAATCAGTTTCGGGTGTAAAAACAAAAAATTATATTCCGACAGCCAATTAAAAAAAAAATAGTTCATAAAACTTCGGTAGCTGGCGTTGACGATTCGTGGATCCTAAGAAATCCGGCG
Organism: Carpatolechia fugitivella; assembly: GCA_951230895.1. Classification (NCBI taxonomy): domain Eukaryota; kingdom Metazoa; phylum Arthropoda; class Insecta; order Lepidoptera; family Gelechiidae; genus Carpatolechia; species Carpatolechia fugitivella. The sequence goes on from OX579661.1 coordinate 2,650,015, forward strand.
AGTCACCCAGGGCCATAAAAGGATTTTAAAAAAAAAGAATCCACGAACCTGGCGCCATCTATCATCTTAATTGTTTAGAGCTGTCAGAAAATCTCCCACTAAGCATGCAAGGTAGATTAAACTGAACAAGTTTCATAAAAAAACATACATCGTTTAAACTAAATAACACAAAATATAATAATAAATATAGCCCAGATTTAATTTGTCATCCACACGCAAATATAAATAAAGGAGACCGAGACGGTCCCGCCGCGGCCTGCAGTTTTTCTTGTCACTAAAATCCATGGCATCATCATCAACAGCGGCGGGGACGCTGAATAAATTCCACGTATGACATTATATTTGTTTTTGCTATCTACCCTCATTAAGACGATTTATTGATATTTAAAAGTGTAAATACCCTTTTTGGACACCCGGTATTAAGAAAGTGTTTACCTATATACTTAAGGTTCTTAGTACGAGTATTAACCTATAGCTACAGCGACGCGGCATGTCGAAGGTTTCGCCCGAGGACTCAGTTTTTCTTTGACTTACTTAATTAAATTATTTACCGGTGCGTAAGAGCACACGATTAGATTGGTCTTTTAATTACTTCAGTTACAATGCGATTAAAATAACAATTCGATCGACATTTGCGAACTTCAGTGGAATTTTGTATTTTTATTTTACAGTTTTAAACGGTTTGACTGCGGGAGCAGAGATTAATTTTACATAAGTAAAACATCATCATCAACAGCTCATATACGTCCCCACCGAGGGGCTCGAGCCTACCCTGAATTAGGGCGATTAGGCCTTAGTCGACCACGCTCTAGCCCAGTGCGAGTTGTTGGTTGAAATGTAAATTTGTATTACTACCAGCGCCGCCTTTCATTTCACAGATAAGTTGGTAGGTCTGTATAATGAGATGTCGTTACCTTGTCCTTCTCAGGCGAGCTCTCTGTCTTGTCGGACGCCTCGCTCTCCGGCTTCTCCGTGTCGGACCTCCGCTTGCTCTTGGCGCGCGCCTTCTTCTTGCTCCGGGCGCTGGCGTCGTCGGGCGCTCCGCCCTCGGCCTGGGGCTCCTGTGCCGGTAGGTCTGTATAATGAGATGTCGTTACCTTGTCCTTCTCAGGCGAGCTCTCTGTCTTGTCGGACGCCTCGCTCTCCGGCTTCTCCGTGTCGGACCTCCGCTTGCTCTTGGCGCGCGCCTTCTTCTTGCTCCGGGCGCTGGCGTCGTCGGGCGCTCCGCCCTCGGCCTGGGGCTCCTGTGCCGGTAGGTCTGTATAATGAGATGTCGTTACCTTGTCCTTCTCAGGCGAGCTCTCTGTCTTGTCGGACGCCTCGCTCTCCGGCTTCTCCGTGTCGGACCTCCGCTTGCTCTTGGCGCGCGCCTTCTTCTTGCTCCGGGCGCTGGCGTCGTCGGGCGCTCCGCCCTCGGCCTGGGGCTCCTGTGCCGGTAGGTCTGTATAATGAGATGTCGTTACCTTGTCCTTCTCAGGCGAGCTCTCTGTCTTGTCGGACGCCTCGCTCTCCGGCTTCTCCGTGTCGGACCTCCGCTTGCTCTTGGCGCGCGCCTTCTTCTTGCTCCGGGCGCTGGCGTCGTCGGGCGCTCCGCCCTCGGCCTGGGGCTCCTGTGCCGGTAGGTCTGTATAATGAGATGTCGTTACCTTGTCCTTCTCAGGCGAGCTCTCTGTCTTGTCGGACGCCTCGCTCTCCGGCTTCTCCGTGTCGGACCTCCGCTTGCTCTTGGCGCGCGCCTTCTTCTTGCTCCGGGCGCTGGCGTCGTCGGGCGCTCCGCCCTCGGCCTGGGGCTCCTGTGCCGGTAGGTCTGTATAATGAGATGTCGTTACCTTGTCCTTCTCAGGCGAGCTCTCTGTCTTGTCGGACGCCTCGCTCTCCGGCTTCTCCGTGTCGGACCTCCGCTTGCTCTTGGCGCGCGCCTTCTTCTTGCTCCGGGCGCTGGCGTCGTCGGGCGCTCCGCCCTCGGCCTGGGGCTCCTGTGCCGGTAGGTCTGTATAATGAGATGTCGTTACCTTGTCCTTCTCAGGCGAGCTCTCTGTCTTGTCGGACGCCTCGCTCTCCGGCTTCTCCGTGTCGGACCTCCGCTTGCTCTTGGCGCGCGCCTTCTTCTTGCTCCGGGCGCTGGCGTCGTCGGGCGCTCCGCCCTCGGCCTGGGGCTCCTGTGCCGGTAGGTCTGTATAATGAGATGTCGTTACCTTGTCCTTCTCAGGCGAGCTCTCTGTCTTGTCGGACGCCTCGCTCTCCGGCTTCTCCGTGTCGGACCTCCGCTTGCTCTTGGCGCGCGCCTTCTTCTTGCTCCGGGCGCTGGCGTCGTCGGGCGCTCCGCCCTCGGCCTGGGGCTCCTGTGCCGGTAGGTCTGTATAATGAGATGTCGTTACCTTGTCCTTCTCAGGCGAGCTCTCTGTCTTGTCGGACGCCTCGCTCTCCGGCTTCTCCGTGTCGGACCTCCGCTTGCTCTTGGCGCGCGCCTTCTTCTTGCTCCGGGCGCTGGCGTCGTCGGGCGCTCCGCCCTCGGCCTGGGGCTCCTGTGCCGGTAGGTCTGTATAATGAGATGTCGTTACCTTGTCCTTCTCAGGCGAGCTCTCTGTCTTGTCGGACGCCTCGCTCTCCGGCTTCTCCGTGTCGGACCTCCGCTTGCTCTTGGCGCGCGCCTTCTTCTTGCTCCGGGCGCTGGCGTCGTCGGGCGCTCCGCCCTCGGCCTGGGGCTCCTGTGCCGGTAGGTCTGTATAATGAGATGTCGTTACCTTGTCCTTCTCAGGCGAGCTCTCTGTCTTGTCGGACGCCTCGCTCTCCGGCTTCTCCGTGTCGGACCTCCGCTTGCTCTTGGCGCGCGCCTTCTTCTTGCTCCGGGCGCTGGCGTCGTCGGGCGCTCCGCCCTCGGCCTGGGGCTCCTGTGCCGGTAGGTCTGTATAATGAGATGTCGTTACCTTGTCCTTCTCAGGCGAGCTCTCTGTCTTGTCGGACGCCTCGCTCTCCGGCTTCTCCGTGTCGGACCTCCGCTTGCTCTTGGCGCGCGCCTTCTTCTTGCTCCGGGCGCTGGCGTCGTCGGGCGCTCCGCCCTCGGCCTGGGGCTCCTGTGCCGGTAGGTCTGTATAATGAGATGTCGTTACCTTGTCCTTCTCAGGCGAGCTCTCTGTCTTGTCGGACGCCTCGCTCTCCGGCTTCTCCGTGTCGGACCTCCGCTTGCTCTTGGCGCGCGCCTTCTTCTTGCTCCGGGCGCTGGCGTCGTCGGGCGCTCCGCCCTCGGCCTGGGGCTCCTGTGCTGGCTCATGGGGAACCTCTATGTTGTAGATTTGGAGTAATCTGGAAAGGATATATCTATTATAGTACATTATTCGATAAATCTTATTTAACTAAAGGAGTTGTTCTTTTAATGGTTATTTAATTAAAATAAAAAATAGTTTGTTTCGATAAAAGGTTACGTACAAGCTATATTCCGAGGCCGGAATCTACCCAGTAAGTATTAAAAATACTTGAGGCACGAGAAATTTCATTTATTGTTTGTTATGTTATGTGATGTTAATATGCCAAAAAAATATGCTATATATTAAACGACAATTATTTTTATTTTTTTATTTTATTTATAAAGACAAACATAAATCGCTTAATTTATCATTGTCTGATTGGAAGCCTATAGTCTTCTATATTTAACAAATTGTATATTTCTAAACAGCGAGTAGTGCAAAATGTGAATAACTAAAGAACTAGCCGGTACAAGAAATTGTCTTCATGACTTTTTTTTTAAAGACTGATAATGATGAACTAAACATAACAACGTCAGCCAGGTTACCATTATAGTAGCGACAAGCACGTCTCATAAAACTGTTATTCGCACAACGAGACTTACAAGGACCAATAGCAAAAAGATTCTTATTACAACATGTGCGTTCACGTCCACGAAGTACTCTAAAACTATTATTTTGTAGTAAATCCGGGGCATCAATTAATCCATATAATAATATGCTAAACAGAAAGAAAATCTGCCAAGTTTAGCACAAATAATGCTAAATTGGCAACACTTACTTCGAAGTACTATATAAGTTGTATGGTACAGTGGGCACTGACTTGTTCGTGTAGTTGTGTTTGTGCGGCTCGTTGTGGTCGTGGCGCTGCAGCAGCGTGCAGTAGTAGCGGCACAGCTTGCACAGCACGGGCCGCGACGAGAACTGAACCGGCACCCCCGCCAGCGACAGCAGAGGGTTCAGCTCCAGGTAGCTCTGGAGCATAATGTAGTATTATAGCAATCGCATCGTACGAATGCCGTCCTGACAGCAGGCAGGAAATATGAAAACCAAATGGGTGCAAAAGAGACAGAAGAAAAATTGTACGTGTATGACAGCTGTCAGGACGGCATTCTTACGATGCGATAGGTATAGTATGATATTTTAACAGCCTTGGTCGAGGGTCGAGATTTCGCAGCTAATTACGGAGGTTCCGAGTCCAATAGGGATCGGACTGTTCCTAAATTTACCATATTTTATTAATTATTTTTAAAATATAGATTAGTAGCAGACGATTCGCGAAGAAAAAAAACATGATCGGTTGAAAAACTAATTTACAGTGATTTTTTAAAGTTTCAATATGTCTGTCTCTTTCATTCTTATATTGTAAGTGAACATTCACATTATTTAAGAAAGTTGTTTTTATTATAACTTCGAAAGAATCTATCGATATAATCTTTTACAGCGCCCAGCACTAGAGCAATATGAGCGTTTGCTCATATCCTTGGCGCACCTGCCCGCCCACAGCGCGTCTCTAACCTCCTTGATGTCCCTGTGCGGGGGAGTACTCACGTGCAGCAGGTGCGTGTTGAGGTGCTTGGTGACCTTGCGGCGGCACAGCGCCTCCCTAACCTCCTTGATGCTCTGTGCGGGGGAGTACTCACGTGCAGCAGGTGCGTGTTGTGGTGCTTGGTGACCTTGCGGCGGCACAGCGCCTCCCTAACCTCCTTGATGCTCTGTGCGGGGGAGTACTCACGTGCAGCAGGTGCGTGTTGAGGTGCTTGGTGACCTTGCGGCGGCACAGCGCCTCCCTAACCTCCTTGATGCTCTGTGCGGGGGAGTACTCACGTGCAGCAGGTGCGTGTTGTGGTGCTTGGTGACCTTGCGGCGGCACAGCGCCTCCCTAACCTCCTTGATGCTCTGTGCGGGGGAGTACTCACGTGCAGCAGGTGCGTGTTGTGGTGCTTGGTGACCTTGCGGCGGCACAGCGCCTCCCTAACCTCCTTGATGCTCTGTGCGGGGGAGTACTCACGTGCAGCAGGTGCGTGTTGAGGTGCTTGGTGACCTTGCGGCGGCACAGCGCCTCCCTAACCTCCTTGATGCTCTGTGCGGGGGAGTACTCACGTGCAGCAGGTGCGTGTTGAGGTGCTTGGTGACCTTGCGGCGGCACAGCGCCTCCCTAACCTCCTTGATGTCCCTGTGCGGGGGAGTACTCACGTGCAGCAGGTGCGTGTTGTGGTGCTTGGTGACCTTGCGGCGGCACAGCGCCTCCCTAACCTCCTTGATGTCCCTGTGCGGGGGAGTACTCACGTGCAGCAGGTGTGTGTTGTGGTGCTTGGTGACCTTGCGGCGGCACAGCGCCTCCCTAACCTCCTTGATGTCCCTGTGCGGGGGAGTACTCACGTGCAGCAGGTGCGTGTTGTGGTGCTTGGTGACCTTGCGGCGGCACAGCGCGCAGGCGAGCAGCGGCGCCAGCGCGCGGTAGTGCTCCGAGCAGAGCGGCAGCGTGTGCAGGCCCGGGTAGTCGCCCTCTAGCTTCAGCTGAAGGACACAATAATATACCGATTTTAATTTTACCCGCTGTGTGGTGACGGCAGAGCAGAATACATTTGGCACCAACCCCTACTCTTCCCGTGGGTATCGTAAGAGGCGACTTAGGGACTACACATTGAACAGGGAACGGGCAGCAGCGCTCTCTGATACAGTAACCTTTTAATCTGCGATCTCCAACCCGCCTGCCAAGCGTGGAGATTATGGCAAAACCAAACACGCGGAGTGGAGGAGGCTCATAGTCCAGCAGTGGACTGTAACGGGCCGTTGATGTTGATGATTTAGATCGAAATGTCCCACTGCAGGGCAAAGGCCTCTCTCCCTTTCTTCCATTCTCTCCTGTCTTCGGCCATCTCTCGCCATCCGTTGGTATAGACGTCTAATTCGTCACACCATCTCCTCCTTGGGCGACCTCGTCGTCTAGCATTTGCGGGGAGTCGGTGGTAACTTTTGCCCAGAGGTCAGACGGCATTCGGGAAACGTTACTATCTAAAATAATATATAATAACGAGTAAACGTAATCTTTTCAACAAGATTTGATTTTATATTTATTTATTTTTTTAATCCTGAAAAAACCTTATTTTTACCAATAATTACTACACATAATCGTTGCGTTTTAAATGCTTAAGTTTCTAATTTCAGTTCGACGCTCTTAATGGAAGGAAAACATCGTAAGGAAACCTTTACACTCCTGCGAAGAAATAAAAAAAAAAAGATATTTCTGTGCTTCGGAAGGCGCATTAAGGCGTGGGTCCCATTTGCTATCTACGTACCTACTGAAGGAGTCGTCACACAAGAAAAGTCAGAGGCTTTTGGCAGCTCTATAGCACTGACACCAGGGTTTGTGAGGTCGGTTATCGACAACAACCCACACGATGATGAATCTTACCACTTTATTGACGCTGGCCCTCATCTTGATGAGCCACTTGCGCCTGATAGAATGGTCGGCGTGCTTGGCGCAGCCGGTGGCGTGGCAGATGGCCGGCCGCCCGCTCGCGGTAGTCGGGTTCGGTTCCTGCTCCTCCTCGCTTTCGTCCTGCTCCGGTGGCGAGATTGGAGGCTTTTCTGTGCTGCTGTTTTCAAGAGGAAGGTTTGGCATTAATCTACAATACTTATGGGGAATATTTCGACAGCCAATTAAAAAAAATAGTTCATAAATCATCGATAGATGGCGTTGACGATTCGTGGATCCGAACAAATCCGGCGATAGGATTTAAAAAAAAGAATCCACGAAGTATACCTGGCGCCATCTATCGTCTTAATTAGAACTATTATTTTTATTTTTTAAAGAGAAGGTTTTGCTTGAAAATGAAGGAAGGCCAGCATTATCGAAATTCTCTGTATAATATACATACATAATATGTCCTCTATAAATTCTTGTTATGGGACCTATAGCACAAATAAAATTTTTATATTATTTGTTTTATGTTTATAGCGCACCAAAGTTGTAAGCAAATTAACGTGTATTTTTCCTTCTTTCGTTTTAAAATCACTCTCCTTGAGAGATACCAAACTTATAATCATATCCCTTAAGCCTGGTACAGTTAACCACGTTATATAGAAATTATTCATAGATCACAGTATCATAAATATATGTGAAAAACATATGAAAAATACCAGACTAACTACGTAACTATAATGTAAAATTAAAAACGATCGACACTAAATTCGTTTTACAGATTTTCATAAAACGTGACAACCAGTTTCAAATAAAAATAAGCTTTACAAGTTAATATATCCGGGACCTACGACGCTCACCTCTTTACAAGTTAATCCACTCGGGACCTACGACGCTCACCTCTTTACAAGTTAATCCACTCGGGACCTACGACGCTCACCTCTTTACAAGTTAATCCATTCGGGACCTACGACGCTCACCTCTTTACAAGTTAATCCATTCGGGACCTACGACGCTCACCTCTTTACAAGTTAATCCATTCGGGACCTACGACGCTCACCTATTTACAAGTTAATCCACTCGGGACCTACGACGCTCACCTCTTTACAAGTTAATCCATTCGGGACCTACGACGCTCACCTCTTTACAAGTTAATCCATTCGGGACTTACGACGCTCACCTCTTTACAAGTTAATCCGTTCAGGACCTACCACGCTCACCTATTTACAAGTTAATCCGTTCAGGACCTACCACGCTCGCCTATTTACAAGTTAATCCGTTCAGGACCTACGACGCTCACCTATTTACAAGTTAATCCATTCAGGACCTACGACGCTTACCTCTTTACAAGTTAATCCATTCGGGACCTACGACGCTCACCTCTTTACAAGTTAATCCATTCGGGACCTACAACGCTCACCTCTTTACAAGTTAATCAATTCGGGACCTACGACGCTCACCTCTTTACAAGTTAATCCATTCGGGACTTACGACGCTCACCTCTTTACAAGTTAATCCATTCAGGACCTACCACGCTCACCTATTTACAAGTTAATCCGTTCAGGACCTACCACGCTCGCCTATTTACAAGTTAATCCGTTCAGGACCTACGACGCTCACCTCTTTACAAGTTAATCAATTCGGGACCTACGACGCTCACCTCTTTACAAGTTAATCCATTCGGGACCTACGACGCTCACCTCTTTACAAGTTAATCAATTCGGGACCTACGACGCTCACCTCTTTACAAGTTAATCCATTCGGGACTTACGACGCTCACCTCTTTACAAGTTAATCCATTCAGGACCTACCACGCTCACCTATTTACAAGTTAATCCGTTCAGGACCTACCACGCTCGCCTATTTACAAGTTAATCCGTTCAGGACCTACGACGCTTACCTCTTTACAAGTTAATCCATTCGGGACCTACGACGCTTACCTCTTTACAAGTTAATCCATTCGGGACCTACGACGCTCACCTCTTTACAAGTTAATCCATTCGGGACCTACGACGCTTACCTCTTTACAAGTTAATCCATTCGGGACCTACGACGCTTACCTCTTTACAAGTTAATCCATTCGGGACCTACGACGCTCACCTCTTTACAAGTTAATCCGTTCAGGACCTACGACGCTTACCTCTTTACAAGTTAATCCATTCGGGACCTACGACGCTTACCTCTTTACAAGTTAATCCATTCGGGACCTACGACGCTCACCTCTTTACAAGTTAATCTATTCGGGACCTACGACGCTCACCTCTTTACAAGTTAATCCATTCAGGACCTACGACGCTCATCTCTTCTTTTCGTCGGAGTTTAAAAACTAGGTACAATCTCTTAATAGCAAAAAATCTAATAACATAAAAAAAACTATTAAAAATGCAGAAAAACATTTTAAAAACGTCATTGTAATTTAATATTCAATTGAAATTGTTTTATTCAATACTTTGAAACTATGCGGTTTTTTTTTTCAGATGATAAAAATACTAAATTAAATTCAAAGTAAAGTTCATAAATTGACGAATGTAAAATTAAAAAAATATAAAATAAAAACAACGGACGTACAAGTTAATTCAATCTGATGGATAAACAAGAAAATGTTTTTTCCAAGTATGGAAATCTTTTCGTAGCCAAATGCTACGGCGTAGCAAGTCTGTAGCCATAAAAATGTTTGAAATGGAACAAACTTCACGCACCGAATATGATATGGTATTATGGCCAGAAACAATATTTTTGTGTATAGCATTTATTGGGAGTGTTGTGGTCACTTGTGGTCTTTCGCGGGAAAGGGTAGTTCAATCCCGTATTCATGAGAGTGAAGGGAAGATACCGTGAGTATGAATTTTGGAAGTCAGAAAATGATCTTCAGTCTAAGATGTTGTAGTGAGGATTGGAAAAGATGAATTAAAACGATATTTAGAAGCAAAGCCGAGCTGGTATTATTGTATGAAGAGTAGCTCTACCATAGGAGACGTCCCTCGCCACACCAGAGGTGATAGATAGTACTCACGAGGTATCTCCCGAGATGGCTTCTCCCAAGGCGGTGTAGACGGGCATCTCGATGAATTCGTCACTCACACGTCGCATAAACAACTGCTTATTATATCCTGTATAGCGTGAGGTTATGAGGTACTCACGAGGTATCTCCCGAGGTGGAGTCTCCCGAGGCGGTGCAGACGGGCATCTCGATGAATTCGTCACTCACACGTCGCATAAACAACTGCTTATTATATCCTGTATAGCGTGAGGTTATGAGGTACTCACTAGGTATCTCCTGAGGTGGAGTCTCCCGAGGCGGTATAGACGGGCATCTCGATGAATTCGTCACTCACACGTCGCATAAACAACTGCTTATTATATCCTGTATAGCGTGAGGTTATGAGGTACTCACTAGGTATCTCCTGAGGTGGAGTCTCCCGAGGCGGTGCAGACGGGCATCTCGATGAATTCGTCACTCACACGTCGCATAAACAACTGCTTATTATATCCTGTATAGCGTGAGGTTATGAGGTACTCACTAGGTATCTCCTGAGGTGGAGTCTCCCGAGGCGGTATAGACGGGCATCTCGATGAATTCGTCACTCACACGTCGCATAAACAACTGCTTATTATATCCTGTATAGCGTGAGGTTATGAGGTACTCACGAGGTATCTCCCGAGGTGGCGTCTCCCGAGGCGGTATAGACGGGCATCTCGATGAATTCGTCACTCACACGTCGCATAAACAACTGCTTATTATATCCTGTATAGCGTGAGGTTATGAGGTACTCACGAGGTATCTCCCGAGGTGGCGTCTCCCGAGGCGGTATAGACGGGCATCTCGATGAATTCGTCACTCACACGTCGCATAAACAACTGCTTATTATATCCTGTATAGCGTGAGGTTATGAGGTACTGTCAGGTGGACGTAGCTCTTTGAAGATGGGAGGCACTCGCTTCTAGCGCATAAATCCGTAGCTAAATAATGACTCCAATATTAGATTACAATATTTTTGTATTATCTTTTCTTCATTTCAATCCCTAATCCACACCATTCTTTTTTCCACCCATCATTCTCTGACTCACTACGTCTAATTAGCTTTTTTACGATATATAGGGCGAATATCGAGTGCCAGCAACAACAAACAAAGGGAAAAGTGCGCGGAGACTGCATGTAACCAATGCAATCTCCACATCCCTCCTCCTACAGGAAAATGATCAGCCGATCACAAAAGATAAACCTAACTAATTACCTAAAAGTGCGTATAATATTTCATTTAACAAACCCTATGATTTGTACAAGAAGCCATAGCTAACAGCTACCTGGTGGAACAACGTTTCACCAAATACGAATAATTAAAACCACGCCAAAAGATTATTCATTCAAGTACAACTCATGGTACACTACATGAACCAAAAGAACAATAAATAAATTTTGAAGAATTAATAGAACAACTAACAGCGACACAAAACGTTCAACATAATATTAACATTGGACCATGCTGCTATAATTGACCAACAAGAACAAACGAAATTATTATTATGTAATATCAGATAAATCAAATTATGACAACAAAATCCCATCAACATAATGAACAAACTTTAAGTGATCACACCTAATCTAAACTTAAATATTTCAACCTAAGCTAAGACAAAAACAAATGAAAAACGCGAATACAAAGTCTAAAAATCGAAGTAGCGGCAGGTCTGGAACAGGAGCTCAGGCCTATTCGTATATGTAGAAAAATAATGATCACCTACACTATGCGTCACTTACGTTAAATATTAACCGAATAACAAGATCTTTTCCGAAGAACTATAAATATTCGATAGCATATCTAAAATGAGTGGCCTATACACTAAGCTCACCCTCCCCTTATAGAACATAACAACCCCATTAAATAGCTAGATTTTTAAAACCTTCTTTTCTTCATGAAGTTTCTTTTTTTAATATATAAAATGTTTATAAACTACTTATTACGAATCTGCAAATAAGAGCTGGATTAATCCATTCGAGAGAAAAACAAAAACTAATAGAACTTGACTAAACCTAATAAGCATAACATGAAACCAATAAGCGTTCTCGAATCCACCGACTCATAAAATACTAAACCAATACGATCGTGCTAAGAAAAAGCACATCTCATGAGGATGCATATGTCCTATTATGAGATCCGACAAGTAATGCTCAAACCAAACGAATATCTCGAACGATTGTTGATTAAATGAAAATACCATAGCTTAAGTCAAAAGTCCATGACAAACAAAAATAAATAAAATGTAAGAATAAGTTATCAAACTATGCCATATATAGACAAACATTAAGTTACCCATCATACAAAAATAAAAATAAATTTATATATAGAGACAATAATAATTATTTGTTGACAAAGACGCTGACATAACATATCAACTACAAATGACGATAGAAGTTCATGACGAGTTGTGAATAAAGTAAGGCATAGGACAGATCAAGGGAAACAAACGCCAAGTTACTATAAAATAATATTTTTAAACACGCAATCTGAACGGTTTCAGAGAATTATGGTGAAATATTAAATCACGTCTGGAGCTTCCATCTATCTTACGTAGTAAATAATTATTATTAGATAGCCTTCGAATAACACGAAACGGACCTTTATATGGACGCGATAACTTCTGACCAACATTTGTTATTCTTTTAGGATTATATACCAAGACTAAGCTACCTGGATCGAACGTTACGAACCTGACTTTCCTGTCATAATATTCCTTTTGAGTCATTTGCGATTTACGAATATTTCTCAACGCACAAGAGATCATTCTAATATTAGCATTATTGCGAGCAGCAATATCCAAATCATTACGATCAGATACAATATCAACATCAGAACGCAAAATTGGTTCTCTAGCAAAAACAATAGTGTAAGGAATCGTATTTGATGACGCCTGTCTCGATATATTATACGCGTACGTTGACATGGGCAAATACATGCACCAATCTGCTTGACTCTCGTTTGTATACATCGCTAAACTCTGAGATATAGTGCTATTAAAACGTTCTACGAGTCCAATGGTCTGAGGATGCCTAGTTGCAGCAACCGATAACGTGGAATCAAAAAAAACTATCGTATTTTTAACCATGTGTGATGTGAAAATTGATCCACGATCTACAATGACTTCATTTACCATACCAAATTTACAGAAGATCTCTTGAGTAAGAAAATCACTAACGGCCTGAGCAGTTGCACTTGGGACTGCTCTAGTTATCGCGTATTTCGATAAATACTCTAAACAAACTATGATGTATTTGTTTCCTAAATCCGAGGTCGGAAGAGGTCCTAATATGTCAAGGGCTATTTTATCAAAAAGATGATTGACTTCAATCGGTTGCATCGGAGCAATCAAATACGATCTCTTCCTCTCTTGACATTCTTTACAACTTTCGATATATCTAGAAATTTTCTTTTCAGCATCAAGAATAAAATATCTGTCCCTAAATTTACATAAAGTCTTCGTAAGACCAAAATGCGCTCCATTCCAAGGATCATCATGAATTTCCTTCATAACGTCATTAAATGAAGCTTGAGGAACAACCAAACGATCAACATATCTGTTACCTATCCTACACCTGTGAAAGAGCTTATTGTCTCTAGTAAGAAAACCTTTATAGTTTAGCCGAGATCTAGAAGCAATCCTTGAAACTTGTTCAGTGCAAAAACTATCAACGCTTTGATCAAATTCAAAACGAGAAGCTTCAATCCTGTATAACTCTGAACCATCCTCAACTACATCCTTAGGAGAGGTCTCCTTAACATCAACATCCTCAATTAATGGATTCCTGCTTAGGAAATCAGCAATTTGGTTATCTTTGCCCGAACAATATACTATATCAAAATCATATTGTTGAATCGCTAAAGACCAACGAGCTAAACGCCCATTCATATCCTTTTTAGTACGGAGCCATACCAAAGCTTTGTGATCCGTCACGACGTCAAATTTCATTCCCCATAGTAAATGCTTAAAATAATTAAGAGCCCACACTAGAGCCAAACATTCCTTTTCGGTAATCGTATACCTGGTCTCACAATCAGAGAGCTTACGCGACGCGAAAGCAATCGGAAATATTTTATCATCACCCTGCAATAAACAAGCACCTAATGCTTTATCACTAGCATCGACAAATAATCTTGTAACTATGCCTTCGCTATTCGAAAAATGTCTTAATAAAGGGGGGTTCTGAATAAGAGAAAGAATTTTAGAAAATGCATGTTGCTGTAGTTCTGTCCAAATAAATTTGACACCCTTCTTCATCAACCTTGTTAGAGGCATAGCCAAATCCGCATAATTATCTAAGAATTTTCTATAATATGAAAAGAGTCCTAAAATAGATTTAAGTTCTTTAGTCGATTTTGGCACTTGGATCTTCATAATCTTTTCAAACTGTGATTGATCTGGTCGAATTCCCTGACCCGTTATTTCATAACCAAGAACGGAAACTTTTTCAAAACCAAATTTGCACTTACTAGGTTTAAGTGTCAAATTGCATTCTTTAATTCTATATAAGATTTCATTTAAAGATAAAGAAAATTCTTCAAATGTTTCCCCATAAACCAATATGTTGTCAATATAAACAATAGCATTCCGATATTTCATGCCCCCTAAAACACTATCCATAACCCGCTGGAAAATCGCACCACTTGTTTTAAGGCCGAACGGCATGACGTTAAATTCATACAATCCCGAAGGGGTAACAAAAGCAGTTTTATGCTTATCAGATTCCTTGATTCTCAACTGCCAATATCCACTATTTAAATCCAGATCCGCAAAATATTTGGCTTTAGCTAGATATAAAATTATGTCATCTATACCCGGCGCCTCCACCATGTCAGGTGGACGTAGCTCTTTGAAGATGGGAGGCACTCGCTTCTAGCGCATAAATCCGTAGCTAAATAATGACTCCAATATTAGATTACAATATTTTTGTATTATCTTTTCTTCATTTCAATCCCTAATCCACACCATTCTTTTTTCCACCCATCATTCTCTGACTCACTACGTCTAATTAGCTTTTTTACGATATATAGGGCGAATATCGAGTGCCAGCAACAACAAACAAAGGGAAAAGTGCGCGGAGACTGCATGTAACCAATGCAATCTCCACAGTACTCACGAGGTATCTCCCGAGGTGGCGTCTCCCGAGGCGGTGTAGACGGGCATCTCGATGAGCTTGGCGGGTCGTTTGCGGTACGAGGGACAGTTTGCCCGTCTGTCTACGTGGCGATAGCATGCATCGCAAAGACAACTGTCTATTGTCAGCTTCTCTTCATCTGGATAAGGAAATAGAACATGTGTTAAATTAAGTATTGCTACATATTTGGTAGGTGTATGACTTCAACCTATAAATTTAGCCTATAAATGTGCAGTTCATTTCAATAGAATCCGGCAATAATGTAAACAAACCAATTTAAACGCGATTACTCCGTAATTACTTGTATTTGAGTATCAATCCTGATCATATTCACCTTTCAAAGAACCATAAATTCTTCTTACAATCATTTCGCTCTCTATTAACTTCTTTATGATTGTTATTTTAATAAAAAATACTCGGAAGACAAAACTTTCAATAATTTGTAAAACTGCCATATTAATTTTTTGGTCTTGTTTGTCTTTGGAAAGTTAGTGTCAAAAAATTATCTTGTTTACATTATTGCCGGATTCTATTGAAAGGGACCTTATAAGATTCCAAGTTAACAGAAATTGTTGCAATTTAAATTATTGTAAAAAGATGATGTTTTATTTATTAAGTCCCATTGAAAAAATATATTCATCAATCAGAATAGATGCAAAAATAGGTAAGATCTGTTCAGGTTCTTACAGAGATTTTGAATCCAAATAATTAAATAGCATGTAAAAACATGCCAATAGATAAATAAATAAAATTAATTCTTCAGTAGCAGCAGAAAAATAAAGCTCAAAAGACTTACTGGCCAGAACCTTCTTCTGTCTCTCAGCACTCTTCATCTGGGCAATGTGGCAGGGCGTGTCGAACAGGCCGAACTTGCCCCCGCAGTAGAAGCACTGGTCCATGCACAGCCGGCCGGGGTGGATGCTGAACGAAGACGCCTTCTCAGGAATCACCAGGTTCAGGGTCTCCTTGGGTTCCACTGGCTCCGGAACCGCTTCTCCGTCTGTGGGTTGATTAGCCGGTTTTTGACAGAGTCGCATGCACACAAATTATAGCACAAAGAACCTGTTCTGACTATTGAGATGTTAAGTAAATTTAAAGTTTAGATCTGTGTCACAGTAAAAATTAACAAAATTATAATTGGATATGTATTTGATTATATATTCAAAACAAATAATTTTATACTGACGAAGAAATGTGACCAAAAATTTTATTAAAGCTTGATGCGACGTCATAATTGCATCTAACCCAGATTTTCAAAATAAGTTACTGTTTCATAATAAATTTAAATAAAAAGAAGCTTTTGGGATTAATCCCAAGATTAGATTAATTATGAATAAGACATGTTTCTAGATTTTAGTCCATAATATCTCGTCCATTCGTATTTTTTTATGTAGAAATGGCTCTAGATGAGCTTAGCTCTTCTTCTCAAAAAAAGTTAATAGGGATACCGTTTAAAAAAAAGTAAATTAACTGTTTTAGTTCATTCAATTTCTTTCACCAATCGTGCCAGGTTAAGTGTATTTAAAATTAATTATTATGCCTATTTCAACTAGTCATGCAATATGTGAGTTTTAATATTATTTGACAAAGTTATGAAATTTGTGCTTGATTAAAAATTTGTTAGAAACTGTATATTTTTTTAAGTATTTAAAATGAGTTATTATAAATAACCTAAATGAATTAATAAAGCTATAATCGACCCAAGCGTGACTATGAGCAATTATTAAAAATTTTGAATTCTTGAAATCAATAAGATAATAAAAAGAGTTTCCAATTTGAAATATTATGTCTATAATAAAGATATGACTTCAAGAGTTTTTTTAACCAACTGAAGTAGGTATATCTAGAAAAAAAATTTTCATAGTGACGCTTTTAGTGTGAGTGCGATGTCCACACACCATGGTTGTTAAGCCGATTACTGTAAGACTTTCTGTGCCCACCCTCGGAGGACGCGCCGACGCCGCCCTGCGAACAAAAGTACACTCTAATACTACTCGGCAGATTTCAATTTAATAGGGGATCGGACTGTTGATGAATTATTTTTAAAATTTAGATTAGTAGCAGACGATTCGCGAAGAACAAAACAGAATCGGTTGAAAAACGAATTTACAGTGATTTTTTTAAGTTTCAATATGTCTGTCTCTTTCAAAAACGATTTTTTGTATGGATATTATATGGCGTTACTAACAAATGACGTCACAAGGGTATGTGCCTCTCTGTATAATTTTGAATTTCCTGACCTTTATAACTCGGTCAATTTTAAAGATAGAGCAAAAATTCTTTTGGTGTTCGATAGCAGAAACTAAGTCCGATCCCCTATTCAAGAAATACACAGATCATGAAATACTCAGTATAACAAGGGAGACTTTCAACAAGAAGCAAGCTTCACGGACTCTTGCTGACTTTACATGTCTTACAGGGATTTTTCAAAACTTTACTTAATATAACATTCTGTCCTGATGTAAATAATTGTAAGAAGTTTTATTGTACGCGACAAGCTACTTTCTTCGTGATCTTCAAGCCATTTGAGACAAAATCAAAGGCATTGAAGGTTTTGAATCGGAATCGGCTCGAGCCGATCAGAAAAGCTCAAGCTAATTTCTCGTCTAGGAATGTGTTGGCGATGAAATGTAGGTAATCCCTAATATCATCTGCGGCTCGAATGCCTCCTGGAGCTCTGCTCACCCCAAGAGGGATATAAATGTAATCATGTATGTATTTAAGAACAATCAAACTATTCTACTAAAAGTTAAATATAATTCTTAGAACCGACTCAAAGATTCCTTAAAATCTAGCCATCAAAATATAAGTTAAAGTTATAGATTTTTACATAATTTATTAGGTATATATGAAAATGTAGTTTTAACAGTAAATAAATTATATTTGAAAGATTATAGTTGATTTGTATAGTTTTTTATAGTTGATTTGTAAATTAAGATAATATTATATTAGAAAGAAAGAAAGAAAGAAAGAAAATATTATTTATTAGATTTACTTATTTTTTTATAAAATGGTGTGTTATAAAAACAATCAATAAACTCTTTACCAATTTGAAAGGCATTGTTATTTTGTAATTTGTGTACTATATTAAACTAATTTAAATTGCTTGGAAAATTTACAATAAATTGTAAAACTAATATAACTGTAAAATATAATATTTGAAGACTGCGTAAATTTGTAAATTGGAAAATGTCAAACATATTTTATAGCTAGCAAAATTTGATAAAAATGAATAATGAATCTTACATCGCAAATGCTCACCTCACGCCGCTCAATGGTGTAATAAGTGTCGTCTTCATTCGCCTCTTGTCCCTCCTCTGGCTGCAGTTTACCCCTGTTCTTGGTCTTGAACGTCATCTTAAGCGAGCTCCTATACCTCTTCTTATCCCTGTCCCCCGCGCCCCTATTCAGCTTTATCACGGTCTTCAACGTGCCAGTGTAGTCTCCAGAGCCTGGTTTCGCAGACTTCTTGTTCATCCCACTACCAATCGACCCATAAATGCGTTCTTTCTCCTTCTGCTTCTCAATCTTAGCTTCCTTAGCCGCTTTGTGTGTAAGCAAACCAAGTGTGCGCAACACGTTTTCCTTGCGTTTCTGACTCTCTGGAGTCTCGTGGAGCGCATTGCTTGGCCCAGGCTGACTTTCCACTGAATTCCGAGCAGATTTGTTACCCTTTTCAGCCTTGGTAGCTTTGGCGGGCTTTTCAAGTTTAGGTTCTTCTTTTGCAGTTGCATCTACAGGTGTTTCAGGTTTTTCCTTCACATCCGCTTTTGGCTTTTCATCATCGGGTTTTTTATCAACATCCATTTCCTTATTTTCTTTAGCTTGATCGGGTTTCGAAGGTTCTAAAACCTCTTTTGTGGCCTCTTTAGTAATTTCAGTAGTTCCAGGCGTAGGCGTGGTAATTTCAGTAGTTGGGCCTTCAGTATTCTGGTTTTTGGCAGGCTCGATAGCGTCCGGCTTGGTAGCCTCAGGTTTGGCTTTGCCAATCATTGTTACATCCTCAGGCATATTTTTGGCGCTTTCCAATGGTGGTGGGGGCAGTGCCTCAGCTTGCACAGATTGGGCGCTTTCAGGCGATTTAACAGCCACAGGATTTGGTGTCTTCGGTAATTCCAAAGATTTAACTTGTGGGGCTGGAGATTTGATCTTTTCCAAAGTAGCCATAATCGCGTCGTCATTTCCAGACTCTGATGACTTCCGAGATTCTCTTGAATTTCTTGAGGTACGCTTGGTGATCTGAACATCGTTGCTAACACGAGGCAATAAGGATACTTGTTTGTTGTCCAACAACATCGCGTTCTGTGTTGAATTATTGGGATGCAGTGTCGCGAATTGATGTAAATCGACTTGTGATGCTGGTGTCTTCTCTACGGATTTCCTTATTTCAGTCAATGTCACGTCTTTACCCAAAGACTTTTCAAATATGCTTATAGCATCAGTCTCTTTAGAGTGATTGGAACTTGTAGATTCCTTACGCGAACTGATGCTATTTCTCTTAATCAGTGTCACAGAGTTTGGTAGATCTATTTCCACAGACCTCCTAGCGTGATCTCTCTTGAGTAGTGAGATAGCAGAATTATTTTCAAAACAACTCATCAGATTCTCTTTTTCAACAGGCTTTTCAGGAGACCTGACAGTCTGAATGTCTTTCAAAGGTTTAATATCAGCCCCTGATTTAGGGATTAAAACTACATCATTGGTAACCATCATTGGTTTACCATCAGATGACTTAGATTCTGATTCCTGTCTTTGCCTTCTCTTATCAAATTCCTCGAATTCTTTTAAACGGTCCATCAACTTATCAATGCTTGCTACTGAGGTGTGTTTGTATGTTACTTCTTTGGGAGACTCATTGGGTTTATCAGTAGAGTCCTCTTCATAATGAAGTCTAATATTTTCACTATCGTCAATCTTTGAAGGCGTGCTCTCAGCAGTAACAGAAACACTTTCTTTCTCTTTTACAGGAGTTTCAGGAGCTACAATAATATTGCTTTCAGTAAGTGCCTTAGCTGCAGGTTTGGAAGTAGATTTATTTAGAAATTGGTCATTTGAATTTTCAGATAAAATTGAATCATTGTTCAAGTCACCATCTATATTTTGGTCTAAGTTATTGATGAGATCATCTATCTCTTTAGATAATGATTCAAGAGTCTTTTGTTGCTTATCATCTTTAATTGAAGTGTTGACGCCATTTTTAATGCCGGGAGTAGAGCTTGTTCGCGTCGCCGCCGCTACCTTCCTTCCCCTTCTGGCTTTCCTTATATTTTTAGTAACTTCTTTTGAATTAAAGGTTTTAGACATACTATTCAATATGCTACTACGGGCCTCAAAAAGCGTATCGTTTTCAGTCTTGTTCATTGATTTGTCTTCTACATCAGATGAATTTAAATTTTCTAATTTATGTCTATTACTATTATTGTTGTCAGAATCTAACGATGTACTTCTTTTTAAGCTCAGTGATTTCTTGGTTTTCTCATTTGTGATACAGGTAGGTACAGGTACTGCATCTGGTTTTGTTTCATTTAATTTGGAGTCATCTTTAAGAGAAGGCACTTTTTCAATAGTAGAGATCTGTATATTATTTTCAATATCTATGTCTAGGTCAGTCTTAGCTTTGTCTAATTTTTTGAGCTCCTTACTGTCTGTGTCATTGAGTGATTCGCTGAGACTCAGATCAGACTCTGTGATATCAGAGCATTTAGATATCTCACTTCCATCTCTGGAGCAGGAGCGTCCTCTCTTAAGTTTCTTGCAGTCTTCAAGACCTTCTGCATCAGGGTTCTTGGCGTCAGAAAGAAGACGGCGTCGCTTTTTCTGCTCCTTAATAACCACTTCATTCAATAAGTTGCTCTTAGCTTTTCTAGGGTTCCCCCTACGGAGGTTCTTAGCTTCAGGCAATGAAGGGCTATTGCTCCTTTCAGATCGCATGGAGTATGGGCTTGTACGTGGACCTAGAACAGCTGAAAGACTGCTAGGAGTATCTGTGAGAACTGACTTCATCATAACAACATCAGAACTTAATCTTGGTTTTCTTCCAGGTCCCCGAGGACTTGAGGATCTTGAGTTTGGAGTTGTATCCTCAACAGGTTCTTTCTTTATTTCAGAGGCTGGTATCATAGGGATGACATCCTTTTCTTGAGAGCTCAATGGCTCTACTTTCACAGCCACCTTAGGCTTTCTGCCTCGTTTAGCAGTTTGTTTGATTACTTTTTTAACGGTTTCTTTATTTACTATTGCCTTCTTGCTCCGTAGAGCCTTTCTTATGCCAAGAGGCTTTTTCTTGACTATTGCTTTGGGTTTTGCTACATTTTTCTTGGTGTCTTTGGATGTTTTGGGTTCATCTTGGCTGGTTTTGTTCTTATCTTCTTCATCGGCTTTCTTCCGGGCTCGAGTCTTGGGCTCAACAGCCGAGTCCTCATCCGTGCTTTTCTCCAGGTCGTCCTTGGCTTGTTTGGTCTTCATATTGGAATGTGTGGTGGGAGCCGGTCCCGTACTGCCGACATAAGGTAGCTGGTGGAATTTTTGATTCTTCGATTGGCCAATTTGATGAAATAAGGCTTTATAAAATTAAAACTTATGATTGCTTTGAAAAGTACTAAGTATAAAGTTCTATAAATCTAACTGATAAGCTCTTTCTAGGGTTGTTATCACAACCACTGTCTTTAATCAAATTCTACTCTTTTCCCATTATAGTTTGTTCTTAATTCTGATATAGTAGGTACACCTCAGGTGGACTGGATCTGAAAAGCAATAAAAAAATGCTCATTAAGCCAGTTGGCTTAGTTAATAGGTCACAATTAGTAACGTGGTATTAAACTATCAGTAAAATCTACCCTAACGACATTGTTGGAAATAAGTCATCAAATACTAAATATTTCACTCCAATATCTCAGCACTTGCCGATGTAATGAATTAACTAATTAATTAAATCAACTTTCGCTTTGGATTCCGCGTAAATTTCGTCTAAAAACCATAGTAAACAATAGCAGGCACACAACTACAACCTTGCGATCTCCCTTGACGTGGTTTTCTTTAGTTTATAGCAATATAATTGTTCAAAACATCATCGGCACGCTATAGTTAACAAAAACAAAAGTTAAATAACTTGTTTACATTGGTTAATGCTTAGAAAACGCGCCGGGAAAATCATGAAAATCTCATGTTTTGCTAGTTTCACTTGGCGAGTGACATCTAACGCCACCTACAGTGCACCTACAGCTGAGCGAATGCGTGTGCGTCGCCGAAAGCACCAAATCATTTCCCTAGCCGTGGCGCACCTCCGATATGTACATGCTAAATACTCACAATTCCTCCAATGGAACCCCCAAAAACCACAATAAACAGTTAATTGGTCACACAACGCACCATAATATGCAAAAAAGTTCAATATAAACGCGCGATAAAACTTAGAAAATGATTTTTGAAAAGCACAAATGTCTACAGGCGTCCGCCATAATGTTTCCTTCGAAACGAAATATAGTTCTTATTGCTCTCTTGCCGTCGCTCTATTCGCTATTCAAAATGGCGACCGTGTGGCGAACTCCGTGCGCATTTGCGCGACTTTTTCTTGGAAAACCTCGTCAGATCTTGAACAACGCGACTGATTTGGGTTCTAAGTTAACTCCGGAATCACTATCGGTAAATATTTTATTATATTTTCACTTAAATTGCGTAAAAATGACACATTGCCCGCAACATGTGACAGAACTATAGATGTACACCCTTCCCAACAAGTTTAATTTCACAAAATATTTATTTTTGTTTACATTATGGGTATTTTTTTAAATTATAGCTTATTTTATATCGTTATGTACTTTATTTTATCGTATGTTTTGAATCTTATGTATCCTTTAGTATTTCTTGTGAATTTCATGGATTTTGATTATTTTCGCATGTGCCTATCCCCGTGAGCTCGTGGTACTAATTTAAAATCAAGATTTTAAATCAAAATAGTTGAATTTAGTTATATTTCTTGTTTCAGGTATTATTTGTGCCAAGAAATTACTCGAGTTACGCGAAATCACCGTTAGTCACTAAAATAAAAGAACAATACGAGTTTGAAATTGTAAAGAAGCCTGCGGAATGGGCGTACGTAGCACGACTTTTACCATTCCAAACTATACCTGAAGTTACATTGAAAGAGAGTTACCCATCTGGATGGATACCACCAAAAGAGGAATCTAAAAGTCTTCCTTATTTCATCGCAAGAAACAAAAATCACAATTTGCCTATTTACTTAAACGTGACTTATAGAGGCAATCGCAAAATATCGACTATAAGAAAGATTGAAGGGGACATTTGGCTGATGAATGAAGAAATAAAGGATTACTTGAAACAGAAAGCCAATAGATACGTTGAAACCAGAGTTCATGAACCTGCTAGATCCATTGAAGCCAAAGGAGACTTCGTCAACTATCTTTTAGAGTGGGCTCATTCCAAAGGATTTTAGAGTAAATTACGTTTACAATACTATTGTTGTAGGTCAAAATGTAACAATAAATGCGTGATAGAAACCGAATATATTTTTTATTCTTTACACTCAAATAAAGCTCCTGTCTTTGTAGTCTGACAACAAAAAAATATCCTTATCACAGAAATTCATCGACTAACTTCTTAATTATGGCATTTGAAACTTAATTACTTATTTATTAAACAATGATGAAAAAATTATAATAAAACAATGAGTATAATTAGCTATTATTAGGCCTCATTCACATGCTCCCGGGCCCGGCCGTCTCTTATTACTAAGATGAAGCTCTATGAACGTGTTCACACGGTGCCGCCGGCGTTAGTTTTGTTTAAGTTTGCAAGCGTGGACGGCTCGCGCCGGGCTTACGTCCGGCGCTCAGTCTAGTATGGCAGTCTATGAGAGCATTCCCACGTAGCCGGACCTACGCACGGCGCGTGCCGTCTACCTACGATAGAAATAAATTCGGAAATATTAATTACGGCAGTCGAAGAAAGATCAGTACTTTGGGATATTTTGATGAAAGATATAAAAATAAATCTGAAAAATATGACGCTTGGTAAGATATTTGTCAGCTTTTGCAGCCTTTATTTAATGAAATGGGACCATTTGCGTACATACATACATGACACATTCATTCACAATATAGGTAGGTATGTAATGATACAGGAAGGAACTAATTAGGAACTATTATATTGATGCGTGTGAGCAACACAACGTCAAAACAACCTAATGAGCCCGCACCGCAGCCGGCTACGAACCGTGCCGGCCGCCGTGCACGTGGGAACGCATAGCCGGCGACGGCGACGCGCTGGTCCGGCGCAAACCGAGAATGTGTGAATGAGCGCTTAGTAGTATTTTTTCAGAGAATAGCGTTGTATTTAATAAGAACAAACGAAATAAATAGAAAAGATTAATATACTTCATTAGCACTTTATTTGTTACACATCGACGGTCAACTACGACCTGACTGAATAAATCTGAGGCAGATTGAGCCCCTCTGTAGGGAAACATATATATACGACATTTATATGCCAACGAATAAAAACATACCTACTATAAATTATTGTAAAAAAACGGTGGGTGATTTTAGACAGCCTGCAATTGCTACGTATCTTTTTCCTCCAGGCAACCAGGCAGGCTTTTACAACCGTGATTATGTATGTATCTATGTATTTACATATTGAAGCTATTATTTTCCTTTATTACGAAGAAAATTATGGAACATAAACCACTTTCTACCATAAAAACTAAATTAACTAGCATAACCATAAATAAATAGTTAAATATAAAGCCAGGAATCAATCGAAACTTGCGCGGAGCGCTGTACGAGCGTGAAGCCAGTTGCGTTTGGTCACCGCTAGTGGCGCTGCAATCGGCGGAAGGTTTTATCTACGTATTTTGTAGCTATATAACATCCGGCCGACTTCGCTGGGCTCCGTTCGCTGCTGTGTATTTTCGATGCGACTCGCTTCTCTTTGTTCCGAACAACTTTTCTAAACCTGATGCGATTAATAAACTCTCTGGCACGCTTTTTCAGAGGAGCTCAAACGAATGGCGACTTTTTAGGTTAGATGAATGTTTAAAGTAAATAAAAAGTAACATTTTGACTATGAAAAAACGAATAGCTTATTTCTACGTCGCATTACATTAGATTGTTTACTATTATCGCTCGGAATATGCGTTCCAAAAGTTATCTTTTGGAACCATTTTGATAAAATATTCGTCGTGGACGCTATGGGCTTACGTTACCTGTCTTTACGTAAATTGTATTTACTTACGTACCTACCTATCATAATGTTGAGTTTGTGACGTAAATACCTACTGATTATTGATTAATTTATTTAACGTTTTCAAGGTTATTGTTCGTGACTCGTACAGGACGCTAATTTCGTAGTTGAAGTGACCTTTTACGGGCTCTGCAATGCAATAGAAGCGCAGATTTTCAATGCCATGCTCAGTTCAGTAGGTATTGTAGACATAAATAATTTAATTTATTGATAGTTTTAAGTACAACAGGTAGATAATTAGGAACTATTAGTATTCATGGACCTACGTGTATTTACATACCCTATAGGTAGGTATCTACTACCTCTCCAAGTGTTTTACTGCTGCTATTTTATTTAAGACTCCTTTTTCTTTCGCATGTTACATAATCCTTGTAATTATCTTGTAACTATCTAGATATCTAGGTATGTAGCAAGTAATTTAATTACTTAAGAAACTTATGCACCTGTGGGTAGGAAAGGATCGTATTGTTACTTATATGCACCTACTATACCTACTTTGTTTTATTTTATTTTATTTATACCTACTAATTAAAGAAGTTGTATTTCAATGCGTAGGTACCTAACTAGGTATATGTATAAAAAAAAGTTATTTATATGTATTGAACGCATTATGTAGAAGGTCTACCTACCTAACTTACCTACGTACGTGACTTCTATAGATCTAATCATCTTCAGGTAGCAGCAGGGTAGTGAAGCGAGTAACCCACGTCAACCTTCAAAACTGCTCCCGGGTTTCGTTCAGTGCTAGTACTCATAAATCTAAAAAAAAATAGTTTCATACTAACTAGCTTTTCAGCAGGTCGAGTAAATTTTAACAGTTAAAAAAAAACATTCAAAATCTTGAAAAGTTGCGAAACCAAAGTTTTTCAGGTTCACGAACAGAACAGCTACCAGAGGTTTTGCGCGTTATTTAGATAACAAATTGTATATAGCTTTTAGCCCGTGGCTACCCTACCCCTGCATTTTTCCCTCAGGAAAATCGAAAATATTGCACAAGCTCTTGAAAGAGGCAAACAAACAAAAACACTTTTTTAAAGGACTCATAGTATACCTCTATATTTTACCTACCACTGTAATGTATGTTTTACACGTGTTTGTTCAAGTGTTATTTCTTTTTTTTTTCAAATAATTATTCAAATACGACTAAGTAGATAAGTGGGTAAGTGGGACCCATCGAAGAATTAGATACAATAATAATAAATAATCTCTATCGAATCCTACGTAAGGTGATGTGATGAGTTTTAGTGTGGGCTGGATTTTCCGTAATAACTTACATTAAAAAATTATTCGTTCGTGTATGTGCGCATAATAATGAAATGACGAATCTTAACCCAAAAATATTTCCAAACGTGGTCTTAGTGTGTGCTTCTTGGGAGCCCACTAAAGCTTTGCTCACCCCGTGAGCCCCCGACGATAGAAAAGTGATGATATTATGAATGAATGAATGAAGTAAAAAATGTTTCATCATCATCATCAACGGCTCGTTACAGTCCGGAGGGCTTTGCCATAATCACGCTTGGCAGGCGGGTTGGAGATCGCAGATTAAAATGTTACTGTATCAGAGAGTGCGCTGCTGCCCGTTCCCTGTTCAATGTGTAGCCCCTAAGTCGCCTCTTACGACACCCACGGGAAGAGTAGGGGTTGGTGAGAAATGTATTCTACTCTGCCGTCACCACACGGCTAATTTTCACATTTATAATAATAATATAATATATATTTACTCGTACAGTGTGATTTTCCTTCGAGGCGCATGAAAGATAACTACTCTTCGTCTAAGATCATCTTTTTAATAACATTTTGCTTTCGTTTAATAATAACAATGAATAACTAGAATAAAAAAGTTAAAACAACGGCGGTCGGACCTCGTTACCTCGTAAGTCCAGTGTGGGGAAACATCTTCAGTTCACCTTTATTATTATTATTTATGAACAATTTTTTTTTTAATTGGCTGTCAGAAAATTCCCCATTGATTGATTTTCGTTCATTAAACTGAACATCTTTTCCAAAGGCAGCCCAGGGATATTTGAGACAAGGACATAAATTTTCTACCGACCATGTCCTTCTAAACTATCATTGCATTAAAATCGGTTTAACAGATTTGCCGTGAAAACTGACAGACGGACTTTCAATTTTCATATAAGGTCATCACATTCACACCAATATTTTAAATGTGAAAACACCTGCCACCCTAGGTGGTAATGACTGGACATCGGATTATAATGCATTTGCATGTTTGCATAATATTGTAGCGTTGTGTTACGCTTCGGTGTTCGAAACTTTTTTCGTGTTCTTCTCAGTTTTTTTCTTTTTCAAATTTCTAATTTTGAATTCGATTTTGAAAGGCTTTTGGTTGGTTTTGTTTTTTTTTGTATTCAATTTTTTGTCTCGTTATCGAGCTGTGGTGTTTGTGCTGCACCGTTTTTTTAAATTTTGTGCAAATCCAATAAAATATTATTATAAGTATTATATTATAATAAATATAAAATATTGTAATAAATTGAGTGAAAAAGTTTAAGCCGCTCCTTGGAGCAAACCGATTGAGGATAACCGATGTGGAGAACCGATTGAGGATAACCGATAGCCTTGTGGACAGGGCATCAGGCTCGAACGCGTACCCGCGGTGAGCGAATAGACCTAGCCGAGTCGTCGGAGTCTGGCGCACTGGACCTGGGGTCGCTTCAGTGGTCGCACGAGTGACTGTTCCCGGCTGCAGACCCGCCGCTACTTCGGAACCTGAGCTTGCAGCAGCTCGGGGATTGCAGCAGTTGCACGTGCGGACTGGAAGTTTAAGTTTTTTTTAAAAAAAAAACGAACATTTTAAACTCAGTTAAACCATCAACCAGTTGTGAACCATCCCTTAAATTGGTGCGTCGCAAGTTTGGTTTGTTTTTTCCTAAATTCAAACCGGCTCTCCACGCCACCGTTCACCACTCCTGGCAAAGACTTTTGGTACAGAACGTTTCACCTTACTTAGTCTATAGATTTGTTGCGCAACGATTCCCTAGACAGGTAGGGCATTATTTACTCCTCAATCTCCTACACTTGTTAAACCTCCACTAATTTTGGGGAAGTCTTTAATTCCAAATTATTTTTATTATTGCCGTGTTACTGTTCTTTGTTTTCTGTTTTTGTTTCTGTTCTATATTTTGCTTTTTTTGGTAACTTTTTATCGAATCTTGGCCTTTTTACCCTTTTTAAAAATCTAAATTATTTACGTATTGAGTAGTACTTTTCGGTTTTTATTTTTAACACTACAATATGCAAATGCATATAATTCCATTTTTATAGCGTTATTGCATATTTTGGTACTTTTTCATTGATAGTGCATATTTCAGTAGTTATACGTGTTAGGCGGGTTGTATTATACTGTCGACACGTCTTCCTCCACGACAAACTCTGCCTGAAGAGGGCTCTTCAGAAATGGCGCCACATTTCAAGTTCTGTCCGGTAGCGTCAGTTGACGTCGAAAGGTCATTTTCAGCCTATAAATATTAAGTGACAAACGTCACAAGTTTTCTGTAGAAAACCTAGAAAAATATGTTGTTGTTTATTGTCACAAGAATTATAACAATAACTAATATGAATATATGTATGACATATAAATATAATGTTAAAATAAACGCAAATTGTAATAATAAATGGGTTTTTGATTGTGCATATTTTGTGCATATTTAGCCCTTTTTTTAGTGCATATTTGCATGCATATTTTGGCATTTTGATAGTGCATATAATCCGATGTCTAGTAATGACCCTATTTGGTTCAGCTACAACATCTATTCTAAATTAGAAAACTAGAAATAGGTTTTCATATGGTTTTTTCATCGCATTACGATTTGAAGACGATGTCTCTTGGTGACCTCCAGAGTTGATGCACATTTGAGCCCTATTTATGACATTTACCTAACTTGCCGTAACACTTCCTGCGATATGTGTTCCTTATTTCTTGATGAATGTTTTCTTTTAGGGCTGCGAGAGTCTATGGCTTATTCACATTAACCACAGATTTCAAATAACCCCAAAGAAAGAAGTCTGGACAGGTGAGATCGGGTGATCTTGCAGGCCAGGGTAAATCGCCAAAACGAGAGATAACACGGCAGATATTTGGACGTTTGTTCCCACTTCACGAGTACTTAACGGATTTGGTTGAAATTTAATTGTATAATATATTGTATATAGTTGTTTTGTTATTGTAAATATTTTTTGTTCTTTTATAAAATAAAAACGATTTAATGAAAAAAAAAAAGTAAAAGTAAATAAATAAAGAAATACATTAAAATTTTATTTAACCAATGAAACTGAATAATTTGATCAATGAATCTAAATAATTTTCCCCATTGAAAATAGTAAAATAAAATAAGATGAAAAGTGCTAATAAATCAGTTGGCTACGCAGTTTTTTGTCAAAGGGCCATTTTCGTCGGCCTGTGATCCTTAGGGAATGTCGTTAAGTTTCATGCATACACTGTCTTAATAGTAGATTGTTAACTAACCAAGGGGTGAAAGCGATCAATTACACCCGAAGTATTTTGGCGCACGAGCGTAGCGAGTAAGGGTGGAACTATCAGTTTCCCACGAAGTGAACACTCTGATTTTCATCTCGATTTGCGAGAAAAGGCAACAAAACTTTTCTAAAAAAATATAGGTACTTAATTAATTACTAAGAATAATAAATATTGCTGTATTATGTTTTACTCGGTCGGTGGTCTATTGGCTAGGGCCGCTGCCTCCCCCCGACGACGATCCCCACGATGACGTACCAATGTGTTTTAGAATTTCGAATTCACACGTTTGTTCGAGGCTCTTACATGAAGGAAAACATCCTGCACACTCCTGCGAAGAAATTCAAAGGTTGTGTGTGAAGTCGACCAACCCGCACTGGGCCAGCGTGGTTGACTAAGGCCTAATCGCCCTAATTCAGGGTAGGCTCGAGCCCCTCGGTGGGGACGTATATGAGCTGTTGATGATGATGTTTTACTTATGTAAAATTAATCTCTGCTCCCGCAGTCAAACCGTTTAAAACTGTAAAATAAAAATACAAAATTCCACTGAATTCCACTCGCAAATGTCCATCGAATTGTTATTTTAATCGCATTGTAACTGAAGTAATTAAAAGACCAATCTAATCGTGTGCTCTTACGCACCGGTAAATAATTTAATTAAGTAGGTCAAAGAAAAACTGAGTCCTCGGGCGAAACCTTCGACATGCCGCGTCGCTGTAGCTATAGGTTAATACTCGTACTAAGAACCTTAAGTATATAGGTAAACACTTTCTTAATACCGGGTGTCCAAAAAGGGTATTTGCACTTTTAAATATCAATAAATCGTCTTAATGAGGGTAGATAGCAAAAACAAATATAATGTCATACGTGGAATTTATTGGAAATTTAGTTGAAATGGATTCGTATACAACTCAGCGCGCATTTTGTGTAAGAGCTTATTGTCAAAACAATAATTCGATAATAACAGCTCGCCGCTTACATCGCGCGCAGTTCAATGTACGGGACATTTCTTTATCTCACAGTGCGAATATCATTAGAAAATTGATTAAGACGTAATGGACGTCATTTGGACAGCATAATTTTTTTCTTGTTAACTTTCCATTGTATGTACCTACTTTTTGCAAATAGTAATAAAATTATGAAAATTTTTCATATATAATTTTTGGGTATAAACTGCCAACACCCTTTTTGGACACCCTATACTTACTCAAGTTGAGACAGTTCCGGCTGACGATTCTCCTCAAAGTTAGGAACTTTATATGGAGTGGGTTGTATTTTTAGTCTTTCAGTATCGAGTTCTTTTTACGTCGATAACTGGAGACAGCGCATATTTTCATCCCTAAATTAAATCCGACTTCTATTTAAGAAAATACAAGGTTATTTTTAATCAATGCGCGTATTTAAAGTATTAGTAGTATTAAGACATTTTAGACCGCCATGGACGAGAGAGCGTCTGTGGTCTAAGTGGCTAGGGCCGCTGCCTCCCGTCCGGGAGACACGGGTTCGATCCCCATCACGTGTTTTCGAATTCATATGTACGTTTATTCGACGCTTTACGGTGAAGGAAAACATCGTAATGAAACCTACAAACTCTTGCGAGGAAATTCAAAGTCGACCAACCCGCACTGTGTCGGCGTGGTCGACTAAGGCCTAATCGCCCTAATTCAGGGTAGGCTCGAGCCCCTCGGTGGGGACCTATTTGAGCTGTTGATGATGATGATGATAAGACTGTCATTTGTAACATCTTTTAACAAGAAACAAAGAAGTTTTGACTATCCATAGACAGATTCCGCCATAATATATATTGTGTTAGTGAACTCACCCAAAAAAATGTAATGACGGATCTAAGTGATGTAAAACATCCTATGGAAATAAATAATTTTTGACTTTTGACTTTGACTTTGCAAATCTTCGGCCTATTTTCCTTGAAAAGTTGTAGTCTTTTTTATCTTTTTTGACCCATTTTCCACGGAAATCATTTTTAAATATATGAACAGTCTACACAGATCTCACAATCCTTATTCCATAAGCTGGGCGAGTATTTGAAAATAAAAGACGAGAAACGCATGGAAACATTTTGAATGTTATGTAATTTGTTGCGTTCAGTTCAGTTCAAAGCGGCCTAATACATTTATAAGTACATCAGATTTCCGATTGGATGGCAGGCTTAACATAAAACTCTGTGACACTGAGGTAATGATGGTCGCGCCCTACGAATAATACTTATAGCACCAAATTACACTAGCCTTCAGGATAAGTAAGTTGAAGTGGCAATGGGCAGGCCATATAGCTCGACGAACTGACAACCGATGGGGAAGAAAGGTTCTCGAATGGCGACCACGGGTCGGAAGGCGTAGTGTTGGACGGCCTCCCACAAGGTGGACAGATGACTTGGTGAAAGTTGCTGGGCGCCGGTGGAGCAAGTAGCGCAGTTCACGGTGGAAACCTATAGGGGAGGCCTATGTTCAGCAGTGGACGTCTTCCGGCTGAGATGATGATGATGATGATCAATTTCACTTCCCTAAATATCGAACTCTAATAAGTAACTACCGAGGTCATTGCTGTTGCAGTTCTAATTCTAATTGAAACAGCAATACAATACAAATTAGTCACTGAAAGAAAGGTGTATGCTAAAATCAGTGAAGACTTATTTCTTAGACTTATCTATTGTATAGGTATGAGTATCACATTATATAATAACCTCTCCAATGAATTTAAAGCACTGCCAATCAAATAATTTAAGGTGAAATTGTATCAATGGCTCAATGACTGTACTTTTTATACTATTAATGAATTTTTGACTAACTGATGTAATTTAATTTAATTTGATAATTTAATATAACTTGACAACTGTATTGATATTGTTTTGCATGCCCCTCTTGGCGAAACATGACTGATTTTTGTATCAATATATTTTTCATTACTCATACTCTGAAAGTAGTTCGGAAGTTGCCTGAGGAGCGGATTGAAGGTATACTTTTCAGCCCGGAGGGAGAATCACTTTCAACTGACAGCTGTCATTCATTCATTCATTCTGGCAAAAAAAACTGGTTCTAATTTCGCATTTCTATTAAACTATGTTCCATCTTTCTATACAGCCACTCAAATACAACGCAATGTTAAATTGAAATAACATAAAGTTAAGTATTAAAAGAATATATATTTTTTAAATTACATTAGGGGCGGGTTATTTGACTGATGTATTCTTTATGTATTCTTGACATTTTGTACTCAAGTATGTAATTTTACTAAATAATAAATTAATGACATTATTATAATTAACTTACCACTATTTCTTTAAAATAAAATAGATTTGCGCAAAATATTTAACATTTTTCAATGATGGAAATTAAAAATTATATCTCAAAAGCTGGCCGGCACGGCCACAGCAAAAAGTAAAAAATAGACGGGAAAGCAACAATCCGATTAATATTTGTTTCTCGAGTTGTAGGGTTTTGTTTAGCTAATTCGTGTTTTTATTTTTACTTTCCTATTTCCTATTCGTAATGAAAAGTACAGTGTTTACCTCTGGTTAAAGACTTATTTAGTGCCTCGAACTATTAGGGCCTTCGCTACGCTCAGGCCCCAAACATCGTCTCGGCGCTAAATAATTTACTTTCACCCCTCGTATAACAATGTACTTATTAAGACCTGTTTATACCATGTTTGAAGCAAATAAACCATTATATTCTATTCAGCTTAATAATGCACTCCGTGCGTTAAAATAAAGGCGAAGAAAAATTATTCGTCGATCCTTTTTCATCTTTTATAAGAAAAGCAAGACTGCATTTCAGCCAAACTGACTGAAAATTCAGCCATCAGAAAGAAAAAAAAAATTATGGCCCACCCATATGGATATCTGGCAATACGTTTATAATATTAGCAAGGATCTAGGGATAGATATTTCGTTTCGCTTTAGATTGTCTTGCGTTGAAATCTTCGTTATGTGGTCGTAATGGACCCCACGAACGCTGGTTTACATGGATGATTTCCAGGGCAGGGGATTTGAGGAGTACACTTGTCATGGTGTTCAATTCGTCAAAAGTGACTCAACGTGTCTTCTGAAGAACGATTTTTAGTAAGTAAAAGTAAGTAAAAGTACGTAAAAACACTTTATTGCACACAAAAGGAACATAAAAACAATAGATAACAAACATATAGATTGAGTGCGCAAAGGCGGCCTTATCGCTTGTAGCTATCTCTTCCAGACAACCTTTGGGAAGAGGACATTTAGAAAGAAGACTATGGTAGCGCATGAGCAAAAATCATTTTTTATTATAATTATTTCATGAATAATGAGTAGATATTTTTTCTTAGTCGTGTTGTCTTGGTTAACCTTAATGTTACGACTGCCTAATGACCTCTGACTTAGCTTAACGATATACGGAGAAAACTAGTTTATTATCACTTTGGCTGCTGAAAAAAAAACGCAATAATACAGCCATGCGCACCCCGACCCAAAAGTTCGAGCAATTTAGTAACAGCGCAGCTACGACGTAGGGGCCGCGCAGTCACATTAGGAAATTATGCACCTACGAGGCGGGTTTACGCGCACGGCAGTCTTAGCATGCTCCGCAGTCTCATAGCAGGCGTCGTGTAGAGATAAGATTTTACTTCACTAAAATTCTACGTCTAGATGGTCCAGATTTGTTTTCAATCAGAATATAATCAGTATGAATAAACTTTGTTAGGAAGGAGTAAGATCAATACAACCCGCGGCCAATGTAATTTGAAAAAAGACGCTGCCCGCAGGACCAGATCCATGAAATCAACAACGTCTATTTATGGCTAACAAACAAGATAAAATAAAATAAGAACTTTATAAGTATAAAACCAGGTATAACACTTATGTCCTTTTCGTTTCTATGAGTAATGAAAGAGAGGAGATTACAAATTACATTTTAAAAGGGCGTAAAAGTCCAAATAAGATGTTTTAACTCTATTGCCACAGCAAACGATAAAAGTTTTCTTTTAGAAATATTTATTTACAAATTACCTCTTAAACAGTTTTACGATATCGAAACAATAAAATTATATCAAGAAAGTGATATTACTTTCAAAAAAACTTTAATCGTTTGCCACGGTGACAGGTATGCAACTTAAGTATCTAATGATCTGCCGTCTGCGCATAATAATTTGTCTCTACGCAGCCTGATAGGACAAACCAAAAAACACTGCACCATACAAATTTTCCCTATTTGTTTATTCTTCAGGCTTAGTCACTTCACTGTAAGAGAAAATGGGAATCCCACTTGTCGACAGGGACTCATAATAAACAGGATCCAGTAAGTCGCATTTGCCACGCCCTTTCGGAAGTAGGGAATCCCTAAATATAACGATGAATTAATAGCTTGCTCTCTCCGGAGAATACGGTATTTTCTAGATGCTCCAGCCAGATAAATTAAGCACTTTTTACCTCTGACTGAGAAAATACTCATTGGTGTCGATTCGGCATACGTCCAACAAAACTAAAATTAGTCCTGTACTTTCTATCATTTTTAATTGAAAAGGGACCGAAGATCATCGGTTTTGTTTTTGTCTTTGACTTCACGACTAACTGTCAATTTTAGTGTATTTTTACCCGACTGCTTTAGAAGGAGGGTTATGTTTTTCGAGTGTATGTATGTATGTATATTTTTTTGGCACGCTCTACAGCCTAAACGGCTTGATGGATTTTAGCTAAAGAGGTATCGTTAGATTCGTCTTACTGGTGAGAGTGACACTGGGTACATCAAATTTATAAAAAAACCAAGATGGCCTATTATTGGCGCCAAAAGTTTTAAATTTTTCATGCAGTCGGGTTTTTTGTTTTTTTAATAATAGTGATTATTTATAGTATTTTTTTACTCGTCATGGTGTAAGGTAGGCACTAAAACAAGACTAAATTTGACAGTTAGTCGTGAAGTCATAGACAAAAACAAAACCGATAATCTTCGGTTCCTTTTCAATTAAAAATGATAGAAAGTGACAGGACTAATTTTAGTTTACTTTAGTTGGGCGTATGCCGAATCGACACCATTATGCTTGATTTTAAAACATAATAAAAAGTAAATAACGCTAACGATTTTTTTTATAAAGTAAGGATATTTTATTTTTATAGGTTACGATTGGATAATATTTAAAAAAAAGAAAAATAAAAAAAAATTTACAATAAATCGTTCTATTTTCTGAACGCTAAATAAAATAATGTCCTGGCTTGAAGTAATATCGCGTCACGTGTCGCCTCTTCAGCATTATAAAGTTCTAAGCTGTTAACAGCTCAACACTATTTTACTACGCCGTAGACCGTAGCGCGAGTAGCAAAATGCGTTTTAATAGTGCTACGAAAGATACGATGAACATTTCGCAGGCCTTTCAGTGGTCCTTATACGAGTACAATATACGAGTGTACTAACTTGTACTGACATACTTATTATCTTTAATTATTTTTATATCCGTTGAATATTAGTTTTTTCTTTATAAATTTATTCTTAGTCACAGTTCACAGTTCTATATTCTAACTTTATTGGTGATAGATAGCACACTATTTACTTTTCTCAAATAAAGTAAATTCAAATTTTTGGAAAAAGTTGATTTAATGGTAATAACATGCCTTTCCAAATTTCAGAAATCATCTAGTGGCTTATAATTTTGATAAATCTAGATAAGATTTGTGTTGTTATCACGATAAGTAAACATTGCGTAATAAACACTAACGAAAAGTGTATACCTATATCAGGTGTATTTCGGAATTAGCACTATCTTTAATGAACTGGAAATGAGTAGGTATCTCTGTCCCTAACATTCCCGGAATCTTAAATTGAAATTGACAATGCATGTGTCACAAAATCGTCGAATCATGCTCATGCGCAATCGGACTTGTGGTGGAGAGAAAACTCATGCGTCCCTAATTCCCGGAATCATACAAACTTGGTGCTGCAAGAGTCAATAGAATTAGCATCTTCCCGGTAGAGGGCTGGATACTTAGACGACCGATAGGTTACTCACTGGTAAATGTAATAGGGAATATGCATAAAAAAAATATTAGTTTTTTTCATAGTTCATCTGAAATTATACAAAAATAGAATACTGACAGTCAAAACAGAATCGAAATTGATCAAAAACAAACTAGATACAGCATTATTTAACAAATATATATGTCCCTCTTTTCATCATTAACGAAAATAAAATTTTCTATGGCGGATATATGGCCCGCATGACCAATGACGTCAATGGTCATGTCAGACCTCTCTGTCTAATGTGACTCAGGCTGGCTGGACAATTCTTCCAAATGAGCCGCGTTTAAGTACACAATTTAAGGTGACGGCTAATCACGCTTATTTCAGTTTATGTGACGCTAGAGAACCCGAGATAATCGAACGCAAACGTGTCCAGCCAGCTTGAAAACCGCTTTTCGTATGGTCTCTCAATCTCCGAACAGAAGGGATTCTAAATATTTCTTGCTTATTAATACTGCGTCACCTAAAATTGTGACAGGCATCCAGTTTGAATTTTTGAGATACGTATAGCCATTTAGCTAAAAAACAACGAAAAGCGTGGCCAGCCAGCCTGAACTTACGTATTAAACTTCTGGCTGGCACCTCTGAATCTCGACAACGAAGCGTTATAAAAATAATTCCTTAACTTAAAATCATGGTCACCACGCAATATTTATAGAAATTTGTATGGGAAAAAAACAATGATCAATATCTCTGAAACTATTGGAGGGATCGTCGTCACATTTACAGGTTTGTTGTTTCTGAGCAAGATATTTGAAAAAAAAAATTATGTGTTTAGCTGGTACTTGAAACATTTCGATTAATGAATTTAAAATAAATGTGCATATTCCCTATTCGAATTAGAATAGAAAGCATTTATTCCTAAGATGCAGAGGCGTTGATTGCGTAAGCAACTTAACAAGATTTTGCTACGCCGTAGCTCGTAGCGAGCGTAGCAATATGCTGTTTTTAAAGCGTTACGAAATGAAAAGGAAAGAAAAAAGTTATGTATGTACGAATGTAAATTCACGTAATTGTTGTACATAAATATTTTTCAAGACTACATCGTTTTTTGATGAGGAAGTTAAGGTGAGGTTATACCAACAATAAGCAGACCACTGTGCTCAATTGGAAAACCGTGCGTAAATTTCGTAATGCTGAACTGTGGCCTTTTTAGCACTGTGGCGAAGATTGCGGCACACATTTTAAATACTGCTCTTAAATATTTTGTTCAATTTGTAGTGTTATAATGTGTGTGTCTCTGTGTTGTCTTATTCTTATTCTTTAATTTATTCTTAAATATCTTCAATGTAATAAGGTCGACCACAAAATTGGTTTAGATTGGATGTCAGCGGCAAATTATAGAACAACATGGATTATTTTCGTTTGCAGATCTATCTGTCAGAAACCGAGTATGAACCTTATAGAAATTTTCGATAACTAGGAAACTGAATGAAAAATGGTAAACCACTTTCTTGGCCGACTTTACAGACATTCAACATCAACGGCCCGTTACAGTCCACTGCTGGACTACGAGCCTCCTTCACTTAAGTGGAGGGTTTTGCCATAATCTCCACGCTTGGCAGGCGGGTTGGAGATCGCAGATTAAAAGGCTACTGTATCAGAGAGCGCTGCTGCCTGTTCCCTGTTCAATGTGTAGTCCCTAAGTCACCTCTTACGACACCCACGGGAAGAGTAGGGATTGGTGACAAATGTATTCTACTCTACCGTCACCACACGGCTTACAGACATTAATAATAATAATAATATTTATTCAGTAACTTATTCTTAATTACACAACATCTTTGAGGAGCTCCCAGTAAGTAAATAGTTTACTTACAATTTTATATTATATGTATTTGCCGACTTTTTATCCTAACGAGATTGTTTTCTTTTACCTACCTAAACCGACATATTATAACTAGTGGCTCTGTGAGCTGTAGACCGCGCAAGTCTTTATATTTATTTTTTCTCCACTAACATCCCCCGACCCTTTGAAATTTATTTATCACAATTTTTTTTATCGGTTGAGAAATGTGACCTGTTGAGGAAAACAGCCTCAGCGATAGACCTTGTAAGCTGGCAACCCCCATGACTAATGTAATTTTTTACAATTTCCAAAAACTGACTCGATAAAAAAAAAACAATATATTTAACAAACCTGCGCACAAAATTTCACGAGAATCGGTTGAGAAACGCTACCTGTAGAGGAGAACAAACAGACAGACAGACAGATGGACAGATAGACATACAAAAGTAATTTTGGCCATGCTGAAACGGAGACGCTTCGCTCGCTCGGTCAATAAGAAAATTGTTAGAAGTTCAACTTCCATATAAAAATCGTACATAAATTACGTGCGGTAAGGTATGCGGGGGGAGGGGGCAATGTATTACGGTAAAGGCTTCAAGGTTTGCGTCACGTAAAGTTTTTTTAATTATTACAAGCTGAATTTATGGCTTGGTGTAGTGGCTAGGGCCGCTACCTCCCGTCCGGGAGACGCGGGTTCGATCCCAACCATGTAACGCAATGTGTTTTCGAATTTCGAATTCATATGTACGTTTATTCGACGCTCTTACGGTGAAGGAAAACATCGTGATGAAACCTGCGCACTCCTGCGAAGAAATTCAAAGATTGTGTGTGAAGTCGACCAACCCGCACTGGGCCAGCGTGGTCGACTGAGGCCTAATCGCTTTAATTCAGAGTAGGCTCGAGCCCCTCGGTGGGGACGTATATGAGCTGTTGATGAATTTATGGCTAGTAAAAAAACTGATCGTAAAATGTATTTCTGGAAAGTATTATTTAACGAAGTCTTGGTTCGATGCGGCCGTGTTATGTGGTGGCAGAATTATAAAAAAAACTTCGTATTCAATGAAATAATACAATGTACACTGCGTTGCTTCATTTGCTTACGAACCTTATAATAAAGAAAAAACGCATACAAAAGCCAATGAGTGAGATTTTTTTGTTTAGTCATGAAATCAAATCTTCACCTTAGATAGGTTAGATTATAATCGATTCAGATCATCAATTTCCTCGACGCTAATAACGATCATTATCCTTATATATTATAAACGCGAAAGTTTCTAAATACGGAAGTCTTATTCCCACGGGAAAATCTTACATAAAGCGAGCGTAGCCGCGGGCGGATTGCTAGTAGACATAATAAAAAATATTGGGCCCTCGTACTAGATTCATAATTTATGATATAAAATGATGAATAAGATAAACTTGCATAAATGGGTATGTGAGAAGAATTTTTATGACATTAATGAATTAATAAATTGACAACTATCATAAACTGACATAATTTTTACTATTCTTATTAACTGAAATGACAATTTACTCTCTCATTTTGTATTATGTACTTTATTTTAGATTTGTAAAGAAGTTGACTGTTTCTTTTTTTTTCTTTTTACCTTTTTTTTTTTTTTCTTATCCAATAACAAGCATACACATCTTCACTTAGTCTATGTAGCCGCCACTTAAGATAGTCCACTTATGTGTGGTGGCGAGTCGCATATAAAGTAATAACAATTTTGATAGGCAAAAGAGTAAAAATGAAATGAAATGCATTTCCAGAAATGTTCTTAAGCAGAATAACCCTCTTGTTGTGAATAGATAAAATAAAATAAATAAATGTATAAAAGGACGTACAGTACACACAAGGCCATCTGATCCCAAACTAAGCCAAGCTTGTACTATGGGTACCAGGCAGCTGATATAGAATACATAAATATATAAATACACCCTTATATAGCAAAACAACAACCAGACACAAGGCAAACACAAGTGCTCCTCACACGAATGTTTGCCCTGGGCGGGAATCGAACCCGCGACCCTGTGCGTCGGGGGAAGATACACTACCACCTGGGCTACAGAGACGTCAATTTTTTTTTTTTTTTTGCCAATTGCGAGTAAATTTACCTATTTAGATTCCGTTTTTATTGAGTCATAAAAGTATTCCTTAATTTTATGTGAAGCCTTTTTCTGTGACAGGTATGTATCAAGAATGTTGTCTGGAAGTTCATTTAGAATATTTGGAAACATGTATTCTAGAATTCTTTGTCCATAAAGGTTATTTGATTTAGGTACGTGATATTTTGTTTTATTAGACAATGTTCTTAAATTTTCTGGTCTTTTTAAAATACATAGTTCAGTTACCATATTTGTATTTTCTTTTATGATTAAAAATTTTGCTTTGTTAAATACATCTATAACTTTACAATATTTAAATAATGTTATGTAATCATTTGTTTTATGAATAGTTTTGATTTTTTTAGGTACTATTGTTTTGAGCAGTTTTAATTGTAGTTTATATATTTCCTCTAGATATGTTTTACACGTTCTCCCATAGCAATCTAAACCGTAGCTGATTATGGAGTCAGCTAACGCAGTATACAGAGTTCTCCTTATACTCGTAGAATAAGGTAACTTAAATTTTAATATAGACATTCTACTTAAAATAGCCCTTAGTTTGTTACATACGTATAGTATATGTGCTTTCCAGTTAAATCTATTATCTATTATCAAACCAAGGTAAGTATGCGTCTCGACTAAATCTAGGCACTCACATCTGCAGTCTTGATATTTTTGGTGCTGACATTCGTGATTATGTGCGATAATTTTAGGTTCAACTGGTGAGATGTTATGCGACGAGTGAATATGCATCATTTTCGTTTTTTGATAGTTAATGACTAATCCGAGATCGTGTGCCCATGCACATAGGCTATTAAAGCACGATTGCATTTGTTCTATCGCATGGGTAACGTATTTGTGGGATGTGATAATACAAGTATCATCGGCAAATTGGTAAATTTGTCCATCTTTTAGAATGTTAGGCATATCATTGACGTACAGCAAGTATTCTGTCGGCGCTAAGATTGAACCTTGTGCTGTGCCTACGCTACAGGGAACGAGGTCGCTGAGCTGGTTATCAATTTTTACCGTGGTATACCTATTACTGTGATAATTTTTAAACCAATCTAATAGCGGGCCTTGTATCCCATTTTGATACAATTTTGAGTATAAAGTTGTCAAGTCCAAAGTTTCGAAAGCTTTGCTAAAATCAATAAATATAGCTATTACGTGTTGTTTATCATTAAGAAGTTTATTTATGTCATTGTTAAATTTTGCGTTGTGTTTTTGTTTTTTTGAAATCCATATTGGTTTGCATTAATTATAATATTAGTATTCAAAAGTTTGTTATTTGATCTCCAAAAAATCTTTCGATTATCTTATCAATAATTGATAAAATTGTAATAGGGCGATAATTATTTATTTCTTTGCGCGAACCTTTTTTGTAGATAGGTCTTATAACTCCTATTTTCAATTTATCTGGGTATATTCTACACACTTATAACACTTATAATAACATTTGTATTTTCTTATATTTGCATGCTGATTATTATAAGCAAAACATGATTGTTCCACAATATATTTTTAATACTGTTATTTTACCATGTTTTAAGCAAATAAATACATTTAATAATTTTTTTAATAATAAAGACTTATAAAACAGGGAGGACGGCTCAAGCCCACTCTGCATTAGAGCGATCGGGCCTTATTCAACCACGCTGCCGTTTGTCATCTTCACTCACACCTACACAACCTTTGAATATCTTCGCAAGAGTGTGCAGGTTTCCTCACGACCGTTTTCCTTTACCACAAGAGCGAGGAACAAAAGAACATGAATTCATTTTTTCGGAACGTGTAGAAGGGTCCTTGTCCTCAACAGCCCCCACTGTATGGCGAGCGTAGATAAAATAGCGCGACATAAAACCTAACCGCCAATTTTGTATTCCTGTACTTTTATGCTAAATAAAGATTTATCTTATCTTATCTAATAGTAACGTAGTTCTTATCATCACGCGATATAAACTTTGATACTATTGGCGGTCACTTTACATGTCGCGTGGTTTATTTTATCGACGGTCGTCATGGTTTGCTCACTCTTTAAAAAGATAAAAGCGTGAAATAATATGCTTGTATTAATCATTACTTACGTTCGTTTAGGCGCGTACTTATGTCGAATTTGAGGAGCTGGGGTGCCACAGGGTCCGCATCCAAGTTCCCGTGACACCCCCAGGGGTATCTTCCAGGGGTGCCTTGGGCCCGGAATGGAATCTCAACCCAAAAATATTAGAAACGTATGGTTTTAGTGTGTTCCTTGAAAACCCACTAAAGCTCTGTTCACCCCTTTGGAGATAGGAGTGTCGTGGGGTTCTTCCTCATCGTGTGGATTGTAAGGTCGACAACCGACCTCACAAACCCTAGTGTTAGTTTTATAGAGCCGCCAAAGGCCACTAACATGGTTCGTGTAACGACTAGATAGTAACCGGGATCAACGGCTTAACGTGCCTTCCGAAGCACGGAATCATCTTTCTTTTCGAACAATCAGGTGATCCAGCCTGCAAAGTCCCAACCAAACTAGGGGAAGTCTCACAAAGATATTTTTGCTTAAAAAAAAGCTAAAAGTATCTTTATTCGAAGTGAGATTTAACAAAATAATTTTTCGACGTCAAAGCAAGATGCCCCCCGTTCACTACAAGTGTACGCTCCCTGTGGAGAAGAACGGCCGGAGGAAACTCCACAGGATTCACATATTCTGTACTTTTCGTTTATTTAATAAAAATGTTGTTTACAACAATCGATCGATTGCTTGACAGTGTCCCCACCGGGAATCGTACCCGGAACCTCCGTAATGAGCGCCGAAATCTCGACCACTGACGAGTGACGTGGGCAGAAAAAATAAAACAAACTGTCAAATTAAATACATTTATTTGTAAAATACTTTATACACAAAAACCTTTCGTCCTAATTTTACACAAAACAACTTCTTGGGCATTTCCCTGAAAACAGTTGCCTACCACCGCTCTAAATAAATAAAAATGCAACTAATGCAAAAATGCACATTTATGTCTTCAATTTGTTGGCTATAACTAGCTAACTTATAAATAAAAGAAAAGGTTTTGAAAAATTTGGGATGCACAGAA
The DNA here is from genome assembly GCA_951230895.1 of Carpatolechia fugitivella. NCBI lineage: Eukaryota > Metazoa > Arthropoda > Insecta > Lepidoptera > Gelechiidae > Carpatolechia > Carpatolechia fugitivella. The sequence goes on from OX579661.1 coordinate 2,693,564, forward strand.
GCATTTTTTATTTTATAATTATAAAGCAGAAAATGAAAAATTTTGTCGAACTTGGAGAGGACTCGAACCCGCATCTCCTTGGCTATCCGGGCAAGAAACAGGCGCATTACCAATTATGCCACCAAGCTCTGTGAAAGGTCGACGAAATGTTTCACCGCTTTTCATCATTCATCATTTTCTTTTCATTTTATTTGCCTATATTCAATACATAATATTAATTTACACTATCTAGGATTTAAACCGTTCTATATTATTAACAAAAATCAAGTTTTCGGTTAATATTGTACCGCAGATTTTTATTACAATTATAACTAGTGCTGAAAGCGCAACTGCCAATGAAATAAACAATGTTTCAGTCAATATTTTTACATTCAATTTAATATTTAATCTGCAGCGTATTTAATTCTGTTACATCATAATAATTTAATCTTTAATGGTGATTTCAAAGAACTCATAAAAGGCTTTTTCTTAGATGGATTATCGTCTCGTAGAGAAAAAACCTATTTAAATAACGAAGACTTTAAAATCTAAACAGTTGATGATTTAAATTACTACGAGCACAATGTTAATTTACTACAGTACAAATTATACCTGATGTGATTATAAAATCTAAAGTAAAAAAAACAAGGGTAGCGTTCGGATTTTGTACAATTTGTGAAATGTTTTGAGCCCCGATTCGTGCAGTAACATTTAATTTTTAAGTGTGTCCTATTTTTACAAGCTTTTATTTAACTTGCACTGTATGTGGGTGGGTGTGTATGTTCGGGCGAAATCTTGCAACTCAATTTTGAAGCACTACGAGAAATAATACGTAAAATTGTAAATGGTTGGTTCAGTTCACAATTTTCCGTAAGTTTATAATATCGCGAGTAAGATTATAAACTAACGGCGTTCACAATCTTACGGCGACATATATAACATCATTGCTTCCGGCTCTAAAATAGATATATCTCTTGTCTCTTTTCTTAATTAAAAAGCGAAAAGGAAGAACGAACTTCTTAGATTGTTACTGAATTAGAGGCTATAAAAAATATTTTCAAGGAGGAAAAAGAAGAATAAAAGAAACAGTGAGGGTTAATTCGGTAAAAGTAACGTTCTAATCTTAATTCTTCTGCCTTTTCGCCTTTAAAAAACATCTTAAGACAAGAAAAACTTAATTTTACAACTTTTTTTTTCATTAGTTTAGGTTATCATTCATTTAAATAATGTCCTTCATACATTTCTTTTCTTTTATTAGTCATAAAAAGTAAAAGGGAACTTTAAAATTAGACGAATCGGGGCCAATGTCGTCTTAATTAAATGATTGAATGATTAAAAAAGAATTTTCCATTTAATTAAATTAGTATTGAATAAGTTTAACACGAGAGACATACAGAGATACCTATTACTCACCGGCAGATCTAACCGCCCACCCTTGTATTTTGGGTTAATTTTAAACTACGCTTATTGTTATACATTACAATTGATTTATTGATAATTTAAACACACTTAAATAAACGTTAAATTAACTACTTTTGAACTAACATCAGCTGTAACTAATAGAATTATAAAGAATCAAGAATATCCCCTGAAATGAAGGGTGGGCGGTTAGTTGTGCCGGTGAGTATGATATATATTATAATTTAGGATAATTAAAGTATGAAACTTATACCTACAATTAAATAATTTTTAATAAGTTTGAGAAAATTATAAAAAAAAAACATTTTAATTTAATCGTCTCTTTTGTTTGTCACACAATATTAATACAAAATAGGCTTTTCGCAAAAATAAATATAACAAGATTTCGTGAAATACTTTATGTCGTATTAAAGTATGAAAAATATACTCAGTGCAGGCGAGTTTCCGTTTCAAGTACTTTGTCTCGCTTCCCTATCTCTGCAATGTGGGCATACACAAGTACAGACCTACATTATATACATTAATGATCACAAGGAATAATACACAGAACGAGGTCACATAACCGTCCATCTTTATGTGACCATCCACTAACTACGTCACACAGTTCACAGCCTTTGAAACAGTCAAGAATTAAATCATACTTTGATATATTTTTTGATAAGTTTGATGTATTCACGTTTTATCGTATCGTACTTAGCACATGTTTTGACACTGCTGGGCAAAGGCCACTCTCCGTTCCTTCCACCATTTCCTTTCGAGAGCGTCAGTGAGCCAGCTTTTGGCGAAACTGCTTGGCTCTCCTGGCCATCTTCGCCTAGGTCTACCACGTCATCGCTTTTAGATGGAGGTTTACATCGCCAAGCGTGGAGATTATGGCAAAACCCTCCACTTAAGTGGAGGAGGCTCATAGTCCAGCAGTGGACTGTAACGGGCCGTTGATGTTGATGTTGATGTTACATCGCATTCACATACATAAAATACATTTTTAAGCCTTCCCCTCGTGATTATTTTCGGTAGTGACATGTCCACAGCATTGCAGTTCAATGCGCTGCTAGTTACAGTGCATTGGAAATGGAAATAAACACGCGCAACGATGGCGCTGCAAAAATTCGCCGTGTTAAAGTCTCACAGAGAAAACGTTATACGAATCAGGCAGAATAATAAAAGTATTTGAACCGTGTTCCCACCAATGGTTTCTGAGCACTTGAAAGTGGTGAGTGAGTTGAGAGATATTATATTCGTCTCGCACTCGCACATATGTACGGAGGGAGAGAGAAGACACTGGCGACATTTAAGGCCTGCGCTCTTAACTCGTTAGACGTCTTAACGACGCACTCGCCGTTGAACTTTTAGAACAAGTACTGCAGATCAAATTGCATAAAGGCAACAAATTAATTTAAGAATGGTTCTAACTAAAGGAACCTCAATCCTGTCTTTTAACCACGACGTCGACGATCAAGCCCTAAACGTACGGACCATTCATCAGCTGGTTCAAACGCGATCACATGTGACGTAATAACCGGATGGCCCTGACAATTAACATCAACAGTTCAACACACTATCAGTCAGACTTCTCCAGCAGCTTTCTGACTAACCTCCAGTCTTCCATGATGGCGTCGTCTGGGAGCATATAGACCACATATGGAGGGGTTACCGTGACCTGACGTTTCCTCTTCCGTTTGCCCCACTCGGTGCCAGTTGGCCAAAGGTCCACAGTCTGCCGTTCCTCTTCAAGTTTCCTGATCTTCTCCAGGAATTCTTCCCGCATCGTCTCGTACGTCAGCCATTTTTCACTCTGTGGACAACGGAGATGGTGTTATGTTAGATGTTCGTAATTGAGGGATATGTTTGAGTGGGATTTGGTTCTGAAAAGATGGCGACAAAAGAGAATTATAATTCAGTTCGTGCAAAACGTCTAGTTTGCACTTCTTAGCATATTAGCAGTGCTGACCGCTGATCTTCTGTGGCGCTCTAAAGTTGAAGTGATGTAATAGCTTGTTATTAAAACGAAATGTGTTTTTAGTGCACACAAGTTATGACACAAGGCACAAAACAAAAATCATTTTGTCACCGAATAAACGAAATGAAATGAGACAATCATCATTATCAACAGCTCATATGCGTCCCCACCGAGGGGCTCGAGCTTACCCTGGATAACCTGGATTAGGCCTTAATCGACCACGCTGCTGGCTCAGTAAGGGTTGGTCGACTTCACACACAACCTTTGGATTTCTTCTCAGGTGGAAAATAGTTGTACTGGCAACGTTATCTGCTTATATATGTCACCGTCACATTGTGAACACTGTTATTATACTTTATATCAAGGACGGTTTGCAATCTGACGATTTGACATCGACAGTTTATAAACTAACGAGAAATTATACGTTAAATTGTAAGCGGTTGGTTTCAGTTCACAATTTTCCGTAAGTTTATAATATCGCGAGACAGATTATAAACTAACGATGTTCACAATCTCACGGTGACATATACAGGTACATTCACACCGCTCGGGGCTCGATTTGTTGAATGTGCAGATTGGTCAACTTTAAAACATTTTGAATTTCTTAGCAATAATAATAATAATAATAATAATAAATTTATTTCAGATAATTGTATCCATAATTTGTTAGTAAAGCTTAATCGAATATTAGTAGGCACTTAAAAATAAAATTAAATTAAATTAAAACTAGTTACGGGCTAAGTGTAAGTGCACCCAGCGCCGCAGCATTGGCGAGTCCCACCGATCACCTAACGTGCGCAGAACACTGTTCGGACTGGCGCGAACACGATTATGCTTTATTTACAATAACTACACTTGAATTCGTTTAAAAACACGTTTGTATAATTATGGTGGGCCTGAAATAATTGAGCCTGAAAATTATGCTTCTCCATTCAACACTAGGGTATGATATGAAGATAAAGGTAAATCGTTATTAATAATAAGAACAATAGGAATCTATTATAATAACTTGTGTGACGAGCCATTTTCTTGAACTATGAAAAACATACGTACTTGAGCTTAATTAATATTTTACCACGCAAAAACTAAAATCTATTTCGGCGAGACGTGAATTACGTAGCAAGTACTGTAGCCAGCACATGCTAGACCGTGACAGCGCCTTTATTCTGTAGCAGCAAGGGCGGCATTCGTAAGGCACGTGTATAGCTGCATTTGTTGCACACTGTACTTTTCAGTAGCGTTTTAAAATAGCTCGCCGCTAATCGTTCGTCGGTTTGCATATTGTTTATAATATTTTCAGCGTCTCGCAGGTTATATTGCGGCATGTTGTGAAAACAAAGCATTCTTTGAACTAAGTTGAACTAAAACAAGGCAGCTACTGAATAATTCAGGTTATTTTTTATTATCAGATCGAAAATTGTTGTTAAATTAAAAATTATCACATCACACTAATATTATAAAATGTGAAAATATATTTGGATGTTTAGATGTTTGTCTACTGGACAGATTTGGATGAAACTTGGAATAGAGATAGTTTGTACCCTGGATTAACACATAAGATACTTTTTACCGGGAAAAGTCGTATTCCCACGGGAAAATCTTACATAACGCGAGCGTAGCCGCGGGCGGACCTCTAGTGTATATTTGGATGTTTAGATGTTTGGATGTTTGTTCCGCTTTCACGTCTTAATTACTGAACAGTTTTGGATGAAATTTGGAATGGAGATAGTTCGTACTTTGGATTAACACATAGGATTCTTTTTACGGGAAAAAGTCTTATTCCCACGGGAAAATCTTACATAACGCGAGCGTAGCCGCGGGCGGAAAGCTAGTTAATAATATAACTTCAGTAACTCATTTGATTTTTTCAAGTACTAAAAATTATTTTCCGGGCAGGTGGGAAGAATATTTTTTTTTATTTTTGTGATCCAAAATGATTTAATAAAAAAACAACTGGTAGGTTTTTAGTGTTTCTTGCGGAAAGTTTATCAGGTTAATTTAAAACTTCATGTCACGTAAGTATTATCTATGTTGTAGCAAGTCTAAAATTTTTATTTTTATTTAAGTACTTACATCAAAATATGCCAATCGACCAACGATTTTGTTCCCGTTTTCACTTATAAAATAAAGGCAGAATTACACTATGTTATATTCAACTAATTTCTTTTTTTGGATATTTAAGGTTTGAATTTTTGTTTGTTTGTATTTGTATTCGTTTTCTTGTATTCCTATCAATAAAATATCTCCTTAAAAAAAAATCTATATAGCATGAATTTGACATCGTTTTGTTCCTGCCGTGTAGTGATTGTACCCGTCAAACTGAACAACTTTTAACGAAAAGAAAAATTCCAGTGACAAAAAAATTTTTGGTTTCTCCATACAAAGTGAGACTCCCGAGCGACCCATTTTGTATGGAGAGACTAAAAATTTTTTTGTCACTGGAATTTTTTTTTTCGTGCAAAGTTGTTCAGTTTGACGGGTACTATCACTACACAGCGGGAACAAAACGATGTAAATTTCATGCTGTATAGCTTCATTGCCCTGTAGGGGCTTGGCCATCTAACTGCAATAAACAGCATATTACGTAAACTCATTGGTCCATTATTAGAGCTGTAAGAATTACGATTTAAAAAAAGTAAGTATATGTAGATTTTTTTGTACCCGGTGTCGAGGAAGTTAATGCTTCTCACATGTATACATCATCAACATCAACGGCCCGTTACAGTCCACTGTTGGACTATGAACCTCCTCCACTTAAGTGTTTGGTTTTGCCATAACTCCACGCTTGGCAGGCGGGTTGGAGATCGCAGATTAAAAGGTTACTGTATCAGAGAGCGCTGCTGCCCGTTCCCTGTTCAATGTGTAGTCCCTAAGTCGCCTCTTACGACACCCACGGGAAGAGTAGGGGTTGGTGACAAATGAATTCTACTCTGCCGTCACCACACGGCTTACTCTATACATTATCATAATATCTATACATTTAATATAATTATGAAATAGTTCAAATGTAAAGACTGACACGATAACATTTTACAATCAGTTAATGAGTGTTTTAGGCAGTGAGTTGCTAGTAATAATAGTTCAATGATTGTAGGTACGTCAAAAATTTTTCTTTAAATTTTAAACCAGGTGCGAAAGGAGGATGTAATTTACAAAACCAAAAACTCAAGACGCTTCCTCGCTTCCTACGCAGCGCAATAAAAAGACAACGCCTCGATCCTTACATCTCAATTTTGAACAGGACAAAGGCGCTTGCACTCGCGCGCAGCCAGCGCAAGGGCAATCAAGCCAACATGGCGTCGTTTCCGGGAAACGCACGTCGAGCGGCGCGTGCGTCACGTGACCGCTGCCATCTTGTGCAGGGGATCGGGTGATGTGGAGTAGCTGACGTGCCTCGCGTGGCGGATGGGTTATGTATGTTTGTATCGTAATGTACGTATGTAGCCAAGTTGGGTTAGCGAACGTGCGCCAGCGTCGATTTCAGATCCGGTTTTTAGTTGCGATTATGAAGATGATGTTTTTATTTGGGTAAGTAAAATATTTGTTTAGAAGAAAAATGTTAATAAATACGAATTTTGTGTGATTATTGTGGTGTTAGTTTGTATAGAAAGAAACCAACAAAAGTAGGTAGGGGTTTTAGATAATACAATGAAGTTAGCAAAACAAAGTTCGCAAAAAAATACTAGTCTTCCGGAAATTGGCTTACCTTTAAAAAAACTTAACTGACAAATACCCATGTTATATCAGTAGCTCACGTGTTACGCATAAACGCAACGCGTGCGATTACATACAAGAAAAGGAAGCACAGGAAAAAAGTAAACCTCGTGCTTCCACACCACAGCGCATGTCTGTGTGGTGTCTCTCCACAAACAATGGCTCACTTACTGATTGCCCAGCGTGCCCCACCACCTGTACACGCGAAGACCTCTATAATGCCACAGATAATGCCGTATCTGTTGCAGAGTATTGGTCTTCACAAATTTAGTCGCCGAATCGACTCGGTAAAGAAAGACAGTATGCAGGGGCACAACAGTGAAAAAGGTCTCGGTCTACCTCAGAGTGAGCTAGACGCTGTTTTTCAGGCGAGCCTGTTCGTCAACCAGATCCCAAGGAGAAGTGCCGACGAGATGATGAGAAATGTTCGAACAAAAATAATACCTTGTTTTTCTCAGAAAGCAAGTAATTTTTTGATGTTAATTTATTAACAACTCCGACAATAAATAGGAGCGAAGAATTATATTTGGTAGTGGCGCGCTTGCTTGGTTTGAATGAGATTTTTCTCGCGGCAAAAACTACCTTATTTTTGACCAGTCACTAATTCATCTAACTACAAAATTTTATCCACATCCGATCAGACGTTTTGGCGTGAAAGCAGAAAGAACCACGATCCATACCATCGCATTTATAATATTAGTTCGATGTGATTTTGATAAGAATCGTATTTGGTTAGGTTTGTGCGATGTGGTGGAAGCAAGAAAATAGAGAAGTTGTAGAAGAAGACATAAATAAATAAATATGTGGGGACATCTTCACACACGGCTATCTGATCCCAAACTAAGCAGAGCTTGTACTATGGGTACCAGACAGCTGATATACATTACTTTAATAGATAAATACATACTTATTTAGATAAACAACAACCAGACACAAGGCAAACACAATTAGTTTGTTGCACACGAATGTTTGCCCTGGGCGGGATTCGAACCCGCGACCCTGTGCGTCGGAGGCATATACACTACCACCTGGGCTACGGGGAACCGTCCCTTTACAATACACTTTCATAATGCTGGTTTTCCGCGAAACCTTATAACATTATGTATTTATGAAATCTTGTAGTTTGCACTATGTGACTTGGTTGCTCAACGCACTCTAGCCTTCTTCATTCCAATGACGTCAAAACAAGCACAAGTCATATTAAAATTCAAAATTCTTCTACCTTACAGATAATAGATCTATGTAATAGTTTGGCTCTTATATCAAAATGTGTTTGTCTAGAAGAGATCATGATAAGGCCGGCTTTGTGTGCGTCTTTAAGTGCATGCAATAAATTGTTACTTACTAGTTTGGGATCACATGACCCATAATTATGTCAATTCCTGCCAATATATACTCACCGGCACATGTAACCGCCCACCCTTCATTTCAGGGACTACTCGTGATTCTTTATAATTCTATTAGTTACAGCTGATGTTAGTTAAAAAGTAGTTAATTTAACGTTTATTTTAGTGTGTTTAATTTATCGTAAAGTTATCAATAAATCAATTGTAATGTATAACAATAAGCGTAGTTTAAAATTAACTCGAAATAAAAGGGTGGGCGGTTAGATGTGCCGGTGAGTACATTACATGAATTTATTTTGGTCTCATACCAACATAGAGGTAATAATTTTGTGATTTGATTTGACTCCTTTATAATTTTGGAACAAGCTAAACTTTGGAACAAGCTCCCTACAGCAAGCCAGAAAACTGTTCTTCCATAACTACTTTCAAACTTAAATTAAAAGAGCACTTTTTATCTCATCTCTCTTGATATTATTTTATTTTGTGTATGTATTTATATATTATGTGTTTTATTAGGTATGCAAGTAAAGTATGATATGAAGTATTATATAATTTCATAATGCATGCATGCATGTACCTGTTTATTAGGTAATTAGGTAGATATTTTGTTGTATTTAAGTTTTATTTTAAATTATTTTTTTAGGCAAATTTATTTGGTGCACATCCTTGTGCCCGCTCTGTTTTTCACCTTTTCCAGAAGAGATCTCTTATAGTTAAGCTCGCCTTTGTAACGAATTTTAATTTGTTATCCTGTAAATTTCAGAGTGTGATAAAGAATCTATATAATAAATGGTATACCCACTGCAAGGCAGGAAAGGCCAGCCTTCGATAGGCTTCAACTTCAAGTAAGTAATTCTGATTGACACCAACCAATACCAGCCAAACGCTTCGTTGTGCTGACTCATTGTTTCGTAGCAAAACTGTGCTACGAAAGTGCTACGGAACGCAAATTACGGAATAAGATTTTACTTTTTAAAAACACCAAAGAAAAAAAAACAAGTTAATTTTAAAAATTTCCTATATAGCTAGGTACTTGACTTTGAAGCCTTACCCCGTCAGATTTTATCTCAACCGATTTGGAATAAACCGGATACTTAGTAATAATATCACCTGTGAACATTACAGTAAAAAAATCAATGAATTAAGAGGTAATGTTAAGTTTTATAATGATCGATTTCCCAAGTTTTATGGTTATTCGTAGCACAATCGGGTCTACGAAAGTGCTACGCGCTACGAGACCAAGTTAAAAATGGATAAATCAACAATGTGTAATTTTGACCTCCTGCAATTCTAATTATAGTCTTAGTTTAAGATTTCTCCTATAGGAATAAAATATTTTACACTGGTAAATACCTAGTTTTAGATTTCACTTTACTAACGAATGACGTCGGTAGTTCTAGCTGTTTTGTTTGGGAAAGTGCTTTTTTACATTATCTACTTACTTATTTTCTACAATTTATGTTTTATAATAAACATTTCTTATTATAAAACATGCTTAGATAAACAATAGCGTAATCTCAAAAATAAAAATGCACATTTCATACAAGCTTATTGCAGTTGACTCGACACGACAGAAGTTGAAAACATGAAACGAATAGGCATTTTGCGACATTTGAGGTGTGTTTGGGTGAGGCGAAGGTTATGCGATATGTTGTTTTAAAATATTAACTAAAACCGCCAGCGAAATGCTAGCTAAAAATATGCATAACATTTTTCTTAGTCTTTAGCTTAATGATTAAGAAATGAGATTCTAGGCCTGTTATGTATTGTGACAAGGTTCTCATGTGTTTGCGAACTAGTTCACAAAGAAGCACAGACTTCCCATCGTTATAAAACACGTCCACTTCCCACGGTGTTTGAGTATGTAGGTATGCTTAGACAAAATTTACTAAACAAAGCTCTGTACGATCATAGAAGCACGTAAAACTAAACACAATGGCCCCGATTCACGAAGTCATGCACTAATCCTAATTTTAAAATCCAGCTATCTATACGTTACGTTTTTAAGAGTAACTAGCAGTCCGCTCGCGGCTACGCTCGCATTATGTATGATTTTCCCGTGGGAATAAGACTTTTTCCCGTAAAAAGTATCCTATGTGTTAATCCAGGGTACAGACTATCTCCATTTTCCATTAAGACGTTAAGGCATGAAAGCGGAACAAACATCTAATTATATTTTCACATTTATAATATTAGTGTGATTGACCGAGCGAGCGAAGCGTCTCTGTTTCAGCTTGGCCAAATTTGCTTTTGTATGTCCATCTGTTTGTTTGTTTGTTTGTTTCACTCTACAGGTCGCGTTTCTTAACCGATTCTCGTGAAATTTTGTGAGCAGGTTCGATAAATTAATCGATTTTTTTTGTCGAGTCAGTTTTTGGAAATTTAAAAAATGACGGAGTTATGGGGGTTGCCAGCTTACAAGGTCTACCGCAGAGTTTTCATCTACAGGTCACATTTCTTAACCAATAAAATAAAATAAGATAAAATAAAATAAAGTTTATAAATAAAAAAAAAAATCAAGGGGTCGGGAATGTTTGGGAGAAAAAATAAAAATAAATATGAAAAGATATACAGACTCGCGAGGTCTACAGCTCACAGAGCCACTAGTTATAATATTGATATGAAATATTAGATGAAAGAGAGTAGATAAATACGTAATATTAATATGAATTATGTATGTATTGATAAGTAACTGTAAATTTTTTAAGTTCGATATCTTTTTCCTAAGAATACTCGGCGGAGTCGGAATTTAATTCCCATGGGAAAAACAGTAAAGAAAGCGGGCTAGTTAGCTCTGACTTGATCGCGGGGTTCGATTTAACCGCCGAGGCCGCACAAATCCTGCTACGTAACAATTCGTTTTTTTAAATGTATTTAGTACAACAAAAGTCTAAAAAAAATACAATCGCTAGAGAGGAGCTCAAAATAGGGGATCGGACTTGCCACACGCCACAGTACCCACTATTGTGTCCAACTACTGGGCAAGACGTCTCCCTAGCTTTCGCCAATCGTCTCGATCCTGTACATACCAACCCCTGTGCAAACTGTTTATCATATGCCTACAAATAAAAATAGTTATGATCAATTTAACGACAGTTTTATATTGTTTACTTTTTCAAACACTTTGCAGTTCAAGACCAGTGGACGCTTAGCTCAGACATTATTACAACGTCAACTACACGTGTACCTACGCTTTCAGAGCGCGGTCGAAGTAAAATGACGTAAGTCTACATCTACGATTTGAACTAAAAATTGCGCACCACACCAAGATATTTCTTTGCTTCGTTTTCTCATTTGGTAAGGTCGTTTTTTTTTTTATTTGATTTGATTCGATAACCGAGCTCATGAACCCAGGAAAAGAGTTATGGACACGCCAAAGGCCTTTAAACTGCTAATGTAACGTATTAGCCGTAGATTATAGTCGCGATCAACAGCTTAACATGCCTTCTGAAGCACGAAATCAGCTTTTCGAACAACCAACTGATTAAGACTTCTAAACAAAATTGGAACAGTCTCACATAGTAATTTTTAGGATAGAATAGAATTATACTTTATTGCATATACGCAAAAACAACAAACAGTAGTGTACAGATAGGTGGCCTTATTGCTAGGTAGCAACTTCTTCCAGGCAACCTTTTGTTTGACCACAGCCACCAGCAAGATTTGAATCTGACACCTCCCTAATGGGAACCGAACGCTCAGCCACGGAGGCTGTATATTGTCTCCAAACTTTGTTTGTCCCAGGTCACAAATACATAAGCCAGGTCCTATGTACCCGCCGCTTATGTAGAACATCTGCATAGGCGGGCATGCGCAGTACATCGATCGATTTTGACGCGCTATTTACGTAGGAACATGAAAAAGGTTATTACCGACTGGTTGAACAAGGTTGCTTTTCAACCGACTGTTGTGTAAAAAGATGATAACGACTTGGCTAATTGAATATTCTCGTAGCAAAGAATCAAAACGATTTGATCGATTGAAAGGGGTGAACGAACAATGTTTGTTGTAACAAATTTTAATAAGACCACAAAATAGGCTGACGTAGAACAACTACCTTACACTACAAGTTCTTTTACTGAGTTTATTACTTTATTTAAGAGCGTCGGTGGACTGTGGTTAGGGCCGCTGCCTCCCGTCCGGGAGACGCGGGTTCGATCCCCACCACGTTCCAATGTTTTCGAATTCATATGTACGTTTATTCGACGCTCTTACGGTGAAGTAAAACATCGTGATGAAACCACATCCACCACCACTCCTGCGAAGAAATTCAAAGATTGTGTGTGAAGTCGACCAACACGCACTGGGCCAGCGTTGTCGACTAAGGCCTAATCGCTCTAATTCAGGGTATATGAGCTGTTGATGATGATTATTACTTTATTTATATCATGAAACAACTTTGTTAGTTAGGAAGTAGCTACGATTTCGTGGTATTCGTTTTTTTTTTTCAGTTATTAGAAAGATGAATCCCGCAATAATACGTGTCTTATGTCGCTAGCTTTTTTGTTATTTAGTCAGGTCGGTTATAGAAAACAAATACACATTTAGACACAGAAAAATATAAATAAATAGGTAGCTATAACCAGAAAGAGGAGTGTCGTAACAAAACCGATAAATCAATTAAGATATTTATCTTTGACTGATAGAAAAATATTTTAAAATAAACTGATTTTGAAATATTTTTCTTATTAAAAACTATGTTTCTGTTGATAGGAATCCATAAACATCAAATTATTTCTTATATCGCAAAATTGTACATAAGAGTGACAGATAATAATTATTACATTAATATAATATTAATAATATAAAAATTTAGTTTTTGCTAGTCAAAGTCAAATCAGTCAACAGTCAAATTAAAAAAGAAGCAGATCCTCGAGTACGTCCCCACGAGACAGTTCCCAGCATACTGGCAGCATTTCCTCTTTGGATAGTCAAGCTAATACGCTGGGCGAGGAAAATATTAAATATATATATATAGTCCTCTTCACCGTATCCGGCGACAGCGACTTCGTCAATTATTTCCTTGTCCGGGTTGTGGAAAGCTCGAATGTGGCTCGCGAAACCGAACTTGGTTTTGAAAATACGGCTACATGAAGCGCAGTGAAGTTAAATAAGGCTAGGCTAAAATAAAATTAAAGTGCTAGGAAATCAATAACCATTACGTTTTGTTTTTCGGTATTTGTTTGACAGTGGGATTCTCGATTCTTTTCTGTTTTGGACTACGCCTACCTTTATCTCGTATTTGTTTGTATTTGCTCGCTTTTGTTTTTTTTAAATCCGGTTGCTTAACATCATTGTGTGCTACTAATAAATGTATTTTTATTCTAATCTATTCGTTCAGAGTTAAGTTACATCAATTTATCCGTGTTTAGAAATACAACGTTGTCGGAGTTATTCAATTAACTGTTAGTTTTCAGCACGCCAAATGAAAAATGTTAACTACAGTAGGATCATGAGAAAAATCTTTCACAAATACACTCGACAGCAAAAAAACCGGGTCGGGTTAAAAACACACCTGAAAATATCGGAAACTAAGAATGCTAACTTAGTGAAATAAATTGTGTTTAAGAGACAAATAAATACTCCTTGAAAAAAGAAATAAAATGTGTCACTGTGTAATTTATTCTTCAATAATTACATAAAGAAAAAAATATGCCAACCTCATCCCATAAAAAAAAAAATAGGAAATCGCAATTATTTTCTACAGATTATTTTTGTTAATTGTTTATTTTTTGTGTTACGAGCTGGATCCGCTTATTGTTATCAAATAAGCCGATCTGCCGTCAAAGTCTTATTGGTATCATTAAAATGTGTTTAATTGTCTATTATACACAATTTATTTTACTAAGATAGTATTTATAGTTTTCGAGATTTTCAGCTAACTACCTGTCTTCATATGACCCGGATTCGTTGCTGTCGAGTGTAGTTTCAGATGAAAGACTCCTTTCAGCGGAACGCAGCAGTGAAGTTTTCTATCTGAACTTCAGATTCATACAGAGAAATAGACGATATTTTCACTAAAGATTTTTTTTTATGTTTTATCTTAATTATTATATCTAGTTTAGTGAGAAATTTTAAAAACAAATTGTTTTTATCTTGTTATCTGTTGTTAATATTTTGTTATCTGTTGTTTTAATTGGTTTACTGACCCGTTAGAGCAGCAGTAATAAGAGATTTATTTTCAAACAAAAAAAAACATCAACGGCCCGTTACAGTCCACTGCTGGCTATGAGCCTCCTCCACTTTAGTGTTTGGTTTTGCCATAATCTCCACGCTTGGCAGGCGGGTTGGAGATCGCAGATTAAAAGGTTACAGTATCAGAGAGCGCTACTGCCCGTTCCCTGTTCAATGTGTAGTCCCTAAGAGATTATTTTATCCAATCTAATTCGAATGTTATATATAATATAAGGCGCAATTTTATGTATGTGCTACGAATAGTCTAAGATTATATCATTTTACAGAGCATCACATGACTGTGCAACATAAAGGGAAAGTACTTTAAATATTGTAGACTAGCTGACCCGGCATACGTTGTCCTGCCATTTTTCCCAACATCTACCCTACACCAACCCTACACTTGACCATTTTGTATTGGAAAACTAAATAGGGGATCGGACTACTTTGTTTTTTATTTAATAAATCCAAACTTCTTAGTTTCTGCTATCGAACACTAAAATAATTTTTACTCTATCATTAAAATTGACCGAGTTATAAAGGTTTGAAATTCAAGATTAGATAGAGAGACACCTACCTACTTGTGACGTCATTTGTTAGTAACGTCATATAATCTCCATACCAAAAATCGTTTTTGAAAGAGACAGACATATTGAAACTTTGAAAAAAACACTGTAAATTCGTTTTTCTATCGATTCTGTTTTTTTATTCGCGACTACTAATCTACATTTTTCTACAATCTATATTTTAAAAATAATTCATAAAATATGGTAAATTCACAAAATATGGTGAACAGTCCGATCCCCTATTGTCGTCTCTTTTTCTGTTACTTATTATTTATGTTTCTAACCGTTTAAGCCTTCCCTAAACTTCCACAAATATTTCAAGACCAAAACTAGCCAAATCGGTCAGCCATTCTCAAGTTTTAGCGAGACAAACGAACAGCAATTGATTTTTATATACTCGTATATAGAAAGATAGATATGTAGATAGGAAATCATTGAACAAAGAATTCAATCTGATTTTATAAATAAGTTTGATTTGTTTCTTTTTCATGAAACGGATTCGATTCTCGGTCCAAGCAGGTGTTTTTTTAATGCTTGAATGCAATTTTAACAGTTTTAAAAATCAAAGTTAAGTCTAATTTTAGCAAAACCTCCTATCTACAATAGTTTCCATTACGTGGCGTACTCGTCGGACATCCTTAAACAAGTATCAGATCTATACGAATCCAACTATTCAATAGGGGATCGTACTGTTCACCATTATTTATGAATTCACCATATTTTATGAATGATTTTTAAAATATAGATTAATAGCAGACGATTCGCTAAGAAAAAAACAGAATCGGTTGAAAAACGAATGTACAGTGATTTTTTAAAGTTTCAATATGTCTGTCTCTTTCAAAAACGATTTTTGTATGGAGATTATATGGCGTATGACGTCACAAGTGGGTATGTGCCTCTCTGTCTAATCTTGAATTTCAAACCTTTATAACTCGGTCAATTTTAAATATAGAGCATAAATTATTTTAGTGTTCGATAGCAGAAACTAAGAAGTTTGGATTTAAAATAAAAGTAGTCAAATACCCAATTCCGAACATAGAAACAACATTATGATTGCTAATGTGCGTTACTCCTCCTATCTCTTATTTACTATCGCGATCATCGCAAGATAACCGACTATGTTTATAGGTACTAAAATGTACGAAGTGTTCGTCAACAAAGACTATATCTCTATTTTTAGACAAGAAGACATAAAGTATCTACTGGTACACATTATTATGTAGACAAGTGAGATAAGTAACACACATATTTACCGGGTTATTACCACGATTTTGGTTTAAAATAAGCTTTTTAATGAGCTCACCGATACTTCGACTATGTTGCAATAGTCATGATCACGGCAGAACTGAAGTAGTTGCGGGTGGTTAGCCGGAACATTATTCTTATGGGCACACATATCTGTCTACCCTCTTTCTCAGTCGTTTTTCACTACTACCGGAATTGACTCGACAGTCAATTTGACAGTAGGAACTCACTCACTAGATTTTGACGCGTGGACAATGTGACCGTGGTGCCCCGTCCCAAAACATGATGCACTTGCTCTCTTGCTCACTGTGCCCCTCTGCTTGCACTATGAAGGACCTTATGATGGCGTCACAAAATGCCATAACCGTGGCAAAGTACTGGTCCGAAAAATCTAGTCTGTTTGTTTCAATGACTCGAAGAAGAAGACTAGATTTTGCAATGTTTTTTGTCCGAACTTCACTTTTTATCACTCCTAAAACCCGGTATCATCAACGGCCCGTTACAGTCCACTGCTGGACTATGAGCCTCCTCCACTTAAGTGGAGGGTTTTGCCATAATCTCCACGCTTGGCAGGCGGGTTGGAGATCGCAGATTAAAAGGTTACTGTATCAGAGAGCGCTGCTGCCCGTTCCCTGTTCAATGTGTAGTCCCTAAGTCGCCTCTTACGACACCCACGGGAAGAGTAGGGGTTGGTGACAAATGTATTCTACTCTGCCGTCACCACACGGCAAAACCCGGTAAAATGTGTGTTATTAATATTAACAACTGCGAAAACATAAAAGTGTTTATAAGTGACATAAGTGCCTATAAATAAGGTATATAGGTATAACACAGAGGCACAATACAGTTTATTTTAAGCTGATGATGTGAAAAACAATATGTCTAGCTACTCGGACCGGATTGAGTCCTAGCATTATTGGAAATGTGTGGTAATACATATTTTTCAATGTAAAAAGAGTCATTGGTGTAGTTGGCAAGATGCTTTACATTTAGGGTGTAACGGTTCGAAGTTTACAACATTCAGATTACATTGGAAACTGGTTAAGGTTTATCAAATACAATTTATCCGCCTCAAGCTAGTGTCACATAATAGTACAGAGCTTGTCCAGCTAACTAGTACTCCGCTGAATACACGAACTGTGCTAAATATTAACGAACAACAATAAAAAAATAAACAAAAATATATTTTTTCCTCTCATTTAACTACGAATATCTAATTAATGTAATATATGAGAGCTTGTACTATGGGTATCAGACAGCTGATATACATTACATAAATAGATAAATACATATTTATATAGATAAACAACAACCAGACACAAGGCAAACACAAGTGCTCATCATACGAATGTTTGCCCAGGGCGGGATTCAAACCGTGCGTCGGAGGCAGATACACTACCACCTGGGCTACGGAGCCGTCAAAAATTTATAAAAAAGCACGTTTATATATATAAACGTGACTAATATGGTTACTGTAGTGTATACAATAATAAAAGGTTGTGCATGATGTGGCTGTATACTGTAGTTTCCATTGCCTATAGCTATGGTACGAGTAGGAGAGGAAAAAGAAAGAGGAGTTTTGATGGCGCATCTTGGAGAACCGAGCTGAGTTGAGATGTGGTCGAGAGGAAAACCTACGCTAGGCACGGAACCGATATTAACAAATATACATTTCACCGAACGCAAAGATACATATTGTTTTCTAGTAAAATAAATTACATTCGAATATTTATTTTATTTGTCATTCAAACGAGCGTAGTCAATCGGCTGATCAGAATTTAAAGAAACTTGGCACACAGATAAAATTTTTCAATAGAAAAATGTCTCTTTTCCACGGGAAAAGTCAATTAAATGTAGGTCTAGCTGACAACTGCCGCAAGGTAGGACTCAGATTGGTTCGTAGATTCGTAGCAGCGGAGGTCACGCGAGCTGACATCCCATTAGTGCATTCCTTGACCCACTTACAGCACGGCGCGATATTATTTTATCACACTGCTTCAGGCCTAGTCTCAAAATAGCACAAAACTGGCAAAGAAACCAAAATATAGGTAACTAACATTCCGCCACATGGAACGACAGAGTTTCATACAAACTTTAATCACTTTTCTTCCCACTTAGGAAAGGAATTCCAAAACTTTCTTCTTACGAGTATTCTTGCTTGCCTACGTTCTAAGTACAACTTACTGTATGTAGCATTCTCAAAAGGCAACCAAAATGGGCTTAGCCTTGAACAGCCACACCAAAAAAAAATTAAAACCACGAAACATTTTGAAATAATATTTATATATTAACTCAACCCCCCTATATGGTGAATTTAGCCGCCTATATGGGAGTATCAAAATAAATGTAAAAAAATAATGTTTTGTAAGACTTTCAATCGATTGATAACGCCAAAACTAGTGTTGCCAAATACATTCTGACGAAAATAATAAGAACTTTGATACTAAAATTCCAACATTTATGTGATATCCAGACAACTCAAAACAGTCAATATTATAATAATATTTTTATGTTCATATTGAAGCCTAGAAGGTCAAACATTTTGGTTTCTGTCCTTTCTAGACCCAGTAGTTTCGGCTCTCTGTTGGTCTATCAGTCAATCAGTTTTCTTTAACAGCCTCCGTGGCCGAGTGGTCGAGATTTCGACGCCCATTACGGAGGTTCCGGGTTCGATTCCCGGTGGGGACACTGTCAAGCAAAAATCTCTTTGTGATTCTTTCCCCAGTTTGGTTAGGACATTGCAGGCCGAATCAACCTGATTGTCCGAAAAGAAAGATGATTCCGTGCTTCGGAAGGCACGTAAAGCCGTTGGTCCCAGCTACTATCTAGTCCTTACACGAGCCAAGTCAGTGGCCTTTGGCGGCTCTATAACACTGACAACAGGGTTTGTGAGGCCGGTTGTCGACTTTACAACCCACACGATCAGTTTTCTTTTGTTTCTCCTTTTGTACCTGTACATCTACAGAAAAAGATGGTCGAATGACGGAGGTTTGACATCATACGAGTACTACAGAGCTCCTCACAAGAAACATCACAAACATAAAACAAAATTAAAAAGTGAATATTTCAAAAGATGCATGTGGAGTTCCTTTGGCCTTTCTTATATCATATTACATACAATTTCTTCAGCAAACAGCTTAGTGTTCAGTTCTACATTATAGCTTCAACTAAAAACACTACAATCGTTTCTTGGTCGGCTTTTTTAAATAGGGGATCGGACTATTCACCATATTTTATGAATTTACCATATTTTATGAATTATTTTTAAAATATAAATTAGTAGCAGACGATTCGCGAAGGAAAAAACAGAATCGGTTGAAAAACGAATTTACAGTGATTTTTTGACAGACATATTGAGTGAAGTCTCAATATGTCTGTCTCTTTCAAGAACGATTTTTTGTACGGAGATTTTATGGCGTTGCTAACAAATGACGTCACAAGTGGGTATGTGCCTCTGTCTAATCTTGAATTTCAAACCTTTATAACTCGGTCAATTTTAAAGATAGATTAAAAATTATTTTAGTGTTCGATAGCAGAAACTAAGAAGTTTGGATTTATAAAATAAAATAAAGTAGTCCAATCCCCTATTGTCCGGGAAGAAAAACCTTTACTTGCAAGTTGCAGCCCAACATAGAATCTTATAATAAGCATTTGTAAAAAGTATGCTCGTAGCGACGGCTTTAGCAGAAAGAATAAGAGTGAAGAAGAAAGAAGATGAAAGTTTGTAATAACATACAAAATCCACCAGCCACGCTACACACATATTGACTACATACCAACAATATACAACTTGCTTTTTCAGCATTTTTATTTCGGCGCCAAATACGACGCAATTTGATTTGACGGCTCCGTAGCCTAGTTGATAGGGTTCGAATCCCGCCCAGGGCAAACATTCGTGTGATGAGCACTTGTGTTTGCCTTGTGTCTGGTTGTTGTTTATCTATATAAGTAAGTAATGTATATCAGCTGTCTGGTACCCATAGTACAAGCTCTGCTTAGTTTGGGATCAGATGGCCGTGTGTGAAGATGTCCCCACATAATTATTTATTTATATCTAAGTGAGTTTAGACGTTTGTTGTTCAGTTTGGTTCATTATTTATACTTTACTTGCAACACAACAAAGAATCTTACAATAAGCACACCTGTAAATAGCTTGCTCGTAGCGACGGCTTTTGCAGAAAGAACAAGGCCCGGATTCCACCAAAGCGGAGAGGAGAGGAGATGTGTTTGCAATCAGATTTCGTTATTTCCATATCTCCTCGATTTTTATCTCACTCATATAAACAAAACGTTCAACAAGTTTTTCCTTTGCTGATAACATACCGAAAAACTGCGACCTATTTTCGATAGTAACGCCCTAAGATCATCGGATTTGACAACTTCAAATTTTTTTCAGTCGAGATATCTTTAGGGAGGTGTGCTTTATTGATTGATTGATAGGCACCGTCCCAGCCAGGTCAAGCCTGATCCCGTCAAACGGGCACACCAGGGCGCGCAATGTTGGTAAGGAGGGACACGCTCAGGGATGGGAGAGGACGATCAGCTAGCCGAAACCTTGGTAAGTACCTTCGGTGGAATAATGTTGTGGGTTTGCGAAAATTTACGACAAAAAGATATCATATCACATTTGTTATCGTGCAAGAGGTAAACATTTGGCAGATGGATGTGTGGTGTGACGAGGAAAGACAGAATAAGAAATGAGTATGTAAGAGGAAGCTTGAAAGTGGCACCCATAGTGGACAAGTTGAGGAGTAACAGGCTGTCGTGGTATGGGCATGTGATGCGAAGAGAGGAATCCCATACCACCAGACGTATGCTAGATATGAGAGTGAATGGAAAAGCAGGTAGGGGTAGACCCAGAAAAGTATGGATGGATTGCGTGAAAGATGATATATTGTGTAAGAAGGGAGTGAATAGTGATGTGACGTCTGACAGGGATGAATGGAAGAAGAAAACATATTGCGCCGACCCCAAATAAAGGGAACAGGGCAGGAGAATGATGATGTTTGTACAAAGTTTTTGTGTATTCGGTAGAATGAGCAGTAAGTACGGCTCTAATTTGGTTGCGGTGTAGAATAAAATAATGAGTTTCTATTTTTATTCTTTAAAGAAGTAGAATAGCCTTAGGTATCGCGTCATTATTATTTTATTTTTATTTTCGGTATTATGAGAAAGGTTTATAAATAAACTGTCCTGGATTCTTGTATCTATACAGGGCGTTACAAAAATAACCGTGAAATGGAAAGGGGGATGTCTACGCCGTAGTAGGCTACGACAAGATGAACTTTATTTTTTCTTTAACTTTGTATGTAGTGCTATAGCTAGTAATATTATGAAGATGTTAAGAAATCACCTCATATCAACGTCACAGCCAAATTTGCCAATGATCTTCAATATTTTTTACATTTGTGAATAATTTCTATACAGCTTAAGTAAATATCGTAATTTTAATATTATATACCTTTTGCCTTCGTCGTTAGGTTCATTTTCAATTGTCAATAGTTTAACTCTGAGGCCGGCAAGAGCCCACATCGAACGAACCATTCCGCATTCCACCGTCGCCACTAGCACTACTGTTTTTGTTAATTACTTACCTATAGCATTATACCTAGTATATCAAAATTTCGGTTATTTTTCTCTTTATCTCCTTGTTTCGTAGCAAACAAGATTTTTTGGCGACCGTGACAGGACTCTTCCTGTAATTTTTAAAACACTGCTATAAGAAGATAAATTGCAGTCCTTTGTTCTCGTCGTGCCTGTGACGCAGTTGCGCGTGCCACGTGCAAGCGCGCTCCATTTTAGTTCCTGAGGTCTAAGGAGGCCTATAGAAGCTTCTTCACAGCTTATACTTCTCTGAAAGACTAGAAGGTGGATCCCACGACGCAGTTTTCATCCAAATAACTGCAAGTTTAACGACACCAGCAGACGAGGTGACACGGTGGCATTTCTACGGAGTCACCACAAGGAAAACAGGACTTCGGCTACATTCTTCGTGACTGGATTCACATTGCCCTAAAAAAGTGAGCCCGTTCCTTATTTTCCTACCGAGTCCATTAGTATTCCCCCTTAATTTGCGAGTACCGAGAGTTCTAGTTCTTTAAAAAAAAAAAAATCTCTGCCTAATCAATCTGTGCTTCCGTTTTTATACGCATATTTTTTATTCCCAAAAAAAGGACGCATATTTTTTCCTTTCTTTTGCTGGCCTGTAAGCGCATAAGTTCACTTTAGCACACAAATGCATTGATATTTTCATCTTTCTCTCGATTAAAATTTGCAAATATTTTTTTAAATACTTACATAATTAAATTTTAGCTAAACCGTATTCATAATATTTAGAAATCTTGCTTATTTACTTAAAGTAATTAAATGTGAGGTATTCTATTGCGGTATTTCATACATTTTATCATTCGTAAATGCTATCTATCATTCACGCTTCCCAGAGCAGCTGTTATCAGCTATCTTTTTTCTAACGCAGTTAATATCGCTGACCTTGAACTTGCACATTCCTTTCCCGCTACGACGTAAGTACCTACGCTGTACAATACTCAGGCGCTTTGCAATTCTCCGTTCCAGTGTTCGAGTTCTGCGCCGTGCATCCTTTCACTAGACTGTTGGGTGTTTGCTGCAGCGCCACGCTGTTTGCGCGATCAGCTATCTGCATAGCCGGCCGATAGCTAACTACTCCGTGCGTCGTGCAGTCGACAAAACGAGGAGCGTAATCGTATGCCATTTACCTAATTTATTTTATTTTTGGGTGTTTTTGCGATCACTTTTTGTAATGTCTGAGTCTGGGGATGATACAATGACGTTAAAAACATTAATTACAAAGCGAAGCAATATAAAAGGCCGCATCACAAGGTTTAAAAATACTTTAGATCTTTTGGTATCTAAAAAACCTATTAGTCCTTTGGATATTATGCAACTAAGGTCTAAACTTTCTAAATTTGAGCTTTTATTTTCCGAATTTAACGAAGTTCAAGGGGAAATCGAGTTATTAAATTCGGAGGATCAGGAAAAGGAGTTAACTGTTAGGGAAGCTATGGAAGGTGACTATTTTTATTGTGTTGCCTTAGGACAGATGACTGTAGATGAAGCTACGCCTCATGATCAAAGCTCTGACACCCATTCACGTAGGTCTAGTGCGCACTGTCATCATGATGATTGCGGTAATCCTTTAGGTTTTAAATTGCCTACTATCGTAATTCCTAAATTCGACGGCACTTACTTTAAATGGCTGGAATTTAGGGATACATTCACGACACTGGTTCATGATAGTAAAAAGTTTAAGGATGTTCATAAGTTTTATTATCTAAATTCTTATCTTGAGGGTGAAGCAGCTAGGGTTGTATCCAATTTGGAGGTGACGGAGAGTAACTATTCTGAGGCATGGAATTTATTAAATCAGCGTTACAATAATAAACGTCAATTGATAAATAATCATCTCAAGGCGTTGCTCAGCATCGAAAGCGTTAGAGAAACGGAGAAATCCCTTCGGTTTATTATCGATCACATTACAAAAAATTTGCGCGCTTTGAAAACTTTGGGGTTGCCAACTGAGAACTGGGATGCGCTAGTTATTTATATTGTTGCGGAAAAACTTGATCCTAAAACGTCTTTCAAGTGGGAGGAAAACAAAAGTTTGTTAGGTGAAATTCCTTCACTTGAGGAATTCTTCGATTTCTTGAAGGGTCGTGCTGATGTTCTTGAGTCTGTCAACCGTAATAAATATGTTACAAAGGGCGTCTCGCAAGCACATCCAGATAACGCTTCGCGCACTAAGCAGCACACTCGCGTTATGACTGCTTCTGTCGATCCCAAGCAAGCCCCTTTGACTTCATCATCTGTGTGCCGTTTTTGTAGGGGTGATCATCGCCTTTATGAATGCCCTACATTTAAGGCCAAAACTGAAGAGGATAGAATGACTTTTGTTTCATCAATGAAGTTATGTCACAACTGCTTGAGACCCGGTCATCCCACTCGGCGCTGCCGGTTGCCGGGTGGCTGTAAGATCTGTAAACAAAGACACAATTCTTTGCTCCACGAGTTGTTGCACAAGAAGGAAGACACGAAAAAAGAAGATGAGAACCCCAGCGGAAACTCTTCTACTATGACCGTTTTTTCTTCCACTGAGGTACTTTTGTGTACTGCTGAAATTGATTTAGTGAATCCCACTAATAATAATTGTATGACGGTTAGGGCGCTGTTAGATAGCGGGAGCCAATCTTCCTTTATTACAGAACGTGTAGTTAAAGGCCTTCAATTAACTCCTCAGCCTTCTAATGTGAACATTGTTGGCATCGGCGCCACTCCACTAAATTGCACTCCTGAAAGATGTAACGTACGTTTACAATCTAAGCGTAGCTCTTTCAGTGTAGATATGACTTGTCTTGTTCTGTCCACTATATCTGGCAAGCTTCCTAAAACCTCCTTTAACGTAGGAAATTTTAACTTGTCAGGATTTTCTTTGGCAGACCCAAACTTTAATAAATCTGATACCGTCGATATGCTCATCGGAGCCGATCTGTTTTGGGATGTCATAGAGACCGAACAACAGTCGTTGAAAAATACTACTTATCCGGTATTACGGAACTCGAAGTTGGGATGGCTAGTGGCTGGTCCTTTATTTGATACAAGGTCATCTGCTCATAAAAAAGAAATACGTTGCAATCTTGCTAGTAGTGAGAGTACAGATGATATCAAAACTGAATTGGCAAAATTTTGGGAGCTGGAGAAAGTTCCCGACAAATTGGTATTATCCGAAGAGGAGGCTCTGTGTGAAAGGCATTTCTTGTCAAACACCACTCGTAATGAGGATGGTAGGTTTTGTGTAAAACTTCCCCTTCGTGAGGATAGAGATTGCCTAGGAGATTCTTTTCGTCCAGCTCATAAAAGATTTCTTAACCTTGAATCACGGTTAAAAAGGCAACCTATGCTTAAGGAGCTCTATTTTAACTTTATTAATGAATATGCTCAATTAGGCCATTTGTCTGATTATAATGAGAATCTTTCTTCTGTAAAATATTATTTGCCGCATCACCCTGTGCTTCGGGAAAGCAGTGAATCTACCAAGCTTCGAGTCGTGTATGACGCATCGGCACGAACTTCTTCTGGATTCTCTATGAACGATCTTCAAATGACTGGGCCAAATATTCAAGACTCGCTGTTCAATATTTTGATTCGATTTCGTCTCCACAAATATGTGCTGTCAGGTGACATCGAGAAAATGTACCGACAGATCTTGGTCGATGAGTTTGATCGCAATCTGCAGCTGATTCTTTGGCGTGAAGATGAGTCACAGCCTTTACGTACTTTGCAACTAAATACAGTTACGTATGGATTTTCTAGTGCCAGTTTTCTTTCCACGCGCTGTCTCTGGCAAGTAGGTGAAGAGTGCAGTGACGTTCATATCAAAGACGTTATTCAACGGGATTTTTACGTTGATGATTTGTTGACAGGAGCACAATCTAAATTCGAGCTTGGTCATATTAAAAAATCGGTATCCGCGGCTCTCGCTAGCGGAGGCTTTAATTTACGGAAGTACAGATCGAATCTGCCCGACGTGCTTGATTCTAATGATGATGACGATGGTGAACTCGTCATAAGTAATTCTACAAGCACGCTAGGTATTGGGTGGACGCCTAGTACAGACACGCTTCATTTTCCAGTCGATCAGATTGCACTTGATAAAGTTACTAAGAGGAGCATATTGTCGTCAACATTAAAGGTGTTTGATCCATTAGGACTGCTTTCTCTATGTACTATAAAACCAAAGATGCTAATCCAACAACTTTGGGCTATACCTAATTTTGGTTGGGATGATGTCGTTCCTGAGAAAATAATGTCAGAGTGGTTTAAGTTTAATAGTGGTATAAATACTATTTCACAACTTAAACTACGTAGGAACTGTTTAATAGATGACCCAGTTCACACTGAAATGCACTGTTTCTGTGACGCCTCCGAGAGGGCTTATGGGGCGTGCATTTACTTAAAATCGGTGGACCTAGAAGGTACTGTGCAGGTAAATTTGCTTTGCGCTAAGTCGCGAGTCGCTCCCGTGGCGCCTACCACTATTCCTAGGTTGGAATTATGCGCTGCATTGTTGGGTGCTCAGCTGACTTCAGTCGTCATAAAAGCTTTGCGACTGAGCATTGATCGTCAAGTGTTCTGGACGGATTCTAAAATAGTCTTAGCGTGGTTACAAACGTCTAAGAATTTAAAAACGTTTGTGTCCAATAGGGTTGGCATCGTACACGAACTTACCGACAAAAATTCATGGCGCTACGTACCAACTTCCCAAAATCCTGCTGATCTTGTGTCTCGTGGCGTTGATCCTCAGCTGCTGCCTAATTTACAGATTTGGTGGGAAGGGCCTTCCTTTTTAAAGCAAGATGAAGCTTCATGGCCGTTGTCGCTATTGGAGGATCAAGAAGTCGAGCTTGAGATTAAAGCTCATTCCGCTTTGGCCGGGGAGCCACCTTCTGATCTTGCCAGAGTCTCCAGGTTGAATATTGCACAGCGTGCTTATGCCAGAATACTACGCTGGTTTCACAATTCCAAAAAAGAAAATAAAAATAATAAATATACCGGTCCTCTACAAGTTTCTGAGCTTAGCAGCGCCATGAACTGTTTAATTAAAATATCACAACAATTTACATTCTCAAAAGAGTATAATTTACTGTCTCAAAATAAGCCGCTCAAAGTTAATTCAAGTATAGCCTCACTCACCCCATTTATAGATTCTGAAGGTATTATAAGGGTGGGCGGTCGTATTGACAAATCAGAATACAATTTTGACAAACGTCATCCAATTCTTTTACATGCAAACAGCCGTTTCACTAATATCCTCTTTCAGCATGAGCACAGGCGCATGATGCATGCGGGCCCACAGCTTTTGCTCGCGTCCATAAGAAACCGCTTCTGGCCTATAGGTGGACGAAACTTAGCCCGACGCACGGCCCGTAGCTGCCTCGTGTGTAGTCGTCTGAGAGGGAAGGCGTTATCGAATATTATGGGCAACTTACCGCCAGAACGCATAAATCCTGACTTTCCGTTTTCTAACGTCGGGACAGATTTTGCTGGACCGTTTTTGATAACCGACCGTAAAGGGAGGGGATGTAAGATAACCAAATGTTATCTTTGTATATTCATTTGCTTTAATTACAAATGTATCCATTTGGAGGCAGTGAGCGAACTTTCAAAGGATGCCTTCATTATGACTTTAAAACGCTTTATAGCTCGCAGAGGATTACCTAAAAAAATATTCTGTGACAACGGAACAAACTTTGTAGCTGCTGCCCGCGAAATCAGAGATTTTTTAAATTGTAAAGACAATTCTTCCGCCATTTTAGATTTCACAGCTCAGCAGGGAATAGAGTTTGTTTTTACACCGGCATACGCTCCTCATTTTGGCGGCTATCACGAGGCCGGAGTAAAATCGGCAAAGTTTCATTTGTATCGAGTTATGGGGAAGGCACATTTAACTTTTGAAGAACTTAGCTCTTTGTTCTCGCAAATTGAGGCTATCCTCAATAGCCGTCCCTTATGTCCCCTCAGTCCCTCGCCCAATGACCTTCATCCTCTGACACCGGGACATTTTTTAATTGGCAGGCCTCTCACCGCGCTTCCGTCACCGAACCTGATGGATTGCAACATGAACCGGCTCGACCGTCATCAGCGGCTTGAGCAGATGCGCCAGGCATATTGGCGTCGCTGGTCTAATGAGTATATTGGAGAACTCCAGCAACGCACTAAATGGCGTACGAGATTGGAAGACTTGAAAGTGGACGACCTGGTTGTTTTAAAAGACGACAACGCCCCTCCTCTCTGCTGGCGGCTGGGAAGAGTAGCCAAGGTGTTTCCTGGGTCTGATGGCGTCCCTCGCGTTGCTGACGTGTCCACTGCGCGTGGCTTGGTGCGTCGCGCTCTAAACCGCATATGCCTGCTGCCGACTGGTGACCTCAAGAAAGAATGAAAACACCACGTGCTTTCCATGGCCCGGAGGATGTCTACGCCGTAGTAGGCTACGACAAGATGAACTTTATTTTTTCTTTAACTTTGTATGTAGTGCTATAGCTAGTAATATTATAAAGATGTTAAGAAATCACCTCATATCAACGTCACAGCCAAATTTGCCAATGATCTTCAATATTTTTTACATTTGTGAATAATTTCTATACAGCTTAAGTAAATATCGTAATTTTAATATTATATACCTTTTGCCTTCGTCGTTAGGTTCATTTTCAATTGTCAATAGTTTAACTCTGAGGCCGGCAAGAGCCCACATCGAACGAACCATTCCGCATTCCACCGTCGCCACTAGCACTACTGTTTTTGTTAATTACTTACCTATAGCATTATACCTAGTATATCAAAATTTCGGTTATTTTTCTCTTTATCTCCTTGTTTCGTAGCAAACAGGGGATTCAGTCCATAAAACTGAACAACCTTCTCTCAAGGTACATAAAGTTGTCAGATAAAATAAAAAATCATCTCCCATAGTAAATGGATAAAGTGAACGCGCGCTTCTGAAACTGTGTTTGCCAAAAGTTTGAAAAGTTGTTCAGTTTCAATCCATGAAACTTCCTTTCATCTTTCAGGGTATACGCCTGTAAATTAGGGACTTCTCTCTTGCCTGTCTCGAAATCGTGCGCATCTCTAGATCACCGTCCGCTGCGCCGGCGGCGACGGTAAATCCGCATGCAATGAAACCGGAGCGTCGCCATCGCTTTCACGCGACAACCGCGGAATGTTAATAAATAGATACACACACACAAACAATTAAAAGTGGTATAGAAACCGGTAAACAACATGAAATATCTTTAAGGAAATATTTGCGTATTTTTATTTTCAACGTTCATATCATCACACTAATATTATAAATGTGAAAATATATTTGGATGTTTGTTCCGCTTTCACGCCTAAACTACTGGACGGATTTGGATGAAATTTGGAATAGAGATAGTTTGTACCCTGGATTAACACATAGGACACTTTTTACCGGGAAAAGCCGTATTCCCACGGGAAAATCTTACATAACGCGAGCGTAGCCGCGGGCGGACCGCTAGTAAGCTATAATAAATCATAAGTATACAAACACTTGGCATAATTTTGTTATGTATATATAACATGCATTTAATTGTTATAATATCATTTCATATTATATTCGTAAAATCATATATAGAAAAAATATATAAAAACAAAAAACCCACAGTATGAAAAATTTTAAGCTTACTGAACTGAAAAGATGGAAATAAAATCTTATAAATATTTTTTCATGGTTGGCAGAAATTCACAAACGCACTCGGGTGCAAATATGTTCCATCATGTATGACTTAGCGATTTAGTTATACTCGTATTGTAAATATTTGATGCCTCCGATTGCGCTTACAAACACCCTCAGATCTTTCAATCTCATCTGTATGTTACATATTTGAAAAACATAACCCTAATTTTGTCCATTCAATTCAATTTCGAAGCAGTCGGGTGAAAAATAATGTAGAACCGATTTGGAGAATCCTATCTACGTTTGGTTAGGTTCCACTTAGAAACTTAACAAACAGAAATCAGGGCATCGGAAGTTAGGGCGAGCGAGCATTGGAGAATATCAGTGGGTTGTATAAACGAAAAAAAGAAAAGTTCAAAAGATACGAGTCCTGTGGAGTTTCTTCTGGCCGTTCTTCTCCACAGAAGGCGTACACTTGTAGTGAACGTGCCAACCTGGGACAAATTTCTTTTGTCCTCCTAGCTTTGACGTCGAAAAATGATTTTGTTAAATCTTACTTCGAATAAAGACATTTTTATATTTTTATCGTTTGAAAAATTTAGTCCCAGTGAAGCTTACATACATACAAACTTTCGGTGTTTTCTGACCTTTGTTTGGTCCATTCGAATAGACTAAGTGGTTTTTACTATATAGACATTTATATTAAACCTCATATAACTCTCCCAGTGACGTCAGAGCTCTGTTTCTCTAAAGTAGGATTTTTAATTGAACGGAGTAATTTGACATTAGACAGAAAAATAATGTTGCCAGCTCCATAATCTTAGTGATGTTTTCAGTTCAATTCTAACTCAAGTGAGTTGAATCATTCACACTATTAAATATAAAAAAATGCTTGTTACCCCAGCCTATAAACATAGACTTCGTCTACATATCATGCAGTTCGCAATAGTTGGAATCCATCAGAATTGGTGAGTTGGTTTTAGTATTACTGGTAACAACAGTCAGGCTTTTTATGTAGGTAGGTAATAAAAGTAATTAGTGTTTTTTTTATATTTCTAAGAGATAACTTGCAGCTGCGACACAAACGAATGACTCATCCATACAACTAATTTCCTATTGGATGACGGGAGAAGCGTCTATTTTTTTATTATTATTACTTTCCTATTGTTCGTCATTCGGCTTCTTACCTCCGGTCTGAGTGTTCGAATGTTTCTCTTGCCTTTGCATTTCATCGTTGAACTTTTCGTTAAGTTTTTCGTTAAGTTTTTTGTTAAGTTTTTGGTGAAGTTTTGTTTTGTTTTTGTTATTTCGTTGTTGTTTATAAAACTGTTATGGATCCTGGCCCAGGGACCTCAAGTAATGACAATTTCATGTCTCCGAGAAAAAAGAGACCAAAGCGTGCTTTAAGTATGACTGAAAAATATTATATGACTAAATATGACTAAATATTTTTTTGGATGAATAAATGACTTCTATCTATTTAGCTTAAGCATACTTACTTTGACATAGACTTAGTTTTACATAATACAAATAAAAAAATGTTTTATCTCCACACCACAAAACTAAGTGTGTACATTTCAGCACAGGAGATACAATTTTTGTGGAGGGCTGTTGCCTAAACTAAGTTTAAACCTGTGTTATAGGACATTAGTCCTTCCCCCAGGAGTCCACATTACTTAGTGACCATATCACCAGGGAGCCGTTTCATGAAGCTACAAGTTACAAATTACAAGTACAATTTGATGTACATTGCGTAGACAATGAGGTAAAACGATAAGGGCTTCCAGTTTTGGCGAATTGGCTACGCAATGAATATCAAATTGTAACTTGTTACTAGTAAATTGTTGCTTCGTGAAACGGGGCCCAGATGAGTGATTGAATCATATCTTTTTAGCACAACACTATATTTTTTTCTCAAAAAAAGCGGCAACCCACCATATGTCAGATTACTCCGTTCAATTAAAAATCCTACTTTATGAAATTTTTCCACCCTTCCTCCGCCCGCGTCTTTGTAAGAGAAAAAAGTGACGTCATGCGCAACATCGAAATCTTCTGATTTATAAATTAAATATCTCTGGAACTATTTGGCGTATCGAAATATGTACTTCTTTCACCGACTTTTTTTATATTTAATGAATATTATAATAAGTTAAATATCAAAGATAAAAGTGTCTTTATTTGAAATAAGATTTAATAAATTTTTCGACGTCAAAGCAAGATGGCACGTTCACTACAAGTGTACGCCTTCTGTGGAGAAGAACAGCCAGAAGAAACTCCACAGAACTCGTATCTTTTTTAAATACAAAATTGTTTACAATAGAAATACACATTGTAAATGTTTCCTGTGCCGTGCTGGACATCCGAACACCAAGCCTCTTTGTCATTTAAATAATACTTTACTGATATTCTCTAACGAATAGGTTAGGTTCGAAGAGTATGTCGGAAACGAGTAAGCAATTATTTAATCAGCTGTTCGTCCGCGGTTACGCCTGGCTTGTCTTTGATTTCTAGCGTGGGAATAGGTTTTTCCCATGGTAAAAATTACCTATGTTATTCTCAGGCTCATGATTTATAAGTTACAAGTCCGCGCCCGCTATATTACCACATTGGTAGAAATTGCTATACACCGTTTTTTTCCCGCCGTGTAGTGATAGTACCTGTCAAACTGAACAACTTTTCACGAAAAAAAAAATTCCTGTGACAAAAAATTTTTGGTCTCTCCACACAAAATGGGTCGGTCGGGAGTCTCACTTTGTATGGAGAGACCAAAAATTTTTTTGTTGCAGGAAATTTTTTTTTCGTGAAAAGTGGTTCAGTTTGACGGGTACTATCACTATACGGCGGGAACAAAACGATGTAAATTTCATGCTGTATAGGTAACATGTCTTTTTTGTTACCTAACTGGCCTCAGCTAGGGAAAAAAAAGTCATAAATTATGTATAAGCAAAATAAAAAACACCTCGATCCGTGTCGATTGATAGTTGACAAACCAAGAAACATGTCTGTCGCATTTATTAGACAGACTATACTTTAAATATTTCATTATATTGTGTTCCGCTTCAGTAGAAATAAAGTAGCAGTGTGGTGACGGCAGAGTAGAATACATTTGTCACCAACCCCTACTCTTCCCGTGGGTGTCGTAAGAGGCGACTTAGGGACTACACATTGAACAGGGAACGGGCAGCAGCGCTCTCTGATACAGTAACCTTTTAATCTGCGATCTCCAACCCGCCTGCCAAGCGTGGAGATTATGGCAAAACCAAACACTTAAGTGGAGGAGGCTCATAGTCCAGCAGTGGACTGTAACGGGCCGTTGATAAATGTAGCAGTGGAAAAGTTCCAATAGGTAGAACTTTGTATAATGAAAAACATCAAATTGTGTAGATGAAGTAAGTATTATGCCAATTTTGTTTCAGTGCTGAAATATGGATCGCGAAAGGCCTATTTAATCTGGCTTTCATGGTAGCAAAAGAGAATTCGTAATTTTCATCATGGCCGCGCATGAATATCTGAAACTGGGACTTTTCGTACTAATATAAAACATCACTGTAACGGTCGTCTGCCTTGAAAGAAACAAACTATAGCGTCGTTGGCGGTTTTATATATAAAAATATAATATTTTCCTACGATAAAAAATAGTGTACATTTTTGGGTGTCAAATCTTTTAACAACATACGGTTTAATAGATTGTTAGCATCCGTCAATGGCGGACAGGCTTTCGTTTTAATTTTCGTTTTTTAGTTTATTTGAGTGTGTTTAGTGCATAATTTCGATAGTGTATTATCCAGTGAATGACTCTGAACAATAAACTTTAATAGGACAATTGAAACGCTTGCATTTAGCCGTCATTTATTGATGACTTGCAGCGGCCACGTGGTGGCTTCAGTAATGCTGCTATCATATTACTGGAGTCCTTCACCGTACACAGCACCCTAGTCTTAGGATTAGGGCTGTCTGTGTATCTCATGCTACTTACTTAGCAAAACCTTTTGTTACTGGCGAAATACTACAAGTGAAACGCCATAAATAAAAGATTGAATTGAAGACAAACAGACTTTCGCACTTACAATATTACGGTATTTGCAGGACCTCAGGGTTATTTTTTACACGCTTGTAAATAAAATTATTATTAATCAATGCGCATATTAATTTAAATATGATATTTAGTTAGTCATATACTGGGTAATAAAGGACAACCACTCGACTTGTCTCAAGAAAAAATAAATAACCCAGTATATAGTTTGTATGTCACTTTTTCTCTGTAAGCTAAGAAGTAATAAAAAAGTATTTAGCTGATCAGTTGGTATCAGAGTGATCGAGATTTCGACGCCCATTACGGAGGTTCCGGGATGGATTCCCGATGGGGACACTGTACAGCAAAAATCTCCTGAGACTTTCCCCAGTTTAGTTAGGACACACCTGTTTGTACGAAAAGAAAGATGATTCCGCTCTCTGACGGCACGTAAAGCCGTTGGTCCCGGCTAGTCGTTACATAAGCCAAACAGTGGCCTTTGCCGGCTCTATAACACTGACACCAGGGTTTGTGAGGCCGGTTGTGGACCTTACAACCCACACGATGATGATGATGCCTATACAGGCGATCACTTAAATTTTATTATTTTATTTTTTCACTGTACACGCGACAGCACAGCAAGCATAACATGTTGTACAAATTAATGATCGGTTATGTTCTTATGCTTTATAAATAAAGTTCGGTTAACGTATAGCAACTGTTTGCCTTGCTGTGCTGACGACTGTACAGAAACCTCACTTTTTACTTATGTACGCTTTAAAGATGGCTAAAATTACGTTGTAAATAATTTACAAAATCTATGATTATTGTTCTGCTACTGGTTACTCAGGGGTAGTCTGTTATTTGCTCCACAATTTTTGTCCATTGTACTGTATCTAATTTTTAAGAAATGAGCCGTTGATTAAGGTATTAATAAAGAAAAAAAACTAAAAATAAAATAAAAATGAGTTAGTTAATTCTCAAAATAAAATAAATTCCAATAAATAAAAATATTTTGGGGGCAGATGGTAATTTTTATTCCCATCGGCCCCTAAAAATGAATCTAGGGGCAGACACCTGGGGGCCGATGGGAATAAACGAATGTTTCAAATCAAAACTCTTATTGATAATGGAATAGTTTGAAAACAAAAAGTTTTCACATAAACTGAGCTACCACATTTTTGAATTATTTACTTCCAATTAACACATCGTAACACATCGTAATGTTTTTTACATGTAAATAAATCGTGTTATGTAAACCACAAAATACCCATACATATTATTTTACATACGCCCATAACGTATTGACGTGGATGATATGATAGCGTTATCTATAAATTGATTATTGTTAGTAAATAATAGCTTCTACTAAGTGAACAAACTCAGAGCGAACATTCAAACATGAACTACATTGATAACTAAAGGATCTACACCGTGAAATTTACATCGTTTTGTTCCCGCCGTGTAGTGATAGTACCCGTCAAACTGAACAACTTTTCGCGAAAAAAAAAACCCCTGCGACAAAAAAATTTTTGGTCTCTCCATACAAAGTGAGACTCCCGACCGACCCATTTTGTATGGAGACCAAAAATTTTTTTGTCACAGGAAATTATTTTTTCGTGAAAAGTTGTTAAGTTTTACGGGTACTATCACTACACGGCGGGAACAAAACGATGTAAATTTCATACAGGCTAACCGCAATAGGGAATATGCACATTTTTTTAAAATTTATTAATCGAAGTATTGTAAGTTCCAGATAAAAACATACAAAATAATTTGTCAAATATCTTGCTCAGAAACAAAGTTATGAGGCTTCAAAGTTGATGGTTAGACAGAGATGTCCGACGTGACATGTGACGTCATATGATAGATAGATAGATAAAAAGTTTATTTATCAATGCAGTACAAACTCATAAAATGAATAACAAAATAAAGTATAACAACGAAACAATAACAAAGTAAATTATTTTATAGTGCGTACCGCATCCATGCGACACAGATTGCGTCACAGCGCTGTTTGCATCCGCCATAGAAAATTTTGCTTTCATAAGAGGGACAGATATAATAATGTTGTATCTAGTTTGTTTTTCGATCAATTTCGATTCTATTTACTGTCAGTATTCTACTTTTGTATACTTTCAGATGAACTATGAAAATTACGTCTGTCGCAGAACCGACGAGCGTTGGAGCAGGCGGGTTCTCGAATGGAGACCACGTCTCGGGAAACGTAGTGTGGGACGCCCCCCTGTCAGGTGGACTGATGACCTGAGGAAGGTCGCTGATGGTGGCTGGATGAGGAAAGCGGGTGATCGTGCACTTTGGCGTGCCCTTGGGGAGGCCTACGTCCAGCAGTGGATTGCAATAACAACATTAACTTCCTTCGGATTAAAATTTCATCTAAACTGTATGAAAAACTAAGATTTTCCAATAAATCGGGTTTGTAATTAATTCAAACGAAAATAGAAGAAGCTGTGATATAGTAATGTATAACGTATTGAACCTTTTGCATTATCCTAGGTAATGAGACCATATGCAAAATAAATAAGTCGTACAGTCAAATGAGAGTAAGTCGATTGTTATAGGTATAAGTAAGTAAGTAACACACACAACACAACACTTTATACCTATACATAGTCATCGACATCAACATCATCAACGGCCCGTTACAGTCCACTGCTGGACTATGAGCCTCCTCCACTTAAGTGGAAGGTTTTGCCATAATCTCCACACTTGGCAGGCGGATTGGAGATCGCAGATTAAAAAGCCCCCCCCCCCCTAAAAAAAAGACCCCTACTCTTCCCGTGGGTGTCGTAAGAGGCGACTTAGGGACTACACATTGAACAGGGAACGGGCAGCAGCGCTCTCTGAAACATAGTCATAAGTTATTCGAATTCTGATTTATGGCTGAATATAAAGCGAAGAGTGCACTTATGTGGACATATTTCAGCTAGATCAAGATAGATGAACGTCTTTGTTCTCTGTGGTAAATAGTTTCCATGGAACTTGATAAGAAATATTTTACTTTTATAATGAAACCTACTGTATTGATCGGTTAGTTTAATTCAATGGTTTTTTTTTCTGTGTTGTAGTTTCCGTGTAACTTGTTAGAAATATATTTTCCGTTGTTTTTTCTAGCCTTCTGTAATAGTTTATTTATAAATAGCTTTCTGATTATCTCAGGTACAGCGTTAGTTACTACGTTACTTAGTATTCAATGCAGTTTCTAATTCAGCAACCAGCAATGCTTTAAACCTAAAAAGTCCACCTGTCCTTTCGTAAGTAAAGAATGGAATAGGAAATAAACGAATGACGTTAATTAGTTGTAAATTTTTGACCGAGCGAGCGAAGCGTCTCTGTTTCAGCTTGGCCAAATTTGCTTTTGTACTCTACATGCCGCGTTTCTCAACCGATTCTCGTGAAATTTTGTGAGCAGGTTCGATAAATTAATCAAATTTATTTTCGAGTCAGTTTTTGGAAATTGTAAAAAATGACGGAGTTATGGGGGTTGCCAACTTACAAGGTCTACCGCTGAGGCTGTTTTCCTCTACAGGTCACATTTAAGAAATAAAATAAAATAAAAAAAATAAGGGGTCGGGGATGTTTGTGGAGAAAAAATGAAAATAAATATGAAAAGATATACAGACTGCCACTATTAGTAAACTAGTAGTACATCTCCGTTAAGGTCCAAAGTCGATATTCAAAAGCTCTAAAAATTAGATTTCCATCTCCTGTACCTTTTTCCTTAAAAAAATAAAAGGTCGGGCTTTTTTTATTTCAAGATTATTAACTTCAGGGAGAGACGGCAATGTATATTGTATTTGTCGTCGTTTCCAAGGGCAAGATATAATTAACTAATAGATAAACACATTGATCTACGAACCTTACTCGTATTTGCTAGAAGAAGCATCGCTACATTTCCATGATTGGTCAATACATACGAATTTACTGTAATCGTCAATAAGTTATATAAAATCATGAATCTTACAAATTCTGGTATCTATAGGTATTTTATAGAGCAGCCGTAGACAATGGCTCGTGTAACTAATTCCGTTGTTAGTAGCCGGGACAACATGATTCATAGACAAAGACATGTCATTATTTACTGCCTACAATGTCCTAATTAAATTGGAGACAGTCTCACAAGACAAATCTCGCAAAGAACAGTTCGAAGTTAAATATTTTTATTTATTTTTGTATCAAAATAATCACTAACTTACATTTTGTCTCTAAATTGACACATTGACTAACAATTATGCGTTCTGTGGAAAAGAACCTGCCGAAGAAACACACACAAAGTATGCATTTTTTTTTTAATTGTTAATAATTTTTAGTTTTAGTAACAATAATATTATAAATTAATTTAATTCGATCTGATGTCGATCCGCACTTACAGCCTAGACGATTAAGAAGTAGAAGAATTTAATTTAAAATCAGAACATCCTCTCTGGCGCACGCAACAGACGTAAGCGCCAAACATTTTATCCCTCTTTTCTCTTAAATTTTGAATCCACGTAAGCAAAGCATAAAGGGACAGCTCATTATTAGAGGATTTTTTTCAAGATGTTTTCCGATATCTGAAATAGGAATGAACGGCTAAACTACCTAATAAAACATTTTAATTGGAAACAAGTACAAATTATTATGAACTCTCATACCCTTCTTGAAAATACTCCAGAGATTTTAATTGTTTTTATTTCTAAAATTCTGAATAAGAGAGGTTTACACTAACAAAAAAACAGTAAGAAGCTTATAAATTTAAGCGTACTTGAGTTATTATCAAAATCAGTCAGGTCCCTTTTTCCTGTACAGCACAAAAACCTCAATAAACCTCCCTAAACAAGTGGAAACGAGAGTTTTGACAGCTGTCAAATACAAAGAACTCTTTCTCTCTCGCACACATTTATTTTCAACTATCTTGTCACCCAGGATTTTTTCATATTCCCTATAGAATAAATCGCTTTCAAAAGCAATGTGTTAAAAAAATCCTGAATGAATGTACAAGTAACGTCAGCAAATCCTAAAGTAAAAGGAGAGGAGAGTTCTCGACAAGGCGAGCCAGACAGAGTCGTACGTAAGTAGCTGTGTATATAGACAACACGCAGACAGTTCGAAAGTCACCTTGGATATCGATTCGGGATGCCGAAAACATGAGTACTGAGTTGTAGACTCCTGCAGAACACTCTGACCCTATCTATAATAAAGTTCGTTTTGATTTTCAATCGTTATCTAAAGGCTAAAGGGGAAGAGATATTATTAGCATCCGATTTTTATAGCTTCGAGACATCACATCACACTTCATACTAATACTATAATGTTAAAGTATGTTAGGATATTTATATGTTTTGACCTCCGTTTATGTCAATTGGACTTAGACATAATTTTTATTTTCCTTTCAAAATTGTAATTGATTTATTGTTTAAGCTATTTCTGTTACTAATTAATATTACTTTTCATTACTCATACTCGGAAAGTAGGTCTGAAACTTCAGAAGCCTGAGGAGCGGATTGAAGGTAATACTTTTCAGCCCGGAGGGAGAATCGTTATCAACTGACAGCTGTCAATTAATATACAAAACAAACACATTTCTATTGAACTATGTTCCATCTTTCAATTTCAACTATTTCTTTAAAATAAAATAGATTTGGGCTAATGATGGAAATAAAAAATAGTGGCTCAAAAGCTGGCCGGCTCGGCCACAGAAAAAAATTAAAATAGGCGGGAAAGCAGTGATTATCATTTGTTTCTCGAGTAGTAGGGTTTTGTTTACAATGAGTTCATCTGATTCAGATATGGAAGTCACTCATTTTTCTTTAGTTGATTCGTGTTTTTATTTTTACTTTCCTTGTATTCGTAATGAAAAGCACAGTGTTTACCTCTGGTTAAAGACTTATTTAGTGCCTCGAAACCCCGTCTTGGCGCTAGATAAGTTACTTTCACCCCTCGAATAACAATGTACTATTTTTGTTACTTTCCTATTATAAACTTGCTTTAGCTAAAAGGATATCATAGCTGACTGGGGCATAAATGTACTCGTATCATGTCGCACGACAAATTTATTTAATTGTGTCACTACCCACCTACAATGTTTTTTCCTTTTTGTACTGACGTCGCTACTACTGGAAACCAAAAAATTGGTTTACCACCCTAAGGTAGAATGTTATTTGCAAATTATGGAACAATGAAGACTAATGTCTGTCTGAAATAAATGTTCTCTCTCTCTCTCTCTTTCTGTCAGATACCAAATATACACCTTATTGAATTTTTCGTTAACTAGGAAACTAATTAAAAAATGGTAAACCATTTTCATGGTTCTACTCAGTCCAGACAAGATGCAATTCGTTGTTGTGGTGTGTGCAAATAATTTAAGAGTTGAATTTAGTTTTATATTCTAAGTTCGTGTGTTCGATTAACCACCGACCTGTATAACTCTGCTGGCAATTTTAATTGATAAGATATCTGAAATTTGTCTTAAAGTTTTTAGAGCAATAAAACCGCCTAAATGCTTTAGTGTGCAATAAAGCCAATAAAGTAAATTCAGTCATTCATTCATTACTTTTGTGAGGTCGGTTGTCGACCTTTACAACCCACACGATGATGATGATTACTTTTTTACTAATAGGACAGTCATAGCCTTTAAAATATGATGGTGGAATATCCTTTATTCCCACAAATGACATTTTAAACCTTATATGGATTGGATACTCAGTGCAACTAAAATTGCATAGGTAGGTGATTTTAGACTACGTATTACCGCCAACAGACGAAATATTATCCTTACTAATATTATATACGCGAAGGTTTGTATGTATGGATGTTTGTTACTCTTTCACGCAAAAACTACTGAACGGATTGTGATGAAATTTGGAATAGAGGTAGTTTGTACCCATAGGATACTTTTTACGGGAAAATGTCTTATTCCCACGGGAAAATCTTACACAACGCGAGCCCTGGGCGGACCGCTAGTATTATTTAAATTAAAAAGGTTGCGTGAAATAAATTGCTATCTAGCAAAGAGATCGCCTATTTAATTTTTTCCTGTTTTAAAATGTTCCGAACTTATTATTTATCTGTAAAATGCATTAAAGTCTTTCTTATTCCGTCAATATTAGGGCGATAGAATCTAACGTAGACTAATTTACTTAATCCATAAAACTCTAATGGGCTTTGAAAGTCACCTTGCGAGGATCGATCCGAGTGAGCTTCTAATAAATACCTTGACGCCTTCATCGCTGAGTTCAAAACCAGTTCTAGATTTTTTACGAAGAAATACAACGTGTTCAGTAATTATCGCATGAAACTGCAAACGACTTTTGTATCAAACCTTAACGAAATTCGCAGAAAATTGAATAAAATCTTCAATAAGAATAAAAATTTATAAATAAATAATTGACAACTATGTGACTAAATTCAAATTTTACTCATAATTCATTCATTCATTTTTTCATTTTACTGATAATAATTACTTAAGATGCTTGTTAATTTAGTTCTTGTTAATATTTTGCATACTGATGAAATCAGTTAAGAACGCTTGAGCTATTTCAAAATATTCAACCTACTCTTTATATACCGTGTTTACCGCAAATAAATAATTTCATTTCATTTAGAAAAGCGAAAAACGTAATTATTTTTCTTGATTTAAATTAGTTTTTTAATAACGAAAATAAAATTAATTTTACTAAATTATAATATTTCACAAACATTTTTATAAATAAATATATTTAATAGAAAGATCAGAGAGTGCAATCATTGAGCTATTATTAGTGCAATACGGAATCTCAAAATTTAAATACCTAAATCAATTTGAGTGAAACGAACGAAATTAAGGTCGTTTGACTATGAAAAGTAAGAATGATTTCCGTATCATTATGTGATGAAAAAAAAATTGGTCAGTTTTTTGGGGTGAACGAATATAAACGGTAAAAATTGAGAAAACACCTTGTATAGTCCACTTTAACGATGGGACGGAAGGAAGAAGACGAAAGGTTCTTTTTTTTACTTCAAACAAGAATTAAAAAACAGTTTATAAAGCAGAAAAGCTTGTTTTCAAGTTCAATTTTGCAATTGAAGACAGGAGTCGATGAAGGGTGATTTATAAGAATTGATGAATTTTACAGGAATGCCACAGGGCTCAATTCTTGGACCGTTCCTATTCTTAGTATATATAAATGACCTGCCTTTTATGGTACAAAACCGATCTAGGATAGTGTTATTTGCTGATGATACTTCTCAAAGCTAGTAGACATAATCAAGATATTGACGAAGTAAATGACGCTCTTTCCCAGATTCATGATTGGTTTACGACAAATAATTTAATGTTGAATCCCAAGAAAACAAAATGTATAAAATTTTCATTGCCTAATGTAAAGAACAACAACTTAGCTATTGTCTTGAATAACGAAAATTTGCAATATGTAAATGAAACAGTTTTCTTGGGGATCACTATCGACGCAAGGTTACAATGGGACCCTCATTTAAATGCGTTATCCGCAAGGCTCAGCTCGGCGGCATACGCAGTCAGAAAGATTCGTCAACTGACTGACGTTGCTACTGCCAGACTTGTATATTTCAGCTATTTTCACAGCATTATGTCCTACAGAATTTTATTGTGGGGTCAAGCTGCTAACATAAATAACATCTTTGTGTTACAGAAGAGGGCGATACGTTCCATATATGAATTGCGTGGTCGCGATTCCCTAAGGGAATTGTTTAAAGAAATTGATATCCTCACGGTATCCTCACAGTACATATTTGAAAACATCTTGTATGTCCGGAAGAACATAATGCTATTTCCTAAGAATTCTGATACACATAATATAGATACTAGAAATAAAAATAAAATAGCGCACCCAAAGTTTAGAATGTGTAAAGTTAATAATTCATTCATGGGGAACTGTATTCGCTTCTATAATAAAATACCAGATGATATTGTAAATCTGTCCGATAGCCAATTTAAAGCTAAAATTAAAACTATTTTATGTTCTAAGGCCTATTATACGATAAATGATTACTTAGATGATAAAAACGTCTGGTTAACTGTTGTTCCAAATCAGCGGAGTAGATTGTAATTATGACTCATGTATGATTCTTTATATATTTAAAAGAAAAGTACTAAAGATACAATTCCTGTGGAGTTTCTTCTGGCCGTTCTTCTCCACAGAGGGCGTACACTGGTAGTGAACGTGCCATCCATGATAGCTTTGACATCGAAAAATGATTTTTAAAAATCTTAATACGAATAAAAAATATTGACTTCTTTGAATAACTGTTTTTATTTTGTAAATATTTCATCAATGGTTGAATTTTACTGTTATATTGGTTACATATTTTTAAAATTGAAAACTTTTTTTTAATGTAAGTATTTGAAGAAAAGAAACGGTACTTATCACTTTCATCAGGTAAGAAATAGTCTGACTAAAATATGGGACAAATTAAGATATATTTTTACTATCAACCAGTCAAAAGTTCAACTAATTCATTGGTTCCTGTATGCGCAATATAGGTATTTCGTTAATTCAAATCATAATTGTATGTAGGTATGTGTAGAAGAAACTTTTGTGTGCGAACTTATCTTCTTCATCCACCTCAAAGCCAAGGACAATTCATTACTACCATTACTTGAAGAGGTTAAGGATATGTTCTTACTTTCGTTTTGAAACTGATTTTACTCTTTTCACAACTTACTAATATTGTTTTCTAGGCTAAAATGTGCTATTTTGACGATGTCATTGTATTTTGTGTACAGTGGGATTCGTAAGTGGGGTCATACTCATACCCCCTGCGTCTATACTTTGAAATATATTTTCAATAATATAACCCTTTTCGTAAAATTTTATCCTTGTGGATACAGTCCCGTTCTACTCGTATAACAGCAAACATCGAAAAGAAAATATATACTTAAAGAATAATTGTTAGTTCAAAATACAGACGCATGTCGTAGACCGTCGATGAACTAGTTGGGGCCGGGAGATGTACGTTTATTCGACGCTCTTACGGTGAAGGAAAACATCGTGATGAAACCTGCACACTCCTGCGAAGAAATTTAAAAACCCACACTGGGCCAGCTTGGTCGACTCAGGCCTAAACACTCAGGGTAGGCTCGAGCCCCTCGGTGGGGACGTATAACATGAGCTGTTGATGATAGACGCACGTGATATGGATCCACTTATAACCTATACTGTGTATTACATTGTCCTATCTCGTTAATCTCAGTCTATAATGTGTAACATTATATTATTTCTTAGCCAGTATTATCTTTCGGGATTTTATATTTTAAAAAATGTTTTTCAGAAAAAATATTGAATTATAGCAATTTTTATTGGCTGGCATTTTTTTTTAAACCAAAAAGCGATTTTTGTATTAAAAGTATAGGGGTTCGCTACCGCTCCTATTTAATGGTACCTATATTCTTTTTAAAAAGAAAATATGTTTCGAGGACGATGAAAATAACATGAAAAGTAAAGTAACAACATAAACCTCAAAACTGTATTCCGAAACTGCAGTAAATGTTAAGAAAGGATGGCGTAAGAAACGGTACCGAGCATCAATTAAAAATAATAACAGCTATAAAAACTCACCGCAGCGCAGCATGGCTGCAGTCTCGCGTTTTAGTTTAGAGAAACAATCGCTTCAATGGGGCCTGCTAAAATTTCTTGACTACATACAATCATACATCAACAGCTCATACACGTCCCCACCGAGGGGCTCGAGCCTACCCTACAAATACGAAAACCATTTCGAGATTTATAGTTTTACACTATATTTTCGAACTTTTAACGGAAAAAAGTTAAAGATTACGTTAAAAAACCAAATGAGCCATTTGATCTTTGCGACGTCATCTTCCAAAAACCTTGTACAAAGTTGGCTTTGTTTACGTTTAACGATTTCATATTAGAAAGCGTGACAGTTCGTATTTTTGTCGTCAATCTAATCTACGTCTACGAGCGTGGTTGTCCGTCGTCGGTCGTATGACGTCTCACGGTCAACAATTTAAAACCTTTATATAAACAAGTGCTCTAAAAATGGGTTGCAAGATTCGGACCGAACCAACAAACAAACAAACAGACAAGAAAGCGAGTTAATAAAAACGTGTTAAAATGATAAATGATCATAATAGTTTCTTAAAATAGTGTAAATTATCATTTAAAAATACC
The DNA here is from genome assembly GCA_951230895.1 of Carpatolechia fugitivella. Classification (NCBI taxonomy): domain Eukaryota; kingdom Metazoa; phylum Arthropoda; class Insecta; order Lepidoptera; family Gelechiidae; genus Carpatolechia; species Carpatolechia fugitivella. The sequence continues at coordinate 2,738,351 of OX579661.1, forward strand.
AAAAAATATCGTTTTTTTTATCATACTCTATTCTCCGAGAAGCTCCAGCCTTTTCTGAATAAGGAAGATAAGACTTCACATGCGTAAACACTATGCACTTTTCCTCACCACGTTTTCTTTACGTATTCATTAAGATTTCACGTTGACGAGCAAAACGAAAAAAAAACGAGATAGGTGCGAGACTTGATTATGATTATGATTATGATTATGATTTAGGTAGAAGGGATCGGGCAAGCTACGCCCCAATGACCACTGCGACCCGAGATGGATCTATTGTAGTCAGCCCTTCGATATTAAATATCCTCCTCTAGACCAACAGTTTTGAAGAAGCTGACGGTCGATAAGGGGCTTAAAGCCTGGGCTAGGTGCGAGACTTCCTAGATTTGCTCTACAGATGTAGAGTCATTATCGTGAGGTTTCCTTCAATCAATAGGATAAGACGAAAACCTGAAGAAATAAATACAAAGTAAGAATTTATTACAAAACTTTATTGACACCAATCGGAAACGGAACAGGAAAACAAACATAATAATTGTTTCCATGGCCTAATTGCCCTAATTCAGGGTAGGCTCGAGCCCCTCAGTGGGGACGCATATGAGCTGTTGATGAAGAACACTTCCCATAAACATTTTATTTCATCCGCCTTGGACTCAAATATTATGAATTGCATTATGTATAGGAATTATTATATTTGTGATTATTTAATAATGCTTATTAATCCTGCTGTTAATCAAATTATAATCCTGCTCAACAGATTGCACAAGAGGTTCTTAGTCGTACAAAGGCATTATTATTATCACTTCTGATGCTGATCGACAAACAAGTGGATTTTTTGAATTTGTTGTCTTTCTTCAATATTTTAAAATCAAAGATAAAATAGGGTAGGATAGCGTTCAAATAACATCGCTGGAAATGCATCGGTTTAATTAAACGAACGGATAGAGTGGCAGGAGTAGATTCTACGCTTGACAACGCTTGTATTCAAATATTTTATCTAACTAGCAATGTATGTTTTTTTCATACCTGCAGTACAGACAGACTACAGACGTAGGACTTAAGTAGGTAATAAAATAACTTTCCATGTGATATTTAATTGACATAGCTGGATTATTACAAATACTTATCATTTATCGTTTTTGTTTGGCATTCTGTGGTTTGCTTCATTGTTACTCATACCTACTTAAACATTTTGTTTTTTAAATTCCTTCATTTATTCAATATTCTAAAAGGTACGTCAAGCAATTAGGTACATTATTATAAAAAACAAAGTACCTATACCTATTCTCCTCTAACAAGCTACAAGGTTTAGAGTTAGAACATAACACGTGATCATAGCCTACTCAATCAAAAAACAAAATTTTATTCAAAGTACCCAACATTCCAAAATTAAGTTGAATGAAGACGCAAAGTGAGGAGCGTGATATCATTCGCCTACATGCCTATACGAACGTAGAGACGGCTCTTGAAGCGTGTATCTGTATAAGCGACGCCGGCGCAGGCCAAGTTAATAATAATAAAGAGAAAAAACGCGCGCAGCCGAGGGGCGCGAGCCATCCATAATGTAAATAGACGCACCAATGCAATACAGCGAATGTGCCACGACCGAATCGACTCTTCTAACCTCCAAAACTGGCTATTTTGAAAGAAATTCTTGAACTTTTCCACACATTCTATTGCAGTAATACTTTATCTAACAAGAGAAGTAAAGAAAATCGTTTAAAAATTGGAAAATTAGTCTTTATTTTGAATGTGGAATTGAGTAACATGAAGCGACGTTGGTTGTATTGCGTGCACAGTGGCGCGGTCGGCCGGGCTCGGGTGTTTCCGCGCGCGTTCGGCTAACGGCTCTTTTCCCCGTGTTGAGTTGAGCGAGCGCCAGCGCACCGACTTTCGCTACAAAAATAAACACGCTCCTTGGCAGAATATCAAGGCGAGCCTTCGGATTTTAACGATATTCTGCATGTTTATGGGCGGCTTACGTACGGGGATTGGTCATTACGGCCTCAGACATATCTGTAAGTATATGGGGACAATGACTCGCTGCTTATTTAGTTGGTAGATTGATAAACGTGCCGTTCTCGAACTACGGCACTGATAACGTGTAAAGGTCATTAGAATGTCATAATACTGCTCTTTTCAAACACGATCTTTGGTCGCTTGATTACGTACTCTTACGATCTTGATAGAATTAATGCTGCTTAGAATAATGAAGTACCTATAGGTACAAGAATTTAAATGTTCCGGACATAAAAATAATGCTGAGTTATTCACAAGACTGTTATTAGTTGGATTTATAGTTATGTTACGTGTTGCAAATAATGATGAAACAAAGTCTTCTTCAGTTTGAGAACTGATATAAGAGATAAATGTCATAGATCTTTGGATCTAATAATACATTTCATTTATTCAATCATTCGCTAGCAATATACATTGTGTTCGAAATAATTTTACATAAAATCTGTCAAAAACATAAATTAATAGGTAAGCACAATTACCATAATTACCAAAGATACTTTATCAAAACTATAGGTTGGTACTACTTATTTATAAGATCCCGTAATGGCTCAGACTTCTGAAAGAATTAAATGAAACGCAAAAGAACTTACGGATTAATTCTAAAGTGAAATAAAATATAAAAGCGGGTATTTTTCCATTTCCTTTGCATCCAGTATCGAGAGAAGGCTTAAAGATGAAAACAAGACGCTCCTTTAACGGGAAATACGAGTATCTTATTTCCAAGAAACAGAACTATTTTCTTTTTTTTCTTTTCAATGGAAGTAGCAGCAATGCAGGCTATGATAAGGAATTCATGAATGAATGAATTAATATACTATATAACATTAAGTTTAAGTAAATTTGAAAAATAGGCCTCCCCAAAACCCGAGTCGACTACGGTTTTCAAATGTTTATTTATCAATGCTACGTAGCTCTCCGCGCCATCTTGTGGAAGGTCTAGTCCAACTTAACTACTTTTCACGTGCAAATGTTACGTTTGTTTGCATTAATGTTTCAAAATGTAATATTTGGTGAACTTGGCTGTGTTTTAAGTTTTTATCAAATTAAGCCTCTTTAGATTTGACTTCATAGTCCAATTCTGTAAATCAATCAATCAGCTTATTGCAGTCCACTGCTGGACGTAGGCCCCTCCAAGGGCACGCCTAATCACCCGCTTTTCTCATCCAGCCACCACCAGCGACCTTCCTCAGGTCATCAGTCCACCTGGCAGGGGGCATCCCACACTGCGTCTCCATTCGGTGTAAACTGCTTTATTATTAACTAATTCCTAAACAATACGCGAGTGTTTCCGTTTAAAATAACAACGAATATAGATCACATTATCTTTTAATAATAAAATACATTGCCAAGCTGACTGCTGTGTTTAGGTCGCACTTGGGATTATGATTTAGTCTGCAATAGCAATGATCTATACTCAGTATACTCTTTTTCAGATAAAGTGTAAAACGGCTCTCAGAATACATGTTATTTTTACGAGATTACTTATCTCAGTTATTCATGCTTACAATTATAGGCTATGCAGAATGGTTTGTTGGTTTTTTCCTTCTTTTCACATTAAAATTTTTTGCTAAGTGATAGTTTGTGGACCGGAAAGTGACGTTTTTCCGGGGAAAAAATCCGGGAAGGTGAAGACAATTTATTAAAACATGGTAGGTAATATTACTAAGCGTAAGGGTTACTTAAATATTGGCCAGCTTTAGTTTCTGCAGAAAGTAAATAAAATAACCTATAAAGCTAGGCATTTTGACTTTAATACTAACCTTAATGTTTAGTATTACCTATTAACATTTTTTGCTTTCACATTTCTTGAATTTTTGTGTACTTTTCACCTGTTATCCTACCATTCTAAAACTACTGTACTTGCTACGATTTCTCTGCGTGGGGGCCTGGTAATCTGTCAGACAGGGATTCCCTAGTGCAGATACCAGTCTCTCACAAGGAGTTAATGTTTTGTCATATTTGTTGTTTTAAGTTCATACCTGTTCTTACCTTTGTGAAAGAAAATAAATAAATAATAATAATTATTATTATTATTGTGTTTTTATGTCCTTGACATCTCAGCATCTAACTAAAGAGCTGGTATTTTATGTAATTCACGGGCCTAAGCCAAGTGAATCACATTTGAATTTATCTGTTGATGGGGCGAAGTGGTATTTAATTGGTCTGTTTCTAGGAATCTCCGGACAATGCGACACGTATTTAATATTACAGCCTTCTGTAAATTAATATAGGTGAGGGGGTGGAAGTTAAGAGTGCGGAGTGATTGGTGTAATTGTTTCGGAATGACGCCGGTAGTGGATAAGACGATTGGCACAATGATAACGTTACGGAGCTGCCACATGCGGGTTATTTCGTCCTTTAGATCTGTGTACTTTGTAAGTTTTTCGGCTATTGTAGATTGGAGGTTGTGAGTGTTAGGTATGGCGACATCAATAAGGTGTGCTGTTTTATTTTTCTTGTCTAGTATGGTAATGTCAGGCCTATTGTAGTGAACAGTTTTATCTGTAAGTATGGCTCTATCAAAATACATCTTGTGTGAAGAGTTTTCCAGTATGCTTTCCGGGTTGTATTTGTAATAGGGTGTTTTTGGTGTAGATATAAGGTCATGTTGTTTAGCAAGTTTTTGGTGATTTATATTTGCGACTTGGTCATGTCGGAATTCATAATCGGTTTGAACTATTGATGCACAAGCTCCGATTATATGTTGAGTCGTTTCAGTTGCCTTATTGCACCGCCTACATGTGTCTAATGTGTTTGGAATTTTCATAATAAATTTCTTATAATTACGGGTCTCCACAACCTGGTCCTGAATGGCAAGCATGAATCCCTCCGTCTCGGGAAACAGTTCTCCGCGACTGAGCCACTCGTTCGACGCTGCTTTGTCGACGTGTGGTAGGCTCAAGTCGTGGTGATGCCTTCCGTGAAGAGATTGTCTGGCCCATTCATTCAGTTTAGTCTGTCTGTCTATTTGTATTTGGTTTTTTTGTGCTAAGATTTCCTGTAAATTTAAGGGCGAGTACTTTTGGTCATTTTGTACTATTGCATTATGTAACAAATAATAGACTGATTTGGTGTGAAAATATGATCTTAGATTAGAAATTTGTTGGTTGTGGAGATTGGTGACGTCTATGATTCCTCTACCTCCGTCATTCCTCGAAAGTGTAAGTCTTTGAACACACGAGCGCGGGTGGTGTTTTCTGTTCTTTGTCATTGTAGTGTTGATGACGCGTTGCCAATTTTGTAATTCTGCTTTTGACCAATAAATGACACCAAACGAATAGGTTTATTATTAATGTTTGAGACAGCAGCCGAATGTCTAAAAATCTACTACCTGTCAGGTATATTGTCGAAAAATGGTTAAAAGTAACAAAAGACAATGAGGACTCTAAATTATAAATGAAGTTACAATAATACCCCTTTCATGTTTAACTGTTCTCCTAACTTGTTTTTTTTTTTAGTCTTTTCAGGTGTTTTTAACACATTTAAAAAAAAAAAATTGTGGTGATAGTTTATGTTTAGTACGTAAAATTCATTTAAAACATGTCCCTTATGTAGCATTCAAACAATATTCTTACCCACTGTTACTATTTCGTAGGTTTTATTTCTTCTTCATCTCTCATGCTCTGAAAGTAGTCCATTAATGACCCCAAAGAAAGGTTGTAAGTAACTTTGAAATTCGAAACTTTCTTTTTATTATTCGCATAGAAAATTGTACACAATAAATGGCAAAGGAAGAGACGTGTACAGCCTAGATAATTCTACAATTAATTTTTTTCAGATAAAAAAGAAAAAAAATACTTGAATGAATAATTAAGCAAGATGAATACGAAATTTGCGTATTTACCTAGAAATATCAATAAAAAGAATAATAATTGTAATACAAACGATTATTCTCCATCTGTTACTCTCTACCTTTTAATAAGACTCATTTTTTATACATGAATGAATTTCCATCTGTTACTCTCTACCTTTTAATAACTCATTTTTTATATATGAATGAATTTACATCTCTACCCTTTACTTTATGTCATTTTATTTAATAGAATATTTACGAAGAAAAAGTTTCATCAGCATTCTTCATTCTCTCTCTGCTTCGGAACAGAAGTCATGCGAACATAAGAGGCTTAAACCATACAAAACTAACAACATAGCACGTAGTCAATAAGCTTATATAACTTTCTAGTATATTACCATATTAGCTACGCAATGCATATCGACCCGTACAACAAAAAAAAAATCTGTCTATGATCCGTACAGTCGACCACACGTCGATCGAAACATTTACTTAACAAATGAAGCTTCTTAGTACTAGCGCTTCAAAGGCCAAACTGTTACGCTTGCCACCACATGATTAATAATTTTGTGACTTGTAGAATAATAATAATAAATATGTGGGGACATCTTCACACACGGCCATCAGATCCCAAACTAAGCAGAGCTTGTATTATGGGTACCAGACAGCTGATATAAATTACATAAATAGATAAATACATACTTTTATACATAAACAACAACCAGACACAAGGCAAACACAAGTGCTCATCACACAAATGTTTGCCCTGGGCGGGATTCGAACCCGCGACCCTGTGCGTCGGAGGCAGATACACTACCACCTTATAATATATAAACAGATCCCAAGTCCGCCCGCGGCTACGCTCGCGTGGGAATAAGACTTTTTTCCGTGAAAAGTATTGTAGAAATGTGTTTTTCGAGGTTACAAACTATCTCCATTCCAAATTACATCCAAATCCGTTCGGTAGTTTTTGCGTGAAAGAGTAACAAACATCCATCCATAATATCCATACATACAAACTTTCGCGTTTATAATATTAGTAATTATGCTAGCAGACAGAGTAATACAAACTTTTCTCCACCCCAAGGGAATTTTCAAAGAACCTTTCATCCCAAATGTCAAAATTTCATGTTTCCAGAGATTTCATGTTTAGGTTCTGCAATGATCTGTTAGTAAGTCAGTTCTCATTTTATACATTCAGATAACAAATTACTATACAAAATAGCAACATAACAAGTGTGTCAACTCATGAAGGGCGATACAAATGTAATATAGCTAACGTACGTGACTGTCGCGACATTAATGTTCACAACGCGATGTCACTAAGTCACTTACATGACATTAACGTGATTTTAAAGCAGTCCCGTAAATACGAGTATATAGCAAGCAGTTCCATGCTGGCTGATTGAAAAAGCGAAAGAATTCAGTTGTTTCTTTCATGGCTGGTTTACACGTATTAAGTTGTTAAGTAGCAACTAAATTCTAACTAAATTTTAAGCGACTAAATTTTAAGTAAGTGTTTACACGTCATTTTAGTAGTTAAGCTCTTTAGTTAGCCCAAGATGGACGATCAACAGCGAATTCAAATCTGTAATAAATATAATAAATAAAATAATAAAGTATAATAAAATATTTATTTTTGTATAATTAATATTATATTATTATTTAATTTTTATATTATATTATTATTATTTTTAATAATTAATATTTAATATTAATAATATATTAATCATTAATGTTTTTATACCTATATAATAATATATATTAAAATATATCCAAAAAATAAACATAAAACACTCGCACTTAACTTCGCACTTCGCATTTAACTTAAAATTAACTAAATCGCGCCTTTCTAAACGTGTCAAGTGACAGGCCACGCCCACCAACTTACCCGAAAAATAGAAAAAGTTCTAATCTACTTGTTTACTTGCACACTAAATTTTAGCATTAAGTTGCTTAAAATTAAGTTAAAATTTAGTTAACTACTAAACAACTTAATACGTGTAAACCAGCCATTAATGACAGTATAGTCTACTTAGGGACTACACATTGAACAGGGAACGGGCAGCAGCGCTCTCTGATACAGTAACCTTTTAATCTGCGATCTCCAACCCGCCTGCCAAGCGTGGAGATTATGGCAAAACCAAACACTTAAGTGGAGGAGGCTCATAGTCCAGCAGTGGACTGAACCGGCCGTTGATGTTGATAGTCTACGTAGTGTTTGCCTTCTAACGCCAAGGGTTCCGGATTAAATTTTCGGCAGATATTTGAATAACGAATTTAAAGATCTATTCTGGGTTGTACTGCACTACCCGATAACATCAACAGTTCATATACGTCCTCAGATTGGTCAGCTTCACACACAACCTTCCCGATATAGCAAATCCTATTTGGGACTGTGAATATACATACACAAAACTCTGTTTATTACTAGATAAGCCCCACAAACGTTGTCCTGTTATGTGTTCATATGAGAATCCTATAGCAAAACTAATTTTCAGTTTTTCCCTAATTTTACAATTTCAAAGTCAAAACTTCTTATTCGAATTAAGATTTATACAAATCATTTTTCGACGTCAAAGCTATCATGGATGGATTTAAGAACCTTACTCAAATATTTACAAACATTTAAAAAAGAAGTAATGCGCTTACTAAACTTATTTTTAGAATATCTGTTCAGTTGTGGGGTCGCATGACGTGTTCACAAAAATATTAAATGCTGAAACATACATACTATGCTTCTTTAGGATAAAAGCATAGTCCTTACGGGATCACGGATTGAATAAAAGAACACGTACTTTAGAATGAAATCTTTGAATAAAGACATAGACTTTTCAGTCGAGCCATCAATAGATTTACATTTAAGATGAAAAATCATCTTCACCTCACCTCGGAAAGTTGACTTTTAATGCCTAAAAACAAGGCCGAAAATAGCTTATTCATTTTTAGACAAGCAAACCATTTTCATGTCTAGAGAGGAAAATTCGTTTGAATTTCGAACATTATCTTACACAGGAAAAAAGTTTTCGTATATCCGCTCGAAAAGTAATTGACGTGTGCCATATTTTTTTTATAGATTTTCATTTTACGTACTATTTTGGAACGCATCCTAAAAAAACAAACTAAAAGTTTGTTTATTGTCTTGGTTGTTTATTTTTATCTAATTGACTAAAAGTTAACTAAGAGTATTATGATAAAATATAATAATTAAGTCTTAACTTATAGAATTATATCGAAAATAAGAGAACTCTTGTACATTTTTGAGTAATATTTACGTAGGTAAGTAAATAGTTAAATCATTAACTCATTAACTGCAGGAACAGGTAAAAAATGATGTATTGGGTTTGAGTGGAATCTTATTTTCACCTCGAACCTTAGAATCCCTCGCTTCACTCGTGCTGCTCTGGATTCAATATTAGTCCATATCGTTATTCCTCTCATTGTTGGGTAAAAGAGGAATGTTGATTTGAATAGGACGTGGTGGGGATCGAACCCGCGTCTCCCGGACGGGAGGCAGCGGCCCTAGCCACTAGACCACCGACGCTCATTCATACATAATTTTTGCATTGAGTTTCTTCGGTGAGCTCTTCTCCACAGATTCGGAGGAGTCGGTGACATATGTATTCTACTCTGCCGTCACCACACGGCAAACGGCAAGCTCTACATATATGTCTACAAATCTGAAGTTTATCTCCTGTCTTGAACTCTTCTCTACAGTTTACAATAATTTTTTCAAACATAACAAAACTGAGGTAAATACACTTCTCATCACACTTCTCGTAAGTAGGTAATAAATGACAGAAAAATGTGTACGAGGGCTGATTGATAAGTTTCCGAAACGACAAAGAAAAACTTTAAAAATCTATTTAAAACAAATTTATTTCTCAACGTAGTTTCCTTCTACCTCGATGCATTTAGTCCAGCGCTTCTCCAATGCCGTTACACCAGTTTGATAAAATGTTTTCTCCAACCCCTCAAAATACTCGTCCACGGCAACAATGACTTCTTCATTTGATGAAAATCTCTGGCCACCTAACCATTTCTTCAGGTTTGGGAATAAGTGGAAGTCACACGGGGCCAGATCCGGGGAATAGGGTGGATGCGGTAGCAATTCGAACCGCAATTCATGGAGTTTGGCGACTGCAACCATTGACGTGTGTGCAGGTGCGTTGTCATGGTGGAACAAAACTTTTTTCTTGGCCAAATGTGGTAGTTTTTTCTGGATTTCTTCACTTAATTTTTGCAGCAAGCTTGCGTAGTACTCTCCATTTATTGTTTTTCCTTTTTGCAGATAATCCACTAAAATAATCCCTCGAGCATCCCAAAAAACAGTCGCCATCACTTGCCGGCCGACAAAACCGTTTTTGCTTTCTTCGGCGCAGGTCTTCCGCTCTCAGTCCACTGCTTAGATTGTTCTTTTGTCTCGGGAGTATAATGATGTATCCAGGTTTCATCGACTGTTACATAACGCCGCGAAAACTCGTTAGGATCTCGGTTAAACAACGCCAAACACTCCGATGAATCGTCCACTCGACGTTGCTTTTGGTCAACAGTGAGCAAACGCGGCACCCATCGCGCGCAAAGCTTTTTCATTCCCAAATGTTGGTGCAAAATATTAAAAACGCGTTCAGATGAAATGCTCACCATCTCTGCTATCTCTCGCAACTTCAAGCGCCGATCATTCAATACAATTTTGTGAATTTTTTTGATCATGTCCGGATTCGTGACTTCATTTGGACGGCCAGACCTGTGGGCGTCTTCGCAGCTCTGTCTTCCACGTTTAAAATCAGTTACCCAGGTGTGAATTGTACTCAATGCAGGAGCAGAATTACCTAAAACACTGTCTAGCTTGGTTTTAATCTGGGTTGCTGTTTTCTGTTTTAAAACGTAAAACTTTATCACCGCACGAATTTCGTTTCTTTCCATTGTTAAGAAAATTTACGACAGAGAAAGTTCTACGTCCTATCAAACAAATTCCACCAGTTCGATTAAATTCAAATTTGGCGTTCTATTTTCAAAAAGATGCCAAAATATAATGTAATATTTTTTTTTGCGTATCATTTTTTTAAGTTCGTCGTTTCGGCCAGTTATCAATCAGCCCAGGTATATTTAGGAATATATGTCAAATGTCGTTTAATAGTGAGTAATATGAGGTTTTCAAATCCTATGTGATTATTCATTACTCACTATTAAACGACATTTGACATATATTCCTAAATATACACATTTTTCTGTTATTCCCTTACAAAACATAAACTTGCAAGGCATTTCGATTTTTTTTATGAGAAGTATATTATAAAAAAAAATCTAACTACAGCCGTACCGTTATTAGATCAGCCTCATCTATGTAGCTGCGCGGGCGTCGAGCGAGCAACAACTATTATGGCAGCAACAGGTACAGTCAGCCAAGGAGATAATTTCAAGGACATAATTCACAGGGCCGCTCCAAACCGATCCAGATTTCTCGTGTTTATTTATATTTTAACACAAGACTTTATTTAGGTATACGAGTATGTACAGTTTATTAACTTGCACAATTATACGAAATTTCATGACAATTGACAAAGCATAAATCGAGAAACCTTTATCGGTTTTGTGCCACCCTTTAACCATATCTTGCTGACTGTACCTTTGGGCATAAATATTCAGATGAAGCTGTGGGTAGACATTAGATTGGCAATATTGGTATCGAATCACACAGACGTCCCCTAATTCTAATTTTAAAATCAAGCTATCCTTTTTGTTTTATGACCAACATAGCTCTCCGCCCGCTACGCTCGCGTTGTGTAAAATTTCCCGTGGGAATAAGACTTTTTCCCGTCCATTCCAAATTTCATCCACATCCGTTCAGTAGTTATTGCGTGAAAGAGTAACAAACATCCATACATACAAACTTTCGCGTTTATAATATTAGTAAGGATGAAAGAGAGGTGATGAATTCAGATGAACGAATTATATTATTTTGAATTAATGATAAATCAACGCGTCCATTATTAAATCTGTACATTTCAAATTTCATCCAAATCCGCTCAGGAGTAACAAACATCCATCATACATTCACGTTTATAATATTAGTAATATTATAAATAAAATAAAAATAAATAAATAAATTCTTTATTTGCTTACGAAAAACTATAACAGTTTGTTGTCAATATTATATATTATATTATAATATTAGTAAGGATGAAAGAGATGTGATGAATTCAGATGAACGAATTATATTATTTTGAATTAATGATTTATAAATCGACGCGTCCATTAGGTACAAATTCGATGTTTGACAGCTCTAATATTCAGCACATCGGCTCCAGTTGTCGAAGCAATCACTACTGGTAATGAAACTCCACCATGACACGATGACTTTCCCAACATTGATTATGTTTTTGCGTTTTCCCGGCCTAGTGCTGGGGTCCGCTTTCCTACTCAATCTTCTCCACTTTGCCCGGTCTTCGGCATCCTTAGGTGTGAGATTGTTCTCCATATCCGCTTTCACGAGACGTCCAGCCAGCGCTTTTTAGGCCTACCACGTGATCTAGGGCCCTGGACAGTGAGGTCGAGGCATCTTTTTCCTACGTAGTCTGACGGTCTGCGGCTTATGTGTATATTAGGTGTATATATAGGTAGCTTTACGCACAACCTTTGAATTTATTCGAAGGTGTGCGTTGGCAGAGAAAAGTACTCGTGCAGGTTTCCTCGCGATGTTTTTCACGAGCGAAATACATTATCTGCCTTTATCCAAATCTGCAAACGTACAAACTAATTCCAAATTCGACTACCAATGTAAAGCGTAGGTAGAGGTGGTATTTTGAATGAAAACTAGATGTTACACGAAATGCTTTTTTTATTATATTTGCTAAGATCTTTACACGCGCGCAGTCTAACCTAGAATCCGCTCTTTTTCTCATGTCAAAACTTATCTTCCTAATTCAAATTAATCTAAATGTTTACGGCCAGCAACAGCCAAAGAGGCAAAGAGGTATAGGTATGTACTCATACCTAACATCCCTCCCACCATAAAGCGTAGGTGGAGGTGGTATTTTGAATGAAAACTAGATGTTACACGAAATGCTTTTTTTATTATATTTGCTAAGATCTTTACACGCGCGCAGTCTAACCTAGAATCAGCTCTCTTTTCTCATGTCAAAACTTATCTTCCTAATTCAAATAAACCCAAATGTTTACGGCCAGTAACAGCCAAAGAGGCAAAGAGGTATACCTAACACAATGTGTCTTTTTTGTCGTTTGTAGTAGAGTTCAAACGGGAGGCAGCGGCCCTAGCCTCTAAATGCAGGTTTTTACGAAAAAACTTAAAAAAAGTTCAGCGTAACTTGTAGAAATATAATTATGTTTAAGCGAAATCTTATTTTATTCCAATTCTTGAAACTGAAACCCGCCCCACCTCCCCACAAAATGAATCCTGGATTCTTCGCTAATATTGTATGTATGTGTAATTAATACACGTATAATCCACGGGTATTATCGGTGTCCTTATTGATACTAGAATAAGGTCACAAACAGATAATGCAGTACAATAACAAACTTTAAAACCCCGACCAATCTGTATACAAAACGTTCGTCTTATAGATCGAGTCACGTAAAATGGAACTTCAAAAAACTTTATAGAGAATTTTTACTTGCTCAACAAAAGTCCATTTCGTAAACATAAAGGAATATGCATTAGACTGATATCTTTCCTAAAAATATGTATTAATATTTACTTGTGATAGTAACTTTCTGTTTCATTCAGCAATTGTATTTCTATTTATTCCTTTATATTTAGTTTGTTTAATATCTGGCGCGTAACTTAGAACTCCAGTGCTGGCTGAAAATCAGTGTTACAAGAACTTGTTCTTGAGTACTTGTGACAAATGCCGAGCCCAGTACTTTTCATTGAACGATGTAAACTTTTATCATCATAATTTGTGTGTACTTTCTCATTGGGTTATGAATAAATTATTTTCTTTCTTTCTTTAAAAGGAACGCTGAACGAAGAGGATGTTTGATTTAAAATGGGCACAGTCTCGCACCAAACCACCTTAAACGATGTAACTTTTTCTATATAGATTAATAAAATTGTAACATACACTGTTATATTGCTGTAGGTGTAACTTAAAACTGGTGCATGTTTGATTTTATACGCTACCGCCTAGGAACGGAGCTATCTTCTTTTTAATTTTTGTGCTGAAAAGTTCCTCAAGGAGATAAAAGTTTAATCACGCAAGCGAAGTTGCGGACAGAAGTTATATAATAATACTATCTGATCCGGCAGACGTTGTCCTGCCATTTTTCCTACTTCTACCCTACTCTACACCTACCCAACATCTAACTTACACCTACCCTACACCTACACTACACCTAACCTTGACCATTTTGTATTGGAAAACTAAATTGTCGTTTTTTTTGTTGCTTATCTTTTATGTTTCTCACCGTTGAAACCTTCCCTGAACTTCCACTAATATTTCAAGATCAAAATTAGCCAAATCGGTCCAGCCATTCTGGAGTTTTAGCGAGACAAACGAACACCAATTGATTTATATATGTCGTGGCCATATCGTAGAATTGACCACATCATGAAATTTTCGAGAACTTCGGTTTGAGGATATGCACCACTACGAAGGTTAATGCAAATGCATATCTGGCGTCACGGAAAAGTGACCGTTAGTGGTTTTCATTTAGAGCCACTTCCCACGAAAAAGCAGGTTTCATCATTTTTTTTTTATAAAATCGAGTTTTGCACATTCTTCTTCTTTTACGTGTGGGTTGTAAAGTGGACAACCGACCTCACAAACCCTGGTGTCATGTCATGTTGTTGAGCCACTAAAGACGAAATGATGTAACGACTATAGTATAGCAGCCGGGAGTCACGTCTTAACGTGCTATTCGAGGCAAGAAGATTCAGCATGCAACGTCCAAACCAAAGTAGGGAAAGTCTCACAACGCAATTTTCGTTTTACAGGGGCTAAAGTCAAAGTCAAAATTATTTATTTCCATAGGATGTTATTACATCACTTAGATCCGTCATTACATATTTTTGGGTGAGTTCACTAACACAATGGCGGAATCTGTGGAGAAGAGCTCACCGAAGAAACTCCACCAGATGTTGATCGCTAGACCAAGATCGTACGGAAAATGTACGATTTTTATATACCTGGCAACATTTCATAATGAAACGAATGTGCTCCACTGGCAAGTATAAATTCTGGATCTTTTACCTGAATGAAGACCCTTTGAACAATCACATAAAGGCTGTATTTGTTTGCATTTTTACGAAACTCATTATGTTTCTCTTTCGGTAATAATTGCGACTTGTCAAAAACTTGTTTTTCTCACCAGTCCCGAAATTTTTACAAGTCTAATTAATAGTGTTATTGCATTTATTTTCTAAAACTAGACGTATTTTAGTTATTTTTAATAAAAACTTTAAACTTCAAGGTTGTACGATCTTTTCATTTTAAAATTTCCTTGGCATACGATTTTTTTGTAGTTGGCATACGATCACACCTTTTATTGCACCAGGGATAATCCCCAGCAGGATTTCAACCCGGAACCTTCGTTACGAAAGACGAACGCTCGACCGCCCGGCCACGGGAGTTGTCATTGTCATAATATCTACTCATAGGCATGCAACTACTTGCAAGCGAATGCACTGAGTAACCAATCGAACGGATTTTCCGTCCAACGTCACCCCTAAAATATTAACCGGATGTGACTCACGCGCAAGCAGTATTTAGGTTAGCGGTTTGATATCTCAATCGACATGAATCACAGTTGATACCATCCACTAATTTATTGTGAAAATTATTGAGTGGGCAATAAAAATAATAAATTGTCAATTAGTATTATGATGATCATTTTTATTTAGTCGCATTATTATTTCTATGTTATCACGAAAGTGAAGGTGAAGCTGGCCCATCGGCTACATGTCACTCAGCGAGCCATGGAAAGATGGCTCGCTTGGTATTTCGCTACGGGATAAAATCCGAAACGAAATTATCCGGCAGAGGACCAAGGTGGTTGATATCGTCTAGAAGTGTAGCAAGCTGAAGTGGCAGTGGGCTGGCCACGTCTGTCGCTGAACCGACGAGCGTTGGAGCAGACGGGTTCTCAAATGAAGATCACGTCTCGGGAAACGTAGTGTGGGACGCCTCCCTCCCAGGTGGACTGATGACCTGAGGAAGGTCGCTGGTGGTGGCTGGATGAGGAAAACGGATGATCGTGCGCTTTGGCGTGCCCTTGGGGAGGCCTACGTTCAGCAGTGGACTGCAATAGGCTGATTGATTGATATCACGAAAGTACATACTTACTGACATAAAATTTGGAAAACAAAAACATTATCTTAATAATGTTTTTCGAAGTCCAAGGTTTGCGAGTGGTAAGTGGGAACTTAGCTTTTACGGCTGTTATTTAAATACTTAGTATATAGACTACGGCTCTGTGAGCTGTAGATCTCGCGAATATATATATATATATATATATTTAAATGGCTGATTTATGATTTTTTCACGTTGTCAAACCCTCAACTCCGTCATTGTTTTAAATTGCCAAAAACTGACTCGACGAAAAAACTCGAACCTGCTCACAAAAAATCACTAGAATCGGTTGAGAAATGCACCTGTAGAGGAGAACAGACAGACAGATGGACATACAAAAGCAATTTTGGTCAAGCTGAAAGGTAATTTTAATTACAAAAACATTTGCTTTAACTTTTTTAAATTGTTATTTTTTTTCAGGGGTGATCTTCGATGTGATGCGCAAGCAAACTATACCTAACAAATTTTGTTGTTTACAAATCCAATAAAGTGCAATTAAACATCAAACAAAAATTCCTAAAAAAATATATGATGTGGTATGATGTTTAATCTCTATTATGAACGTTGGGAATTTAAAAAAACATTTATAATAAAATTAAAGAGAAATTAAATTAAATCCGTGAACCTCTATTTCCATATTAAATCTCTATAGGCTCTAATTATAAGACATAGAAATAAAACTTATACTCATTTTTTGACAACTACATTTAAGTTAATTTAATCGCGCGGATTTTTATTTTAAAATATTGGCAAAAACCACTCACGTTCCTAGTCTAGCCTTTTCATAGTTCTACTAATATTATAAATGCGAAAGTTTGGATGGTTGTGGCCGAATCACGCTTGAACCACTGGACGGATCGGGATGAAACTTGGCACACATAGGTTAGGTCCTGGAATAGGACATAGGCTAATTTTTACCGCGGGAAAACACTTCATTCCTACGGGAAAACTCATTAAACGTGGGTGAAATCGCGGGCGGAAAGCTAGTATTCTTAAAAACAAGTAACTTATATTGATCAAAAGGAACATTACGCTATTTAGAAGGAACTTGGTCGACAAACATCTACAAATAAACACGCAACTCATACAATAGGTGTTTTTAAAATGGCTTCAAAAGAAAAACATTTTTTTCTTTTTTTTTTTTTCTGTATATACTCTCTCTGGACGTAAACTAGAATCTGGTACGCGCTTGACGCGAGATGTGTTGTATGAAATTGGATGCGGTTTTTCACAGTAACATTGATTGATTACATGTCTCATTTAAAAGGCGGCCAGGTTCGAGTGCGGTTTGGTACTGCTTTAAAATATTTAACTTAAAAGTCCAGTCTTTTACGTTTTTCAAAATTATTTATAAAGAAAAGATTAGTTAGGGTCATGTTAGCGGCCTTTGGTAGGGGCTCTAGAATCTGGGGACACCAGAGTTTGTGACGTCGAATGAATGAATGAATGAATGAAGTGTCGAATGTCTGGCGACCACTCAACGAGCCTCTTTTTACACTGCAAGCTACTTTTTTCTAATCCACTAACGTAAATAGTTTCTGCAAATCACGTAACGAAAAATCATCGTAGTAACCACACATTGAAAGAAGACGCGTCGTAATGGGAATCAACGTTAAGGCGGCTTTGTATAGAGGGAACAATTCATAGGAACAGATGTTAAATGGTAAACAAAATAAAGACTATACGAGGAGGGATCAAAAAGTAGTGAGAACGACATACTCCTTGGTAAGAAAAAAAAAATTAATAAAGAAAAAAAAATCTTCGATTCTCTTTCGTTTTTTTCTGAATGTAGTCATTTGTTTGCTTCGTGTCGGAACGTGTTCTCGAAAATGGAGAAAAACGAAGTGCGAGCCGTTATTAAATACCTCTGTTTAAAAAGTTAACAACTCAAGAGATTCATTGCGATTTGGAGGCAACATTAGGAGAGTCTGCTCCTCCGTATTCTACTGTCGCAAGGTGGGCTTCTCAATTTCGAGTAGGGAGAACGAGCACGGAAGACGAACATCGTTGCGGCCGTCCATCGACGTCAGTCACCCAAGAAAATGTTGCGAAAGTCGAGAAAATTGTATTGAGCGATCGAAGAGTTACCATCCGATACTTAATTCAAGAAACGGGCATTTCATATGGAAGTATTCAATCCATATTGAAACAATCTTTGAATATGAGAAAAGTTTCCGCAAGATGGGTGCCGAGAATGTTAACCGACAGTCAGAAACAAAATCGACTTGACATTTCGAAGATATTGTTGGACAAGTTTCAAGAAGATTCTGAGAACTTTTTGTCTCGTTTCGTAACAATGGACAAAACATGGGTCCATCATTTTGATCCTGAGACAAAACAGCAATCTTCGCAATGGAAACGGCCATCATCACCGACCCCGAAGAAGTTTCGTGCCGTGGCATCGGCTGGCAAGGTTATGGCCTCAATATTTTGAGACTCAGAAGGGATATTGTTGATTGATTACCTGGAGCGTGGAACCACTATTACAGGCCAATAGTATGCAGCTTTAATTCCCAAGTTGAAGAATGCCATCAAAGAGAAAAGGAGAGGGAAACTTCGAAGGGGCGTGCTGTTTCATCACGACAACGCACCCGCGCACAGGTCGGCAGTTGCGATGGCTGCCATTCAGCAAGCTGGCTTCGAATTGGTTGACCACCCCCCTTATTCACCAGAACTGGCGCCTAGCGATTTTTATCTGTTCCCCAAATTGAAAGAATACTTAAGGGGAAACAGGTACGAAGACGATAACGAGGTGATGGATGCCGTGGAGAGCTTTTTGCAGGACCAAGACAAGCCTTTTTTTTTAAGGGATTGAAGCCTTGGAAAAGCGCTGGACTCGGTGTGTAGAGAGACTCGGAGACTATGTAGAAAAATAAATTATTAAGTTATCAATAGTCATTATATTCTATTTTTTTATCCCTCCTCGTAGGAGTAGCAACTTCAACACGCCAGCACGTAATACATCGCTGGTCACAAAGCTGATATAAATATTTCTCATCGGACCGGGGAAGGGGCAATAATATGAGGAGGCAATGAACCGTTTAATAAATTTTTGTGTTGGAATGGCATCCTTACTGTTGCGAGAAAAATAAAGTTCATATTTAAGTTGAACGGAACACTGAGATAGGTACCTTATAAACTTTAATCATCAACAGCTCGTATACGTCCCCACCGAGGGGCTCGAGCCTACCCTGAATTAGGACGATTAGGCCTTAGTCGACCACACTGGCCCGGTGCGGATTGGTCGACTTCACACACAACCTTTGAATTTCTTCGCAGGAGTATTCTTCTCTGAGTTTTCTTTGTGGAGTACTTCAAAGAAATATTAGGTTTCATTTTCCTGGTTTTAGTTTTCGAGTTACGTGCAGTTTCGAACCATTTGAGAAACTAACCATTCCTCGATTTTAAGATGACTACAAAATGTGCATCTTTACGATTTTTTTTTATATAAATAACTAAATGCATTAAATGCATTTAACGATGAATAGCAAAATAAATTGTTTAATAGTCATCAACTTATACAATATCCACGGAGGGGATCCAACAACGGACTTAAAATTATAATTAAAAAAGTTTTTTGAAATTATTTTTAGTTCCTCAAATGAATGGTACTATTATATATCCTACCTTAAGTTACACTTATGAGCATAGCTATATATAAGGCAAAAAGAAAACCCGCCTCCACGGAAGTGACATCAGATCCATGGTATGGTTAAGTTGTGGCAAAAATGCTTTCGTATGTCCGAAGGATGTCTGGCTGTTCTCCTCTACATAACGTCATATAAACACACATAACCCTAGTCAAAACTGTATGGAGACAGTTTGACAAATATCGCGACATTTCGATATTTGGAATTAAAATTAACGTAGAATCTCTTTAGTGTATGTTCCTTGGGAACTGCTCACTCCTTCGGGGATAGCTGCGTGTATTTATAAAATCAACTGTTTCAAATACTGATTTTAGTATCGAAGTTAATGTAACAACAACAATATGGGTTCATTGTGATGTGCATATAATTAGGAACAATTGTATGTAAGTGACTATGGAGTAATCGTAATAAATTGGTTTGTTTACTATTATTATTAGTTTATATTGAGAGCAACTTGAAATTCGAACCCTTGGGTGCGATACGAACTTCCACTTTCGAGGCAGAGACATTTACATCAGCGACGCCATATAGGTAATGCTACCCGACTTCAGCATCGGCACCAATCTGAGATGCGCAGATTTTATGGGCAGGATTCTTAAAAACAATTTCTGAAACCCTTAGGCTATTCAGACCAATGAACGAGGTGGAGCTAAGCATTCATTTCGGAGTATTTTTCTAAAAATTATAATTGAAACACTTTCGCTACTCAGAATCTTTTTCCCAAAATAGGTGCAATGTGATTCGCGGGAGCAATTTACGTCCTATGCTCCCCGAGACTGTAGCGATTTCCCCCGATTTTTTTCCGTAGTATTTTAATTTCCATTCGTTTTTCCCCATTCTTTAACCCAGATCATAAGCACGCGTGCTCAGAGACAGAGAAAAATATTGTATGTATCTTATGGATGTAATAAATATCGTATGGATGTAATGAGAGAACAATTTTATTACCATATTTTTGAGTGTTTTATCGGTTTTAACTGAATCATCATCATCATTTCAGCCGGAAGACGTCCACTGCTGAACATAGGCGTCCCCCATAGGTTTCCACCGTGAACGGTCCTGCGCTACCAGTCATCTGTCTCTGTCCACCTAGTGGGAAGCCGTCCAACACTACGCCTTCCGGCCCATGGTCGCCATTCGAGAACCTTTCTTCTCCATCGGTTATCAGTTCGTCGAGCTATAGGCCTGTCCATAACTGAATAATATTCAAAATACTGGAATTAGTATTAAGTACTTTTGGAACGATTGTTTCTCTAAATTCCCTTCCTCTTTAAGACAAGTTTAATGACGAATCGTACATTAATGTCAATTATATTTTGTTATTTTCTAATATCATGTAGGAAAACGTGTCATTGATCACTGTGAATACTGCGACCACGTACATTTTCCTTGTAAGAGCGCCCACGCGTTTTCCGTAACCAGCAATTCTGTTTGCGTTGCGTGGGCGTCATCTTGTCCTATATAATTGAAATATATTGGTACTTATTGTTATACAACCATAATATTGTGGGCGAAATTACAATAATGATAATAATATTATAATTATAGGTATAGTGTATTTATACAATTACCCCATTGTGAAATTTAAAATAACAGGTATTCCGAAATCACTGATAAATAACCGGAAATTATTATTGATTATTTTAGATATGTAAGTAAATTTTTGCAGTGAAAGTTTTGCTGAATCCAGAGCAAGTAAAAAGTATAAAATTGAACCTCGAGCGAATTATACGAGTGTTTCGAAGTATACTTTTGAGGGATTGAAAGTTCGAGATGCTAACAGTTTTTCTTGAGATACTTACGTAAAATAGCTTTCATTCCCTTAGTTTGCTCCGTTTAATTAAAACTTTTCTCCATAATACTCGTCGCAATCAGAATGAATTTATAAGCGAATAAGCACAGACATTTTTTTATTTATTCATTGTTTGGTGTCGTATGGAAATTGTATAAAATTTTACACATTTTTCAAGGGATTTAGATATCAAATCATGTGTATTTTATTTATAGTGAATGTGTTTTTATGACAATATTTCTTTTCTTATTATTTCTTTACTTGGGAACAAAAAGGGTAAGTAAGCGAAAATTTCAGAATGGTCAGATTTTCATTCTGTTTGTGATAGCCTCTACGAGTTTCGTCTCAAACTGGTATGCTTTCAATACTTTTCACAACCTTTCCTCTCTAGGCAAAGAAAAATAATTTTATTGCCTATTTTCTAGTCGCACTGCTCTAGTTCCGATTTTTAGTAAAATGGTTTATGATTTCTGGGATAGAATAAAACGCAAACGTATTTTTTTGCGATTAATGCGATTTTCATTACATTTTATTTTTATTTTTACGGTCTCCATAATTATTATTCAACCAAGATCATTTTAATATCAAATTATAAATTTAATCCCATCTTACAAACAGTAAAGTAGGTATTTATATATTTTATTTTTAAAAATTGTATTAAAAGTATTATTAGCCAGTATTTCAATAATAAAAATAAAATTATCTCGATTTTTACGAAGAATCGATTCGTGGAGAGGCTTAGGGTAGGGTTGCCAACTATACTGTTAAAAACAGTATTAATACTGGTTTTCACTACATTACCTATATAATTTTTACTGTTGAACTAAAATTAATTATACTAAATACTGTTTTCAGCATCAATTTTAACACTATAGTAAACACCTCAAAAGAATTAAAGAATATTACTAAAATTGTCTCATAAATCTACTTTTAGTTCCCGCCATCTAAACATTTATTTTACTGAAAGAGTTTTTTCAGTAATGAATGCAAAGTGGCGGGAGGATAGAAATAGAGCAACTATTAATTTAATAAAAAATTAGCTCCTCATTTGCTCTAATTTTAGTTATAACAAAATTGTGATGAGGCATATGAAGTTTTTAAAAAAGACTGTAAATTAATAAGTTGTGCGAGAAGCTCTAAAATGTGTATTTAAAACATTAAATAAATAAAATACGTAACCATAAACGTAATTTCCATATCAGTTTAAAGTTTTGTGATATCTCGAATAGTTACGGAATAATCGTCTGTGCACACGTAACTATTACATCTTGTACTTATAGATAATATTCAACTCAAATTAAAACTTTTTTTTTAGTTTATGTATTTTGAAATAAAACTAAGCATAGCTTGAGCTTGCTTTGAGCTTGTGATGCAAACAACGAAAGCGTCATTTACTTTCTAATAAATGTAAATTAAGGACAGCCATACACAACAGAGCGGCTATAAATACAAATATCATCCTAACTGATATACGGACGTCAAATACAAAGATATATTTTATCACGGAGCTCTCTTGGCCTATACTCACACATCGGGCTTGAAAGTGAAATTGATTTAATATTAACATGTACCCGCTGTTACTACAAATAAAAAAACCGTCGGGTCTCTGATAGGGGATGCAAGAAAAGATAATCCTTGTACTTATTTATAATTCAATAGGTGCAAGAGACCTATTCAAAGACTATCCGGTTCTGTTAATTTGTAACCGTTACAAAATCGAATGATAGAAAGCCACCCCAACGGAAGCTTTTAAAGAAGAAAGCGCATGGTCCGCGTTTTGAAAACGGAACGCTATGTAAAACAGTATATAAACAAGATGGCGGTTTCTGGCCGCCCAATGCACTCGGGTTTTATCGCCCGGGCGTATCGAGAGCGGGCTGGCAACGTTGCGGCCGCATTCCTGCGGCCGAGCGGCAACGTCGCAAGCCGCTCGCTACCCGTGTGCCTTTGTTGATTGCGATGACGTAGCTACATCATGATAAAATATTTGCAACGTGAAAATGTCATTTCGTAAGCTAAGGCGTTGGTGTCGGATCAGAATGCTGTAGAAACGAATTTGTTTGGTTTTGAGGCGCGTATGCTCCGGCGCACTCGACGCGAGCTATTTCGAGATAGAGGGGGTGGAAATTCTGCTTTCTATGACGTGGTTTAATTTCAATATTTGTAGGAATTCGTGTCGAGTTTACAAGCGTCTCGCGTTTAGCTAAGTGCTTTAATAGTCTGGCCGTGTATAAACATAGTTTCTCGAGCCAGCCAGTCGAGTTGAAAACGCTATGTCGCTAAAAGTTATTTACTCGATAGATGTCAACGGACGGAGCGTGCGAGTCGCCCATTTGGAGTCGCAATGCATTTCCGACAAGACAAATTGAGTTTTAAGTTGCAAGATTTAGAATATAAATCATTGATTTCCCGCTCCGCATTTTGATTCAGCAACTGTATCGCTTTAATATCAAGTTCTAAATTAAACTCTGATGAAATAAAAATTAAATGACTCTGTGCATGTTTTAAGGAAAAAGGCATTTAATAACATTAATGCTACGTAACTAAGCAAAATACATTGATTTTTCACTTACGAGGTTTTAACACTTGTAACATTTTGTTAGAAATTGGCAATGCCTGTATATATTTAAATATTTTCAATGTAAGGAAACAATTACTTATTATTTACATATATAAGTAAACTGATATGAAATATAATACAATAATAGAGTTATTTGAAATGCTACACAATATTTGATACGAGATACGTAACAGATCGACTAATATGGCACCCCTCACGCCATCTACCGGTGTTTTAGATATGTTTATCGTTTCAGTCGATGTCTTTGACGAGAATTGGCAAGGTCAATCGGTAATAAATGATTTCATATACATATAGGTATAATTTTTACATATCACTATTGTATGAACAACGAAAATCGTGTAAAAATACTAGTGTAGCTTAGTTCATTACGTGGTAACTTATGCTATCGTGGTTAAACAGGAGTAAGGTATTTATTTTATACGATTAATAGTTAATTATTTTATAAATCTAATAAAAAGTTTGCCGTGTGGTGACGGCAGAGTAGAATACATTTGTCACCAACACGTACTTCCTGTGGGTGTCGTAAGAGGCGACTTAGGGACAAACTATCTCTATTCCAAATTACATC
Organism: Carpatolechia fugitivella; assembly: GCA_951230895.1. NCBI lineage: Eukaryota > Metazoa > Arthropoda > Insecta > Lepidoptera > Gelechiidae > Carpatolechia > Carpatolechia fugitivella. Next base: position 2,763,064 of record OX579661.1, read on the forward strand.
CAAATCCGTCCAGTAGTTTAAGCGTGAAAACGGAACAAACATCCAAATTTACTTAATTATGTTTAAAATGTATCTAAGTTGCATTTGCGGCATTTGTGCAATCTATTAATAATTTACTTCAAATAAAAAAAAAAAACATATTTTAAAATACCATCTCGAAAATTCACATGTAATCATCAACAGCCCGTTACAGTCCACTGCTGGACTACGAGCCCAGCCCACTTAAGTGAAGGGTTTTGCCATAATCTCCACGCTTGGCAGGCGGGTTGGAGATCGCAGATTAAAAGGTTACTGTATCAGAGAGCGCTACTGCCCGTTCCCTGTTCAATGTGTAGTCCCTAAGTCGCCTCTTACGACACCCACGGGAAGAGTAGGGGTTGGTGACAAATGTATTCTACTCTGCCGTCACCACACGGCTAAGAATACCACGACAGAGAATATCACTCGGCCACAAATAGTAGATTTTATTATAAGGGCGCAAGGTTATATTTTTATTTTGAATCCAGAGCTAAGTGAAGGATTCCAGAGTAGAATCCTGAGTGCAGTGAGGGATTCAAATATACATCACCCGAGGAAAAATATTTGCGACTGAGTTTTACATTCTAGTTTTCATCCCCCTCTATGAGAGACAATATTTCAGAACTCTATTAGCTACAACTCATGAATACCTTTATTAATTGCGCCTGCTTTAACATATTCAAGTGTTGAAATGAAAACAATGCGAAAACAAACTTATTTTTGTAAATTATTTACAATTCAACATTGACGCTCCGCCATAGAATTGAAGACGGGACGTAGTCGGAAAATTTTCATTTGTGTTCTTTTTTATTTGGCTGAATGGCATCCGATCTTACTGGCCAGTAATCTTTTTAAAAAATTAATACAAAATTTTGCATTCGATATCTGTAGTAGCAGAATTATAAGCAAATATTTATGTTCCAAAATGAAAACACTTTCCCGCCCGTGGGCTTCTAGACCTACTTTTTTTTAACCAATTGTCACTTTTCGAATAGGTAAGATGAAAAATATTTTTTCTACGGGCTACGTCTTTCGCTTCGTACTGGAATAAAAAAGACTAAATCGTCGTAAAAATATTATTTTGCTAACTTATCTATCATAGAATCTACTGTTTATAATTATACAAACACATTTTTATTCGTTTTTACTCGTTGGGTGGCATTGAACTGACAACAAAGGATTCTACCTTATACCTCGAACAAACCTTGCATTTCAGATAGGTTGGAAATTTAGATTTAATAGGGGATCGGACTAATTTTTTTTATTTTATAAATCCAAACTTCTTAGTTTCCGCTATCGAATACTAAAATAATTTTTGTTCTATCTTTAAAATTGACCGAGTTATAGAGGTTTGAAATTCAAGATTAGACAGAGAGGCACATACCCACTTGTGACGTCATTTGTAGTAACGCCATATAATCTCCATACAAAAAATCGTTTTTGAAAGAGATAGACATATAGAAACTTTAAAAAATCACTGTAAATTCGTTTTTCAACCGCTTCTGTTTTTTTTTTCGCGAATCGTCTGCTACTAATTCTATTTAAAAATAATTCATAAAATATGGAAAGTTTCGGAACTGTCCGATCCCCTATTCAACAAATGAACATGCCTTCCAAAGTACTAAAATGATAAAATTCTGACACAAGTTACAGTTTTTGTTTAATACGACGGATTTTTCATTTCATACTAACTTCGACCACCCTAGGGGAAGGAATTCCTGAAAAAATTGTTTCTTAGTGCTTTCTGCATCCTGCCTGAACTACCTACGACGGTCCAAAAAAAAAACAGTTGCGAGATAGTTAAGATTCTGCGTTTATCTGTCAGTTAATCTTTTTGTATTATACAGACAATCTGAATCAACGACTAAACATGTCTTCCGAAGCTAATAAAACACGTTATAGCATCTCATCTCAACTAACAGTAGATTGATTAAGCTATTCTTATTCGTTTTGAAACTCGATCAGGGTCCACCTGCCCCCGCTGCATGACCACCGTCGATAAAATAAACCGCGCGACACATTAAGTGACCGCCAAGAGTATCCAAGTTTATATCGCGCGAAGATAAGAACTACGTTACTATTGGCGGTTACGTTTTATGTCGCGCGGTTTAATTTATCTACAGTCGTCATGCAGCGGGGGCAGTACTAAGTATCTATATTTTTACCCTAACTGTGGAATACAAAAGATAGCAACGGGATGACGTCACACAAAGAGTCTTTGTCTATTGTACAATTTGGAATGTCTATAGAGATAATATGGCTTTATAATGGGTCTTTCGGAATTTAATGGAGCTAGTTGTTGAGTTGGTGGAATTATATAAAACAGGTTTAATAAAGTAGTTGTAGTCGTTTTTTAAAGAAGAGCAAGTGATTCAAATGAAACAAGTAAAATTGATCCCACCAAAAACATACTACATGTGAATACCAAGTTCAAGTAAGGGCTTCTTCGCGAGATCTTCCATGGGTGCCAAGTTCTATATAAGTTCCTTAAATCATTGCTACAGGAAAGCATCATCAACGGCCCGTTACAGTCCACTGCTGGACTATGAGCCTCCTCCACTTAAGTGGAGGGTTTTGCCATAATCTCCACGCTTGGCAGGCGGGTTGGAGATCGCAGATTAAAAGGTTACTGTATCAGAGAGCGCTGCTGCCCGTTCCCTGTACAATGTGTAGTCCCTAAGTCGCCTCTTACGACACCCACGGGAAGAGTAGGGGTTGGTGACAAATGTATTCTACTCTGCCGTCACCACACGGCATATATTCCTTGCTAATAAACGGCGTACCTTGGCAAGGCAAGCTTACTGCAAATCAAAAATATGACAAACGATCATAGCGAACTGCGACGTCATACATCATACGTCATACGTCATCATCATCATCATCATTTATTCGCCTTTATTTTCGATTTGACATTTTATCTAATACACATACATACACACACACACACACACACACGCACGCACAATCCGGACCTTACCTTAGGCTATATTATTATATCAACTTTTGTAATTTCATATGTCTAAGTTGTTATTTTCTTACCTTGTTTAGAAGAGCGGGGTTTCCTGGTACAGGCAAAATTTTGCTTAAAAGGAAACTCCAATCGTCTTCAGTTTACAGAAAATAAATAATTTTGAATTTGAATTTTTGAATTAATAAAGCTTGAGCTTGGGGAAGTATATAAGCTAATAACATCAAAGCTCTGAGAGCTTATATTTAAAAAATCTTATATTTGACACAATCACGCTGAATATAAGTATAGTTTATACTGTAGTGAACTATACTCTGTATTTGTTTACTTTATTTTGTTTATACCTAAAATTGTTTTTACAATAGAGATCTCAAACCACAGGAGCCTTTTTGCGGCCAGACAGCTACAGACAACTGAGATTAGCACCTGAAAATTAACTACGCAAATCAGCTAAGTCCTCAAAACGGCGAAATTTGAGTTTCGTCGCTTGAGACTAAACCTCGTAAGTCACATTTTATTAAAGTTTTAATTAAAATGTACAGCTTGTAACATATATCTCAATCTAATCATAATTTGAATTTACGAAGCTTTCGATTCATTTATGTGGTAAAATTTGAATCAAAACCTCAAGAATGTGGCTTATATTAAGTGGTTATTTTATTTATTTATTTTTTATTTAACAGGAGAACCAACAGTTATATTAAATATAAATGAATACTACAATTGCGACTTTTGAACCAATTAGACTCTAATA